>JAJKFI010000033.1:1547701-1609147 GCA_029204185.1 Lerista edwardsae
CTCTCTCTCTCTCTCTCTCTCTCTCTCTCTCTCTCTCTCTCTCTCTCTCTCTCTCTCTCTCTGTGTGTGTGTGTGTGTGTGTGTACATATATGAGAGAGAGAGAGAGTGATCCTTCTTTAGATCTTTATATATGAGAGAGAGAGACAGATGGGACGAGATAATATCACCAGACACGGAACTGCAACAGGGGGACTGACAAAAATCCAGTCAGGTAGACACTGGCATCATTGTTATTTACTCCTGTCCAAAGGTAGCAATAACAACTTGACATTTATAGCAGCAAAGACCCTGGGCGGAGTAACACCAGTTGTAATTAATCCCTGCGAGTGTTCAAATAAGCAAGTTGTTAAAAATAGTGCCGTGGTGTTCCCAAATGGTGGTATTTTGGCTGTGTTCAGAAACCCTTGAAGGAATTTCTTCTGACAGGAGTGAATTTCATGGAAAGGTAATGAAGAATTATATAAGGTGACACTACCCATATTAGATAGTCGTGCAGACAGGGGCTTTGAGGCCCCTTATGCACACTTACCTGGAAATAAGCCCCACTGCAGTGGGATTTACTTCTGAGTAAACATAAATACAATTGGGCTGTGAGTGCAGTTTCTCTCTCTCTCTCTCTCTCTCACTCACACACACACACACACACACACACACACACACACACACACACACGTATGTTAAGTTTGTATCCTATCTTTTTTGTCTAACGGGAACGCTGGGCTGGCTTTTACAGAATCAGTTAAAAAACTGATGACAAGTGTAAAATAATATAAGCAACAACAATAATCCAAACTTTAATATAGCTGCATTCTGAGGGCTGAAAAGGAGCCTGGATTGCGTTCATCAAAGGGGACAAGAAATCATCCCTCCAAAATCAAATACCCAGTGAAACCAAAAAAGTCTCGACTAATTATGGAAAAACCGGCACCCAATGGCTATGCATGGAGCAGAGTTCCTCTAAAATAATGCTGGTTGGAGCTTTATGTCCATCTGTTCTTTGAGACTCAGAAGAGCATCTAGTACCCTAGTGGCAGTGCCTCTCCATTGGGCCCACAAGTGGTTAACTAGTGCTCAGTTCAAGCCCGCTGTAGCTGTTTCAACCCGGAGCATCTGAAAGAGATTCATCCATCAAGAGATGTTGTTGTGTGCTCACCCCAAGCCAACTGTTTGCGAGTTTCTGGTGTGTGGGTGGTTGAGGAACAGGCTGCTGGCCAAGCTGTTCGACGCCCAAGGCTGCTTGACTGTAGCACCACCTTTTCGACTTCTGCAGAAGGACCAAGGTCTGGAGTTTGCATGTGGAGCCGTTTCAACCAAATGATCTGTCAACACCACCCACACACTTACCTAAGTCAGAAACCAGCACGTGCCCTTACCCTCTCTCCTGTGGGTTACATAATGTGTTTTGCTGACAGCTCTGTTGCAATCACCCAGAAGTCAGCCCTGTACCGTTCTGAGTGCCACTATTTCTGCAGCACAAAAATGAGGCTAATGAGCTGGAACCTTCAGAACGTAACGTTCCAGCTCTCCCTTACTTTTCATAGGAGAAGCATCTTGCAACCCACATGCTCCCCTTTCTTCATAAAGGGGAGCTTGTGTTGGATTGCAATCGACACAATAGGTGGGAAGCATTTTCATGCCTTGCCATGATTTTGGAATTGTAAACAATTTTTTCTATAAAAATACACAAACCAGCCAGCCAGCCAGCCTGTCAACAGTTAAAAGCTTTATGGAATAAAAAGGTCTTCAGCCCCCGCCGAAATGTAAACAAAGAGGGAGCAGTTCTCAATTCTAAGGGGAGGGTGTTCCAGAGTTGGGGGGCCACCACCGAGAAGGCCCTCTTCCTGGCCGCCACCCCTCTCACTTCTCCTGGTGGCGGCACAGTCAGAAGGGCCCCCCCAGATGATCTAAGAGTATGGGTTGGATTGTATGGAAGGAGGCGGTCCCTCAAATACCCCGGACCCGAGCCATAAAGGGCTTTAAAAGTCAAAACTAGCACCTTGAATTGGGCCCGGAACAGAACCGGCAGCCAGTGCAGTCGCCGAAGCAGTGGCTCGACAGAGTCAAACCGACGTGCCCCAGCAACCACCCGAGCCGCTGCGTTCTGTACTAATTGTAATTTCAGGACCATCTTCAAAGGCAGCCCCACGTAGAGCGCATTGCAATAATCTAATCTAGATGTCACTAGGGCGTGGGTCACCGTGGCCAGGTCCGCACAGCTCAGGTACGGCTGCAGCTGGCGAATCAGCCGAAGCTGAGCAAAGGCTCCCCTGGCCACCGCCACCACCTGGGACTCCAGGTGTAGCTGTGGATCCAGGAGAACCCCCAAGCTGCGAACCTGCTCCTTCAGAGGAAGTGCGACCCCATTCAGAGCAGGACGATAGTCCAATACCCGAGCTGTGGATTTCCGAACCAAAAGCACCTCCGTCTTATCCGGATTTAATTTCAGCTTGTTCGCCCACATCCAGCCCCCAACCGCCTCCAGACAGCGATTCAGGACCTCAACCACCTCCTCAGAATCAGGGGGAAAGGAGAGATAAAGTTGGGTGTCATCAGCATATTGATGGCACCCCACTCCAAACCCCCGGATGACCTCTCCCAGCGGTTTCATGTAGATGTTAAATAGCATGGGGGATAAGATGGAACCTTGCGGCACCCCAAACCTGAGAGGTCGGGGTGCCGAACAAGCATCCCCCAGCACCACCTTCTGGGATCTGTCAGCCAGGAAGGAGCGGAACCACTTCAAAACAGTGCTTCCAAGCCCCAGCCCGGCCAGCCAACCCAGAAGGACACCATGGTCGATGGTGTCGAAAGCCGCCAAGAGGTCCAGCAAGACTAACAGGGTCGCACTTCCCCTATCCATCCCCCGGCGAAGGTCATCCACCAAGGCGACCAAGGCAGTCTCGGTCCCAAACCCCAGCCTGAAGCCAGATTGGAATGGGTCCAGATAACCCGTTTCCTCCAGTACCCTCTGAAGCTGGGACGCCACCACCCGCTCAATCACCTTGCCCAGAAATGGGATATTCAAGACTGGCCGAAAGTTGTTTACATTTGTGGGATCCAGGGAGGGCTTCTTCAGGAGGGGGCGAACCATTGCCTGCTTCAAAGCAGGCGGGAGCACCCCCTCCCTCAGAGATGAATTCACCACCCTCCCTGTCCACTCAGCCAGCCCTCCCCGGGCAGCTCTAATTAGCCATGCTGGGCAAGGGTCGAGTGGGCAAGCAGCAGGTCTCACACTCCAGAGAATCCTGTCCACATCCTCAGGCTCTACAAGCTGGAAAGAATCCCAAATGGTAGGGATTCTACCATCACATGACTAGGGATTCTAGTCATGTGATGTGTGTAGGTAAATGTTGCTATTCTGTACGGGCTTTAACTGGACTGTGTGTCAGTTAGTCTGTGTTAGTGTGTTGAGAGCTGCTTTGACAGAGAGATGTGTGGAGAGAGAGTGAGAGAGCTAAATATGATTTCTATATGCTGTTAACTGTAAATATGTTCTAAATACAAAGTTCTGTTTAGAACAAGTCTCCGCATCTTTCTTTGGACGAACCTCAAGGTCACTCAATCGAGTCCATCCGCTAACGCGCCAACTCTCCTTCAGGTTATGGGCCCAGACGGCCGTTAGAAGGACACTGAGTTGACCAGCACAGACCAGTTCCAGGTTGGAGGAAGCTGAGACGAGGAAGAAGCATCTTGTGAGGTCAGCATGCAGATCAACATCAGCATGGTGAGTTTTCCCTTGACCTGTCTGTCAGGGAATAACTACATGGCCTGGAGTACCAAGATGGAAAAGTTCCTGCGTCATGAGCAGCTGTGGACCATCGTCCAAGACCCTCCAGAGGAGTATGACGAGGCAAAGTCCAGACTGGACGAGAGGGCTCTGGCCACGTTGATACTGTCCATGGAGGATGACCAACTGGTACACGTGAGAGGTATAAAGACAGCCCATGAGTGTTGGAGGACTTTGAGAAGTCTTTACGTGCGGGACACAATGAGTTCAAAGATCATGTTGTCCAGAAAGTTATACAGAGCATGGCTTCTACCAGGGGGCAGCATGAAAGAACACCTGCAGTTTATGAGGCAGACATTCCAAGAGCTGGAAGAGAAAGGAATGAGCTTTCCAGAGCCACAAAGGGATTGTATACTGCTGAGCTCACTGGACTCTAGTTATGACACATTTGTGCTCACTCTGGAGGCGATGCCAGAGAGTGAACTGACCTTGGCATTCCTGACCGGGCGGCTGTTGGAGGAAGAGGAGAAAAGGTCAGAAAATTCAAAGATTAGAGCCAGCAGCAGCAGCAGCATCTCAGCACCAAGCAAGATCCAGAGCACTGAGAAGAAAAGTTCAAGCGTGCATTTCATCAGAAAGTGCTTCAGATGTGGATCCGAGAACCATCTGCAACATGACTGCACACAAGAAAGACCCCCAAGAAAGAAAGGATCGAACTCATGGAGGGGCAAGGAAGAAGCGAAAGTCTCTGTGGTCAAGATGACTCAAGACAGTGACCAACAGACTTGGCTAGTGGACTCTGGTGCTAGCCACCATGTTGCAATTGATCCAGCCTTGTTCACTGAGCTGGTGCCTACACCAAAAGCCCATGTCAGTTTGGCTAATGGTATATGCACCTCAGTGAAAGGCCAGGGAGAAATTTTTATGCCTTGCCTGGATGAGTCTATCAAAGGAGTTCTTTGTGTTCCAGATCTGCAACACAATTTACTCAGTGTCTCATGCCTTTGCAAGCAAGGATACAAGGTACAATTTAAAGGCAATGTATGCAACATTATGAGGGGCAATGATGTGTGTGTGCAAGGTGAAGAAAATGATAACCTATACATGCTGCAAGATGTTCCTAAAAGCAATGCAACTCAGGAGTGTATGAGTGTGTTTGCAAACACCCCTGAGCACCATAATTGTATCCACTTGTGGCATAGGAGATTAGGACATTCTGGGTTTGCAGCACTGAAAAGAACAATTGAGAGTGCACTGGGTTTAAAACTCAGAAAGTGCAACAATTATTTGGACTGTGCAACTTGCAAAGTTGCAAAATCTGTTGCATGCCCTGTGAATAAGAAAAGTGAAAGAAATTCTGGAAGGTGCTTTCAACTGGTCCATGCAGACCTGATAGGGCCTTTAAGCAAATCTATGGGAGGTGCAAAATACATATTGACTATTGTTGATGATTTTTCAAGGTATGGTTTTGTTTATTTAATGAAGGGGAAAGATGAGACCTTTATTAAATTCAAACAGTGGGTTAATTTTGCAGAAAGGAGGTACAATCAAAAGGTTGGTGCTTTGCAGACTGACAGGGGGACAGAATTTCTCTCTAGTTCTTTCCAAGGTTGGCTAAGGCAGAAGGGCATTCAGCACCGTAAGACCAACCCATATACGCCTGCAGAAAATGGGGTTGCTGAAAGGAGAAACAGAACCCTGCAAGTGATGCAAAGTTCCTTGCTGGCTGATTCAGGGCTGAGCAGGATGTACTGGGGAGAGGCGACCTTAACTGCGAATTATTTGATAAACAGATTGTGGACATCAGCATTAGGTAAAATTCCTTATTATGTTTTGTATGGTCGACAGCCCTCCCTAGCCCATCTCAGAATCTTTGGTTCCATTGCTTATGTTCATATCCCTAAGGCCATTAGACGTAAAGGTCAAGTTAAAGCTAGAAAGATGATTTTTCTGGGCTATGAAGCTGGGGGAAAGAGTTACCGCTTCACTGAACCTGGGTCAGGCAGGATCACATTCTCAAGGTCTGCAAACTTCATAGAGCAGAATTGGGAAAGGGTGAAGGATTCTCCTGTGTATTTGCCAGAAGGTTCTAGTGCCCAGTCACAGCAGCCAGCGTTGCCACAGCAAAAGGCTGAATCTAGCAATGAGGCACAGAACCTGGATGATGAGAAAGACAATTTGGATATTCCTGTGATTGTAAATAGCCAGGAAAATGGAGGTGAGCAAACAGAGCAACCTGAGACCCCTAGGAGATCTGAAAGAATTAATAAAGATGTGCCACCCAAACGTTATTCACCTGCTTCTGTGTGCTATGTAACATGTGAGCCACAGAGTTATAGTGAAATGTTGAAGCAATCACAAGCAGAGCAGTTAAGATGGAGAACTGCCATGGAAAAAGAAATGCAATCCATGATCGATAACAAAGTGTTTGTGAAATGCCAGTTACCACCTTGGGAGAAAGTAATTGATTACAGGTGGGTGTTAGAGCAGAAAGCTTTGTATGATAGCAACTTACTGCACAAGTCAGGACAAGGCTGACATCATGACGAAAGCATTGGGAACGGTTAAGCACAATGTTATGTGTGAGTTGCTAGCTATGTCAGAAGATGTAAAAAGTTAAAGAGATAAAATTATGTTTATGTTGTATGTAATGTACATGCATAACATTCCAACTTGAAATTTGGAGGGGTGTTGGGATGTTAATTTAAACCTAGCATAAATTTACAAGCTGGAATGTATTGGAAAACTGTGCTTGTTGCAAGAGACCTAGTCATGTGATGTGTGTAGGTAAATGTTGCTATTCTGTACGGGCTTTAACTGGACTGTGTGTCAGTTAGTCTGTGTTAGTGTGTTGAGAGCTGCTTTGACAGAGAGATGTGTGGAGAGAGAGTGAGAGAGCTAGATGCTGTTTCTATATGCTGTTAACTGTAAATATGTTCTAAATACAAAGTTCTGTTTAGAACAAGTCTCCGCATCTTTCTTTGGATGAACCTCAAGGTCACTCAATCGAGTCCATCCGCTAACGTGCCAACTCTCCTTCATTTTTTATTTATTATCTTCATGTATTCCTTTCTTTGGTGATGGTGCTGCTGGTTTACCTAGACTTGCATCTAGTTCCAGTTAACTGGTATTTCTTATCATAGTGTTTCTCAAACTGCGGGTTTGGACCCACTTGATCAACCCATCCACACCCACAACTTGGTGGGTTGTCACCTGATGTCAGGTGGGTCACAGGTAGGAGCAGACATCTTGGAAGCTACAGACCTTACTCTTGCTATATTCTTTTTTTTTTTTTTTTTTTGAGTATTAACAGTATGAATTTTCAAGTGAGGGTTTTTTAAAAATTGTTTTTAGTTCAGTACTTTTATGTAATATTTTGTCCTAATCTTGCTTTCTGTCAGGGATGCTTCATGGTTGTGCAATTGCTGCAGTTCAAGAATGCCAGTTTGCACTCCAGGGGTGTCATTTGATTATGTCACAATGATAACACTTCTTGCTTGATTATGTCACTTTCGACTATGACATCACTTCCAGGTTTAGTGACATCACTTCCAGTGGGACCCAACACAAGTTCCATTCTAAAAAGTGGGTCATGGTCTAAAAAGTTTGAGAACCCCTATCTTGCCACATAAATGTCCTTAGGATCACCTTTGCTTCTCAGGGTTCTTCAAATAGACAGGCGTGTTCCTGTTTTGCCCATGTTTGAACTGGGTTTTCACCAACTAGCCAAGCACATTTTGGTGGCATGTGTTCAGAAAATCTTACTGGGATATGTTAAGTCAGAGATGAAATTACTGAATCAGAGCTCCTTCCTTCCCCTGATGAAAACTAAATATTTTTCGATATTGCTGTGTCTAAAGTTCAGGCTGATTGCTGTCCTTTGATGCACATGCCAATGGACTTGAACAGCCGACAACATCTCAGTGATTTATTCCAAGCAAAGCAGCAACAAACTGCCGAGTAATTTTCAGCTTGAATACACAATGCAAAGAGATTGCGCCAAACACTCAGAAGGTGATTTGATCCTCTCTGAATAGAAAATGCTAACGCTCTGTCATATTTCCAGTGCTGAAGGTAGGGTTCTTCAAGGTATGATAAGAACACTGTTTTGGGAGATGGGTCACTTCAAGTGTGTGTTCATATGTACAGTCAGTCCTCTTTATACGCAGACTCTGCAAGCTTATCTGCAAAGGGCAGAAGAGCTACTTATTTTGTTATTTGTGCCTCTGTCCTCATCATCCACTATGCAGAGACCTTCCAAAGGCTGCAGGGACCTTCAGAATGGCACCTGCCAACCAGCACTGACCTCTTTAAAATGGACAGCAGAAGCATCCGCTGGCCACGTTTAAGGAATCCATGCTGGTTGCAGGTGCCATTCTGAAGATCCCTGCAGCCTCTGGGAGATCTTTACAGCAGTCAGAGATCTTCTGGCACTTCCTGCGGCACCCTGCTGGCTTCCTAAGGGTCTCTGATGGATTCGTCTGACGCCAGATAAGGTACCCCTTGCATCAAACCCTATTTATCCCATAGGATCAACGCTTTGTTATCTGCAAATCTGCTATCTGCAAGGATTTCCAGAAACCCAGCCCTAGCAGGTAATAAGGACTGACTGTATGTGTAATTGTTGTATAGTGGTAGCTATGTTGTACAGATGGCAATGACAGAAGTTCAATTCATAATTCATCAATTTTTTTGTAGGAAGGATCCATGAGAAGGAGTAGGTAGGAAACTAATCTTTGACTCACACTGACATGACAACTGTTCAAAATGATGGTTTGCATGCATATTTTCCCACAGCTCTTCTTCTGGGGAGAAAATAATGGGCAAACACAGACAACTGCTTACCAAGTAGTAATTTAACATGATGTGCATATAACCACTCTCTAGGAGGTCTTCTAGTCCAGTGGTTCCCAAGTGGTGAGCTGTGGCTTCCTGGGGACCTATGGAAACCAGGCAGGGGAGCTGTAGAATCCCCACGGAAAACCCGCTGCCCTATACAGTGTATAGGATTGTAGTCCTAATGGGGAGCCATGGCCAATGGTCCTGTAGGTCAAGGGAGCCGCTAGTCAAAAAAATTTTGGGAATCACTGATCTAGCCCTAAATGGTTTGGGACCAGGGTACAAAAAGGATAGTCTTATACCATATGAACCCATCCATATATTAAGATCCGTTGAATATCTGAATTGTATTTGACTAGGATGCAGGAAAAGGCCATCTCTGCCTACTGTCCCCTTATTGTTAGGGTCCCTGGGGTTAGCATTCGCCGGCCATGTTTAAGGGGTCGAAGCTGGTTGCAGGTGCCATTTTAATGTTAAATTTTGTTTTTATTCTTTCTTTTATTGTAATGCCGCCTTGAGTGCCTTCGGGTAAAAAGGCGGGATATAAATTCAATAAATAATAAATTCAATAAATAATAATAATTCTGAAGATCCCTGCAGCCTCTGGAAGATCTCTGCAGCATCTGGAAATCTTTTGGCACTTCCTGCTGCACTCTGCTAGCTTCTTAGAGCTTCTGCTGAAATCTGATGGCAGATAAGGTACTCCTTACACCTAACCCCATTGATCCCATAGAATCAATAGTTCATTATCTGCAACTTGGCTATCCATGAGGATTCCCAGGAACCTAACCCTTGCAAATAATGAGGACTGACTGTACATTAAATAAGTTGATGTCAAAAGGAAGAGCTACACATGTGCTAGCGAGTCATGGGGCACCCTTTGGATCATCACAGGACAAGATGAGGAAAATCCATTTCAGCATCTCAGAGTCTGAGAATTGCCAGTATTCATATTTTTGTCACACCACTGAAACTGCGCCACAACTGTGAAGCTACTCCCAACAAAATTGCATTATCTGTGAACTTTTGCTTCTGATAGTTTATTGCATTTCATTTCCATTTGCCACGGTGATTGCTCACACTAACAAACTCTAATCTGTTAGATCAGTGTTCTTCAGCCTGTAGTTCAGGACCCCAATGGGGTCGCGAAGGCTCATTTTGGAGGTTGTAGCAGCATTTCAAAGCCTATGCAAGAGGGGGCTTGGCTTCCTGGGGACTTATGGGAACCAGGCAGGGGGGCTGCAGAATCCACTAATGGTACTGCCTTATCCAAACTGAGTTCTTGATAAAACGCTGCACAGCCTCTTCTTGATGTCTTGTCCTGTAGCTCCTAAGGCTAGTCCTGCTCAGGCTGCTACCGCAAAGGGATTGTAGTGAAGACCCAAGAAGTAGGGGGCAATGGGGCAGGATGGGGGCAGATCTTATGGGATCAATGGGGTTATTGGTTGGGGGTCAGCTGAGGGTCCCCAGTCTTATGCTTCAGTTATTTATTTATTGGGGTCACAGCGCAAAAAAGGTTGAAGACCCCTGTGTTATCAACACAGCCATAATGAGTTCAGTCTGAGAAACACCTTGTTAATCTGCATGCATTTATTTACAAAAGTTCAAACCAGGATCAACTGAGAAAACAAACACATTTATGTTAAAAAGGGGTAAATTAAAAACAGGTGCTAGGGCTTCTCCCCATCATTCACTTGCAAGTCAGTAAGTATGCTGCTCAACATAGAAAGTAAATCCAAACACTTCAACATGTAATCCTAATAAATGGCATTTACTCTTCAAATGAACGTGTCCAGGGCTGATATGCTAGAACCCTGGATTCCAGGCATGGAATCTGCAAAAGTTTCAGAAGAAGACAAACCTCCTACAGTTTTTTTCCTCCTTGCTTTTTTCATATGTTGTGTGTTTTAGAGAGCCATTATCCTACAGTGGACAGAACGTTGGATATTGCTGAATGTTCAGCAATAAAGCACATCTGGTGACCTTGGATCAGTCTTTTTCTCACCGCCTCACTATCCTCACAGGGTTGGTGTGAGAATAAATAAGGGAAGGAATAATGCATGATATGGCCCTGAGGTGGGCCGTTTTGACATGCAAAGATATAACATTGTAAATGGGATTTGCTTTTTGCACGTCATCTAGTTTGTTTTAGATGCAATACTCATAGTAATGGTAATTATAATTTAATTCATGATTTATTATCTGCCATGGCATTTTTTTAATCTGAGACCATGTGTCGTCCATGAAAGTCTGCCCTGATGAGAAGTTAACTATCAAAGGAAGTGTCTGAGGTTCCAGATGCCATCTCTTTTCCATACAATGGTATACCACAATCAGAAAGTTTTTGTTCCTGCGGAATGACATATGTGGGGATGCTTGAACATGTGGTCCGGTTTGTCCTCTGCATCAAATCTCCCATCCAAAGTACCATACTTCTATGCTTACAAATTTTAGGGTAAGGTCTGATGTGACTGTTCTTCATGCTCTTCTAGAAGGATGAGAAATTTGGCAATGTGGCCTTGTTTGCCCTTACAGTATTGAGTTCTCAAGACTTAGGCTAAATGTATCATTATGTAGAGTTATGCAAGGGCTGAATAAACTGGAAAGAATTGTATTAGAGTGCAATCCTAACCTGGTGTTAGGCCAGCAAGGTTTGGCTGGCACAAGGGACACTGTAAAGTATGTTTGGACCACTCTCAGAGTCAGAGAGCCCAGCACACAGACATGCGCCATCCTCCCTGACTCTGGAAGTGGTCCAAACGTGCTTTATGGTGGCCCTTGTGCCAGCCAAACTTGTGCCAGTCAGTCTAACTGTGGCCTTTATTGCAAGACCATCAAAAATGGGCTCTGGGCTGGCTCTTATTATTCTGATGATAGTAATATTTCTCACTTTTCTGGGTCTGCTACTTGGCTCCAAACAGCTTCTGTTATTGCTGTCAAGATGTCAGTTGTCAGCAAAAGATTTTCTGTTTGGCATATTCATATGAAGCCTGCTGAGGATAGAGTTCACTGCCTCTTGTGGAGTAATTAAGTGCAAATGTAAAACCGCATGGTTTTTGCAGGTGTCAGAGTTTTGCCTTAAACATGAAGTGATGGATACCACTGGGGATTCTTCTTTTTGATGAATCCATTATTCTTTGGATTTTTTTTTATGTTTATCATCTTCTTCATACTTGTGACATGACACTGAATCTTCAAATTCTGCATTAACTAATCACAGTATTTAATATCAAATTCTGCATTAACTAATCACAGTATTTAATATCTTGTCCTGCTGCCATAGAATTTATAGTTAGTGCCCTTTTATAACGATGGTTTAGGAACATGCTTCCATTTTCAGCAAAAATTAAGAAGTTGTCTATTACAGATCCATCTCTGCAGCTGATCAAATCTGAGCACAGCTGTCACCTAGATGGATGATGTCTGGGAATAATCTACATAGTCAAATCAAAAGCACTCTTCAGACAACATATGCCTGGTGATAGAATTGATCGGGGAGGGGGGGGGACAAGATCTCCGCATCAGGTCATGGCTGCAAGCTATGCAATTTTAGTGGAACATTACAGAGCACAATCTGGAACTCTGGGAAACCAAGGTCCATGCTCAATGAGGTCCCTCCCGCAAGGACCCTGCTTAACCCCTATGTACACCCAATGCACAGACTCCCTGAAGATGCCCAGCTAGAGATATTTATGCCTCCATATTCCCTCATCACACTTTGTTCACAACTTATTCTGAGCTCCTTGGAAGAACAGCAAAGAACAGGAAGTAATTGATTCCAATTTATTAGGCAAAGACATAAGAATATCAGAAGAGCCCTCTGGCTCTGGCCAAATACCCATCTAGTCCAGCTTCCTGTATCTCACAGTGGCCCACCAGATGCCTCAGGGAGCAAAAGAGAAAATAAGATGCCTGCAACCTGTTGCCACTCCCTTGCACCTGACATTCGTGACATGACAAATCCCCAAGTCAGAAAACATGGCAGGTTTAAGCTAGGTTTTTCATATGATTAGAGGTCAGATGGAGGGCTTATTAAGATATGTATGCAAAAACACAATCCATCAGTGTCTAGCAAGCATAGAGATGACTAGGCAACTGAGCGGTTATCTGTCCAACAAGGGTATGGCCAACAAGTCAGGAGCAGAGATGAAACAGCAGATTATCAAGAGTCACCATTTGGGACCATGCTTCCACTGCTGTTAGGGGTGGTCCATCAATGAGGCTGATTGAGGCAGTTGCCTCAGCAGCAGATTGGTGGATGGTGCTCATTTCCATCTGCTCGCTTGCCTCCATTGCTCCTCCTACTCCCACTACATGGTCGATGCTCTAGCTTACCACTCTTCTCTCCTCCACATGTCCTCTCCTGCTCCATTTTCCTTTCTGTTCCAGGGAGTGAACAGCAGCTGTCTCATCACCAGCTAAGGGGAGGCAGAATTTAGCACACTATCTCATTTGCTGGGTGCCCCCCCCCCATTGTACTTTTCTGGCCAGAACAGTGGATGGTCTGATGGGGCAAAATATTGAGACGCCCCAGCGCCCAGGGCAGGGATGTTGTGACATCACATGATGTCATAGGATCACTTCCAGGTTCTCCCAGAGGAGGAGGTGGTGGTGGTGGTGGTGGTGGTGGAGGTGGTGGCAGATTCATAGTATGGCTGCTGCCCCCTGTTCCTTCTCCTTTAGAGGCTCCCACTCAAAGGGAGCAGAAGGAACAAGGGGCAACCACATCGGAAAGTTGCAGAAACATGAGGCAGTGACTTTGTGATCTGGCTGCCCCCCCCCCCCGCAGGAAAGAATGAAGCAGAATTCATTGTTTGAGGGGCAGTGAGTACAATGCTAGGGTCAATATATTTAAGAACAGTCCAGCCAGTTAGCAAGTTCAAGGACGCTCCACTCACAAAAGATGCAGGAATCAAAACTCCGTCTGGGGCAATGGAGCAGGAACATCTGATATATCTTAAAAGTTTTCTGAGTGTCTTTCCAAAGTGAGTGGGGGAAGGTATGCATCCAGCACTGTTTCTGATATTTACGTGGAATTGGATCCTCTATTAGAGAACCACCATCTGGAACATGTCGAATGAATTCTATTGGAAGTTGGAAGTTCTATTCTATTGGAAGTATTGGAAGTTGTTTTTAGTACTAACCCTGGGCTTTCAGGATGGGACAGGCTATCAATAGAAACATACATGCACAGAGACTTCTGACATATGCTCATCACAGAAGATAAAAATATTCAACTCTTTGCTTTTGCCAGAAGAATAAGGAAAAAAAGAGAATATTTGTAATTGCTTTAAATTGCCATAGAACTTTTCAAAGACTTTGATGCTAGCTGACTACATTACAAGTTTAGACATGTCTACTCAAAAGTCAACTAAACCCCATTGAGTTTAACTGCACTTCTACCCAGGTAACTGTGCATAGAATTGCGGCAACCCTAGAGTGCTTCATTCTACAGTAGAAAGGTGAAATAAGCCAAATAAGTAAATAAACCTTGGAAAATGCAGGCTTGATTACCCTTGTTTGCTGAGATGATGTACTGTTTCACCCTCAGTATCACAAAGAACACACAGAATTGGGACAGATTTCTGGAGGAAACGTTCATTGCAGGCTACAGGCCATGATGGGTGGTGCAACCTCCTTATTATAGAAGTAGGCTACTTCCAGATGCAGGGGATTAGCAACTAGATGCAAGTATCTCGTTATCTTGTGTGCTCTCTTAGGCATCTGGAGGGCCACTGTGGGATACAGGAACCTAGACTAGACGGGCCTTTGGCCTGATCCAGCGAAGCTCTTTTTATGTTCTTTAGAAGATCAAATACTGAGTTGTGAATATCTGGCAACTGCATTTTAATTGTCATGGATACATATTGACTGCTTGTGTTTTGTTACCCCTCCTGGGACTGTTGGTACAGGCAAGTTCCAAATGACAGCAGTAATTTAAAGGAAATACCAAATAAATTCTTGAATCACAATGCATTGGTGTGGCAGCACATAGCTACAATCATTTCCCTATCAGCCCCATTGCTGAACCACTTAGTTCAGTGGGGACTTGGTTATTGGTGAATAGCTAAAATTGGAAAGTGCTGGGACTCAGCACTATTTTGTAGCTGTATCATTGAACCTGGAAGCCCTACATGCAGAGGCGGATCTACAGGGAGGGCAAAGCTCTAAGTGTTGCAAGAAGCCTTACCCTGTCATTTAAATCCCTCCTCTCCCTTGCTGCTGTAGCCAGTAAGCAACGCCAAGATGTTGCTTTTCCCTGTGAGGATTGGCTAAAACGGTGCAGGAGAGATTTCCACTGCAAGGTAAGGCTTCTTGCAAAACTTAGAACTTTCCCCCCCCCTTAGATCTGCCTCTGCCTACATGCCAGTACCTGGTACATGTGTGCTGCTTGTGCTTGTTGTGGCAAAGTTGCTCCTCATATGCCCAGAGGCACTCTTTTCACTACTACTACTACTTTTTCTTCTTCAACATCAACATCAAGGATACGTATATATAGCTTTTCAATAAAAGTAACTCACAAAGCAGTTTACAAATAAAATAAATAGTTCCCTGTCCCCAAATGGGTTGCAATATCTACACACACACACACACACACACACACACACACACACACACACACACACACACCACACACCACACCACACCACACCACACCACCCCCACCCCCACCCCCACCACACCAGCAACAGCCACTGGAAAAGATGCCATGCTAGGATGAAAAGGGACAGTTGCTGTCTCCCTGCTAAATATAAAAGGCACCACTTTAAAAGGTGCCTCTTTGCCCAGTTAGTGGGGTTGCTAACCAATAACCTTCATTAGCCATGGCTCAAATTTGTCCTTGGGCAGGCAGGGTTCACCCGTCAAAATCAATGGTGGTTGTGGCGTCCGGTACCTCTTACATTAGAGTTTTGTGGAAATCTGTAGCATTGTTTACCCATACTCCTATTATTGTCTGCTCATTTTGTGCCAAGGATGTACACAGCAGAGAACAATTCAGTCACCTACATCAATATTATGCTGCTTGAGGAAAAACTAATGCATACCACCAAGCAGTATATCTTCAGCATATCTCCTGAAGCAGTTGGTAGGAACGATCTCATGATCGGGAGCTGCAACTATTTTTGTTTCAGAAACATGTCCCTTTCTCCCAGTGAAGATGGCACACAGGATCTGCACTCTTCCAAAACAGCCTCATTACCGCTTTAATGGAGCGGCGGCCGGAAGCACGTGGTCTCCTGGGCAGGCAGCCTGCCTGATTACGCATTGACCCAAAGCACAGTCTCTCAAGTAAATAGCGCAACATTTAGAACTCACTTAATTAGCTATTTGCCACAGAAAAGGGCCTCATTGGGCCTCATAACAACACTAATGTGAAGGGTTTTAAACAAGAATACAAAATGCACATGGGTGTGTGTGTACACATATAGGTGCAGGTATACATGTGTACACACACAAACACAAGCACACTGAATAAAAAAGCAAAGACCTCTGTTGGAAGAGAAGCCTGTACACCCATTTCAAATAGAAGTTGCTCTGGGCTCTAACAGATTTTGGCAGATTAATTTTTTTCTCCTGATATTTGTTCATCTACCTGATACCTAGAAATGTGATTTAATATCACAATATCACATAAATATTTCTAATGGGCTAATAATCTCAACTGTATGTCATTTTAAAAAACACGTTTATGCCATGAGTACAATCAATGCATAATCAATTAAAAAAAAAACACCTTAAAAGCGTCCGGCTGTTTATCTTACATATGACGGTAAGTCTGAAATTTTGTGAATGTCAATATGGACAGTCTGGAGGGTATTCTGAGGGCCTTCATAAGAACATTAGAAGAGCCACACTGGCTCAGGCTAAAGACCCATCTAGTCCAGCTTCACAGTGGCCCACCAGATGCCTCAGAGAGCACACAAGACAACTAGATTCCTGCATCTCGTTGCCATTCCTCTGCATCTGGTATTCTGAGCTAAAGTATGGAGGTTGCACTACCCATCATGGCCTGTAGCCTGCGATGGACTTTTCCTCCAGAAATCTATCTAGTCCCCTTTTAAAGGCACCCAGGCCAGATGCCATCACCACCTCCACTGGCAAGGAGTTTCACAGTTTAATTACCCGCTGGATAAAAAAAAGTATTTCCTTTTATCTGTTCTCACTTTCCTCACACTCAATTTTAGTGGATGTCCCCTGGTTCTGGTGTTGTGAGAGAGGGAAAAAAACACCTCCCTCTATCCACTTTATCCATCCCATGCAGAATTTTGTACGTCTCAATCAAGTCCCCCCTCAGGGGGACCTTGAAGGCCTCTGAAAAGTCAAAAAGAGTGACTCGCAGTTTTCAGCCAAAAACCTGAAGTGTTGATTCTCAGCCTTCCAGAGGCCTTCTCCAGATGCCACTTGAGCACAGCCCTGGTCACATTCAAAGGGGTAAGGGTGGCCCTGGGACATGTCCCCGGAGGAAGCCTTCCTTCCAGCTATGCGGCTGGACCTGGAGGGGTCCCAGTGGCAAAGCACCTACTTTGCACACAGAAAGTCCCAGGTGCCATCACCAGGTGGAGCTCTGGTGGCATTCAGAGGAGAAGCAGTTGCCAGGAAGCGGGCAGGAGTGTGTGGGGGGGGGAGTGGCATTGCCTCCCCCTCTGAGTGCTGCCCAGGGTTCTGTGACCCCTTGACCTCCCTCAGTTACACAGCTGCCCAGGCCCCCTCCATTTAACAGATTTGTGTCTTAACCTTCAATATATAAGTGCTCTCAGGACTAAAATAAACACAAAAAATATATATTCCAAGAAACATTCTTGTTCCCAAAGCGGAACAGTGATAGTACTTCAACCTCATTGGTGGAGGAAAGGTAGCAGAGAACATTTATTCAGGGGTGCGAACAGAAGACAGTTCAGCTTTCATGTGGGTTTGTGTTACTTGAACTTGGCTGCAGCTTAAGTTGGCTTTCTGTGCGTTTAAAAGGTTTAAAATTAAAACATAAAACGGCAACCTTTGCCCAGCAAGTACCATTAAAGGCTGGAAACGTTGTACAGATTGATAGCACGTGTATTGCAAAAACCTTCTGAAATTGTGCAGATGGATAAGCTCACAGACTTGGTTCGCCTAAGGCAGTGATTTTCATCCTTTTTCATCTCACGACACACTTGACAAGCCGCTAACATTGCCAGGACACACCATCAGTTTTTGGATAATTGACAAGGCACATCATGCTGCTGGTGGGGGTCTCACATCCCCCAATTGCCCTATTAATAAATAACTCTCCCCCAAACTCTTACGGCACACCTGTGGACCATTTGTGGCACACCAATGGCACCCCTGCTTTGGGGAATGAGCCTTTGCCTATGTCCCTGGAAGTTTCACTGTGGCACTGATACACAATATGATAGTGTAGAGATATTATAAGGTAAAGGTTTCCCCACGATTGCATGGTCTAGTTGTGACCGACTGTAGAGGCGGTGCTCATCTCTGTTTCTAAGCCGAAGAGCCGGCGTTTGTCCAAGGACAAGTTTCTGTGGTCCTGTGGCCAGCATAACTATACACCAAGGCGCACGGAACGCCATTGCCTTCCCACCAAAGTGGTACCTATTTATCTACTCACATTTTTACGTGCTTTCGAACTGCTAGGTTGGCAGGAACTGGGACAAGTGACAGGCGCTCACTCTGTCACAGGGTCCTGAACTGCCAACTTTCCGCTCAGCAAACTCAGCAGCTCAGTGGTTTAACCTGCAGCGCCACCACGTCCCTCTAGATATCATAGACTGTAAATAGGCTATGGCAGTGTTTCTCAAACTGTGGGTCAGGACCCACTAGGTGGGTCGTGAGCCATTTTCAGGTGGGTTGTGTAGCACCTAGGGCAGCCATCATTGAAAATATGGGAAGATGGAGCACTGGAAAGGGGGAGGGCTGTGTGTGGTTATTTTGCCTTTCAATGTTGTAAATAGGCTTTCCCCCCCCTTCTTACCGATTCACTTTGCTATTGGAAAATGGCTGTAAAGATAACCCAACTTATTGCTGCATTCTCAGGAAAGCAGCAGGCTCTGGACAGCACCTCCGGCCACGACATCACTCCTGACGGGTCTGGACGGGTTGTGGGTCCCGGTGCTAAAACGTTTGAGAACCGCTGGGCTATGGCCAATGAAAAGCTCATTTCACAGTAAATGTGTTCAGTGTTTTGTAAAGAGGGGATTCTTTTTAGGCCAGTGGTTTCCAACCTTTGCAGAAAGGTAAAGGAACCTGCAAGTGGTCACAGGGCCTGTTAGGGGGGCAGCAACTCAGTGGGGACAACATTTCCGGGTTTGCATTGCTTCCGCTGCACAAGTTTAAAAAGGGGGATTTTGGACTGACCTGTATTTGGTGGTGGCGGAGATGAGAACCCGGGACTTGCTGCATCTCCAGCCACCACTGCAGATGGCCACATCCCCCAACCCCCCCTTTTCAATATAATGGTGGCAGTGGTGCAGTGGTGTTATCCTACCGGTACGCTGGGTGGGACGTCTGGGTGATCAGCAGCCCACCTGTCGTGTACCGCAGTGTTACGCCATTTGCGTAATGTACGCAAGCAACATAACTGGTTACACAAACGGCATAACGCTGCGGTACGCAACGGGCGGGCTGCCGATTACCCGGACGTCCCGCCCAGCGTACCGGTAGGATAATACCACTGCAGTAGTGGCATTGTGAACCCAGAGGTGCCATCACTGCCATCCTGTTGACGCCACCAAATCACCACTCCCCTTAAGGGGGTAAATGTGGCTTCCCACAGCCCCCAGGTTGGGAGACACTGTTTTAGCCACTCCTGAGCAATCCGTTGGCTCATGATGTCCTTGTATGTCCTTGGGAACAACTGTTGTGCAGCTTCACTTGGATTGTTCTGCTTATTTGTTCTTCTTGTTCATTTTTGTCTTGGCAGGGTGGTTGGAACTGTTTGCAGTGATCCGCATCAGTAGGCTGCAAGGTATTCTCTCTGCAGGGTGGTGGGAGAGCCAGCCAAAAACAAGGAAAAGTACTGTACTGCCAGAGACATGGAAAAGAGCCCAACAATCCTCGTTAAGTATGCACTTACGTTTCTTAAGTCGCGAGAGCTACCTGCAAACTACAGGGGGCAGCAGCTGAGAAGAGAAGGCAGCTCTGTGTTGTTTTGTTGGCAGAGAATCTCCTCTGAGGTCAATGTGTGTCCACCTCTTGCAGCTGTTCGTCTTACCAGGACATATATATCTATTTTTCTTTTTTCAAGTGGCAGAAAGACTGGATCTGATTTACTTGCAATGTCAAGCAATATATGCTGCATATCCCTGAACTGGGCTATTATCCAAGTGATATTTGTATCACTTAATGATAAGTCTCCAGGCAGAACGACATGCTTTGAGACAAATACAGGGTTCTCCAATCTTCCCTGCCTGATGACTGTCTGCCCCCCCCTACAAATAATCACACAGGTTTATGTTATAAACCAGGTTATTGGTTTTTTTCACCTTTAAGACCAGAAGTTACCCCCATTGGGCTAGGGGGCAAAAACAACCTTGAAGAGGGGCACATCAGGGTTGGGATTATGGGAAGAAGGGTTGTTGTTGTTGTTGTTGTTGTTGTTGTTGTTGTTGTTGTTCAGTCGCTAAGTGGTGCCCGACTCTTGGACCACAGCACACCAGGCCTCCTTGTTCTCCACTAGCTTCCAGAGTTCACCCAATTTCATGTTCATCGCTTCGGTGAAACTATCTAACCATCTCATCTTCTACCACCTCCTGGGAAGAAGGGTAGGGGGCCTTTAAATCAATCCACAGCTATCTCCCACCCCAACTGCTCCATTCCTCCCCTAACCTCCCTACCAGCAGTCAAGTCATGATCACAGCCTTTTAGAAACAGACACAAAGGGGGGCAGATGCCCCCTGGTCCCCATGTCCTTTGCTTTTTAATTGTATTGTTAGCTGCCTTGAATCCTCTTTAAAGATCTCTTAAATAAGTACTACAGTAAATAACTGCACTAAGTGGCTTTAAGTACCCCTCACTCCCTCTGATTCTGTTGCAGAGATGTGTTCCTTCCTGGATTCAAGTCATTATAGCACTGGTTCTCAAATTTTTAAACCAGGACAGATTTTGGCACTCATGTCAGGACCCAATGGAAGTGGTGTCATTAACCGGGAAGTGATGTCATAGCCAGAAGTGATACCATCAAGCAGGAAGTGTCATAGCTGCGATGTAATCAAATGACACTCCTGGAATGCCAACTGGCATTCTTGGTCTACAGCCAGTGCACAACCTTGAAACATCCCTGACAGAAAGCAAGATGAGGACCAAAAAAAACTCACTTGAAAATTCAGACTGCTAACACCTATAAAAAGAATATTGCAAGAGTAAGGTCTGCAGCTTCCAAGATGGCTGCTCCCAGCTTTCCATGACCCACCTAGTGGGTCCTGACCCACAGTTTGGGAAAAACTGCATTATACCATATGCAGATTTGGAAATGTGCATTGGTCTGCACAGGCAAGGACCAGTTTAAACAATACCTTTGTTTCCGTAAGTGACATCTTTGTGGTCCAACTGGCCTTTTGCTCCTGATGTGCATATATCCTGGCTCCCTCCCTTTGCTTTGCAGTTACTTTTGTCCATTGCACAGGTTTGGTGGTAGTTCAGATGAACCGCTCCCCAGTGTGATTAGGGAAAATAAGCAGGAGCCAAGGGGAAGAAGTTGGGCGCAGGTGCATTGGGAGTGCATACAGCAGTGATCACGTGGGGTTGTTTGGATAACAAAAGTATTGTCCAACAGGTCCATGACAATGGGGCATAGAAAACAAATAGCATGTGAATCCTGCTGTTGCTGGCAAAAGCAGGACATTTACAGCTTCCAGAAGGGCACGAGGACAGTTCCCATCCCTTTCAGCTGGCAAGCGCTGCTGGGATATTAGTCACCCTGCTACTGCATCCCTTTTGCCTTCTAATCACATGGTGGGTGATGTGTGAACTGTCCCCTTATGCATGATCTAAATGCTACTTCCAAGCAGTATTTGAACCACATGTTTGGGGGTACTTTGGAAAAGGCTCCCCCAGCGATGGTATCTGGTAATGAAGATCCGGAATGCTGGGCAGGACTTACGTGTGATTGGCAGCCCGTCTGTTCCGTTCCGCTGCCTGCCCGCCTGCCACGCGGGCTGCCCCCAGTTGGCACGCCCCACCGCTGCTCACCCAGGCACCCAGCGTGCCCCCCACCCGTCCCCCCGGCGAGCAGGCGCCCCCTCCGGGGCCAGGGCAGCCCATGTGGCGGGCGGGCAGGCGGCGGAATGGAACGGACGGGCTGCCAATCACGCGTAAGTCCCGCCCAGCGTTCCGGATCTTCATTACCAGATACCATCACTGGGCTCCCCCCCACACACACATGAGATTAATAGGATTAGGATGCAATCCTCACCTGGAGTTAGGCTGGCACAGTTAGGCTAGCAAAGTTTGGCTGGCACAAGGGTCACCGTAAAGTGCGTTTGGACCACTCTCTGAGTCAGGGAGGATGGCCACGTCTGTGTGCTGGCCTCTCTGACTCCGAGAGTGGTCCAAACTACCAGTCAAACATCCTTTCTGCCAGTCAAACTTTGCTGGCCTAACTGTGCTGGCCTAACACCATGTTAGGGTCTCACCTTCAATGTGGTGAGAGGAGATGCGGAATGTGCTAATGTGCTAACGTGCTGACTGCAATAGAGTAGTGTGGATGTATCATCTAAACTGATTCAATGTGTAGTTCTGCCCTCTGTTAGCAATATGGAAAACAATGTCCTCTGCTTAATTAGCACCTCTGTGTGGAGCCCTCCCATGCTTTGCAGTGGTGAGGTGGCATCTTCTCAACATTCAGTGATGACATCATTATGCATCACCGATTTCTGGGTCAACCAAACTCTGAGCTGCACAGAGCTCAGTTGAGAAGTGCATAGCCATGTGGCTGCATACCACAGGGCAGTGTTTCTCAAACGGTGGGTCAGAACCCACTAGGTGGATCAAGAGACAATTTCAAGTGGGTCACGTAGCACCTAGGGCAGCCATAATTGAAAATACAGGAAGATGGGACACTGGAAAGGGGGAGGGCTGTGTGGTTATTTTGCTTGTGTGAGGGTTGTAAATAGGCTTTTTTCCCCCTTTTTGATTCCTTTTGGTATTGAAAAATGGTTGAGAAATAACCCACCTATTGCTGCATTCTCAGGAAAGCAGCAGGCTGTGGTGTCATCTGGATAGATCTGGGGCTCATTCAGCTGGAAATCCCTCTATACAAGAGCCCCACTGAATAGGACTTGAAGTATAGCAAGTCATGCATTTCAGGGGAACTATCCCAGTTGCCTGGTGGATTGTGTCCCTTGCTAATTTATTCTTTTATTTTGCTACATCAGCTATTTTGTGAACGGCTTTTGGTTGAAAAAGGGTATATCCATATTCTTAATAATAAAAGCATTTGGACATGCCAAATAGAGATGCCGTTCTGCTTCTGGCATGAAAATGACTTGGATCAGCTCTTAGAAATAGTATTTATCTAGACTTTTTAAAAACATTAAAAGGTTCCTTGCATCAGAACAAATTGCTTTGTATGACGGCTTGCCACCATTTTTCCTGATTGAGGGCACAATCCTAAACTGAGTGAGGCCAGCATAAACTAAGCCAACAAAGTTTGGCCAGTACAAGGGACACCCATAAAGTATGTTTGGACCACTCTTGGGGTCAGGGAGGCCAGCACACAGACATGAGCCATCCTCCCTGACTCCGAGAGTAGTCCAAACATGCTTTACAGTGGCCCTTGTGCTGGCCAAACTCTGCTGGCTTAGTTTATGCCGGCCTAACTCCAGTTTAGGATTGCGCTCTGAGATTCTGTGCCTTTAATAGCTGCCTAACAGTAAAAATTCAACTGAGGCGGTTGCCTCAAGCTTGCATGCAAAATGATGGAGGAGTTACACTTGCGGGATTTTTGCCCGCCTCAGAATCCATTGAACCTCTTTCAGCAGAAAATGGTGATCAATCTGGCCTAATTTTCCTCACAGGCTTAAATACGTGATTCTGAAACTGTTCTGAACTCCTTTGGGCAGCATTTTTCAGTGCGCTCCTAGGGGCTCCCAGCGACTCCTTCAGGGGCTCAATGAGTGCACTTCATGGTGTGGCTGCCATCTGCCCCCTGCACAGTTCACTCGTCCATCCCTCCCAACCCATCTTCTTAGCTCTCCCTCCTTTCTCATTTTCTTCTTGTTTTGGCTCTTTGCCAGTATTTGGTGCCCTGGCCTCTCCCCCAAGACCACACATTCACTGATGGGGCTCCCAGAGACTCCTTTTAGGGCTCCCAGAGCCTGCCTTAGGGGAAGAGCAGGACATTAACACAACAGATACAGGGGATTGGTTTGGGGGCACAGTGGAATTAAACTTTGATAATGCTAATTTCAAAATGTTGTAAAGCCTGTGGACATAGGAAAGGAAGCCCTTGGACGCTCTGCTCAAAGACTGGTGGTAGGAGCAGATCTCTAGGTTTTCGGATCGGGTCTTTCAGATAGGCAGTCCTGGAGATTCCAGGAGTTGAACTGGGGGACTTTCTGCCTGCAGAACATGTGCTCTCCCCCAAGCTACAGCCATTTCCCCTGTGCTTTGTCCTGCGTCCCAGGCATATGATCATGCTCCATTTGCAGTGACACAAATTAACTTGTGTGTTCCTGCAGCTGACCAACAGAATTCTAATCGGATGCTTTAATAGGACCAGTATTAGAATTCTGAATATTCTAGAGCAGTGTTTCTCAAACTGTGGGTCAGGACCCGCTTGGTGGGTCACAATGTCAGGTGGGTCAAGTAAAGCTGGGAGCAGCCATATTGAAAGCTGCAGACCTTACTCTTACTATATTCCTTTTGTAAGTGAATTTTCAAGAGAGGTTGTTGTTGTTTTAATCGTTTTCAATGTGTTCAATGCGTTTACATAATATTTGATCCTCATCTTGCTTTCTGTCAGGGATATTTCATGGTTGTGCACTTGCTGAAATCCAAGAATGCCAGTTTGCATTCCAGGAGTATCATTTGATTATATCACAACTATGGCACTTCCTGCTTGATGATATCACTTCTGGTTATGACATCACTTCCAGGTTAATAAAGACATCACTTTTGGTGGGTCCCAACATGAGTGCCATTCTAAAAAGTGGGTCCTGGTGGAAAAAGTTTGAGAACCACTGCTCTAGGGCCATCCTTCATCCCTGAAGTGTTCATAAGCTGAGATTTCTCCACAGACGTATGTTGTGGATCTTTAGCTGATATTTGCAAAGCACTTAGAAATCTGTCAAGACATCTGCTCTCCAAAATGGAGAAATGCCACTTGCTCAAAACCTGCGCAGGAACATTCTTCCCACTTTTCACAGGTTATTTTGGCAACCGGGCCATATTTTTCTGGCAAACATCTGGTGTGATTTCATCACAGGTAGACAATAAAAGCATCCCAGCTCTTTCCAAAAAAAAAAAAAAAGCCATCAGGACCAGTTTCCAAGAAGTTATCATGTCTCTTGGAATGCTCCATTTGGAAAGGTAAAGAGATTTTTGAAACGTGGAGACTATAGGAAAGGTTCAATGGTCATCTCTGACACTTTTCAATATTTTCAAAAACAAGAAAATGAGTTATAATGAATACGAAATGTCACAGATCCATCACAATGATAGGAAGATATCACTGTGATACAGCAGACATTACTGAAGATGAATTACATCCAGGCATTTTTAATTGGCAAAAATTACCATAGTTTTCTGGCTGGATCTCACATGCCTGTGAAAATCTCTGTAAATGTGATCTCTTGCTGACTTAGGGCCTAATCTTTTGGGCCTTATCACTGGTGGAATGTGTGTACCGCCAGCTCTGGGTGTCGTAAACATGCCGTAAGGCACGTTTGCAGCACCCGGAGAGAGGGTACTGTCCATCAGGACTGGCCTTAAGCCAATGTGACTGATGTCATCAAATTGAGGCCCTGCACTTTGGTTAGCCCAGCACCAGCGCAGTGAGTGTATCACTTGCTGCAGTAGCCAGGATCTCTATGGGCTGCAGGTCAGTGGGGCGAGCAGAGCAGCTTTGCCTTGGCCCTCCTACCTGCCCCTGCCCCTGAACTGCCCAAAATGGGCCTCCTGGAAGCAGTTGGCGATGACATCATCATGTCACTACCAAGTACTTCTAGGTGCCACGCCCAGCACCACAAGTGCATTTCTTGGGGTGCGGGGGCTCTGCAGGGAGGGTGAGGGGCCCCACGGGAATGACCCACATTGGGTCCCACCACTCCTAGAGCTGGCCCTGCTGTCCATGCTGAGGCAGCACCAAGTGGTGTTGCACCCCAGTGCCGGCGGTGCAGACAATATAGGTGGAGGGTGTCCCCCCGCTGCAGTGGCTGATGGTAAGGCCCGTTGGGGTGGGGGAGAGGTTGGGAGGGGTTGGAACTGGGTGGGGGAAAAGAAGGAGCTGGCCTGGCCTGGTGTGGTGGTGGTGGTGGTGGTTTCCACTGCCAGATCCTCAACCCCAGCTGGTGGAGACTCAAGGAGTCCCATTGCAGGGCCCACAGAGACCTTTCCCTGAGAAGATCCCAACAGCTGCCATGGATCCCATAGGATACAGCCTGGTAGAATGGCTACCATTTTGCTACTGCTGCTCCTATGCATCCCAGGGGCGGTTCTCAGAGAGTGGGAGGGCTGAATGGGGCTGGAGATGGGTGGAACTGGGCTTGCCAGTGGGCGTGCCAGCCTGGGAAGGGAGGCATCTAAGGCCTTGGCGATCAAATTTATCAGATGACCCCTGACTGTAACTTCCAACGTATTACCTCTCTCTTCTGACCATACATTATGTATTACAGAAAACTCTAGGAATGATCTCTGTGTCTCCCAACCAGTTTGGTAATATATAAACACAGGCATACAAAACTCTTATGAATAACGTCATGCAAAAGTCTTATGCAGAGCATGTCACCCTAGAATTAAAACATAATCAGCCCAAGAGCTATGCAGAAAGAACAATTCCCAAAGTAGTCCCACCCCACAGCCGTGGTAAAGGGCAGCATCGTTGCTCCAGAATTAAAGCTCAGCTGAGTCATCCCCAAAAGTAGTGGTAAAGTGCAGCAGAGAAAGAAAACGGGGTAATGGCAATAAAAGCACCCCCAACTCCTGCCCAACGGTGAATCCTTGTCCTCAGCCCACCGCTGATGCTGGTGCCAGGATGCCTGCTCCCTGCTGTGCTGCAGAAGGCAGAGGCATACCGGGGCTTTTCCGCGCCCCAGGCACACCGCATGACATAATGACGTCACATGTTGCGATGTCGGATGTCACAAAGTGAGGGGAGGGTGTGGGCTCCTGCAGTATCCACTGCCCCCTCCAAATGGTGCATCCCCCCCTGCTCCCCGACTTGGGAAGTGAAGGGAATGTGCGGGCTCCCCCAGGGCCGGCTGGGGCCATTTCGTGCCAGCTGGTCCTGGAGGCACCCATGCGGCTGGCGCCTTCCCCTCGCTTTCCGACTCAGGAATGAACTGAACACACGCACTCCGCCAGGGACGGCCGGGGCCATTTTGTCCAGGCAGGCCTGAAGGCACGCAGGCAGCCAGCGCATTCCCTGACTTCAGAAGCAGAGAGGACGTGTGGGCGCCTGCAAAGGCATTTGGGACATGAGGAGGGGCAGGCGGGCCCAAAAGCACTCTGCTTTTTCCTGCCTCCTGTGCCCCGTCCTTCAACTGGCACCCCCTGCCCCTGCGTCTCCTCGTGGCACCCTTTATAAGCCTCTGGTAAAGGGACTGGACTGGAGGTCAGAGGGGGGGAGCTGGACTTAGCCCAGGCCGAAGCAATGCAAAGGGAGAAGCCCACTGATGCCAAACGGAACAAGCACAAGGCGAGGGAAAAGCATGAGACTGGAGTCCCTCCCCTCCAAGTACAGCCCGCCCGTCCTCCTCCTGACCAATTAGCTGAGCTGCAGCCAAGGAGGTAAAAGGGGGGGAGGGGATGGTGCAAGAGGCCGCGTGCCAGAGGGCAGCTCTCTCAGCTCCCTGCCACCCGAACGTCCCTCAGAGCTCAAAATGTTACTGGCGAGAGCTAACAGTCAGGAGACCGTGGGTGCGGCCAGTGTTGCCGCTGCCATGTAAGTCACATGTGGCAACGATGGTGGGCCAGACTATTGCCCCTCCCAGCAGTGGCTAGCCTGGTGCTGCTGCACAAAACTGGGACAGAATTTCAAACTGGGTGGGAAGCTGGGACACCATCACCAAACCGGGACAATCCCAGTCAAATGAGTACACCTGGTAAGCCTAGTTATGTCACCCTACTGCATCATCACATCACCCCGCCCCACCTCCAGAATGGCTCTGATTTGGAGCCAAACAGAGGTGCTGGCAGGAAAGCCCTTCAGTGCTCCACTCAATGCTCCGAACCTTTGGGAGGTGAGCACTGCAACACTCACCCCCAACAGAGAACCCAACAGAGAGACTGTATTTATAGCCAGTATGGCATATATGCATATTAATGATGCATGAGTTTACTGAAAAATGCCTTTGAGAGACCGTACCCTGCCCCTCAGATCTGGTGTCAGTTCTTTGATGCATTGTGGAGACCAGAGGCCCAACTGATTTAGGGCACCATCTCTAGACATCCAGAAACACGAGGGCCTTAAAAGGAGCCGAAGCACACTAACGACAGCACAATCCTATGCTGCACCAGAACGGGCAGGCCGTTGGGCCTGCACTGTTTCCAGCACAGCCTTGGAACGTGCAGGAACCTCCCAGGAACAATGGCATGTTCGTGCCCTTACACCATGGGAGGCTCCTGTCTCCCCAATGGCCTCCTCAGATCTGCACCCGCAAAATTGTGGGCGCAGAACTGAGGAAGCCATGCAGCCCGAATTGGGGCCGCAGGGAAGGCCTCCCTGTCTCTCAGAAAGCCACCCAAGGCCTTCAGAGGGCCTAAAAAATCTCACTTCCAGGTCTCTGGGAAAAGCAGAAAGTGATGATATCCAAAGGCATTCTGAGGGCCAGGGTGGGCTGCATGCAACCAGATCACAGCTTGGCGGGTGCAGCCTGTTCCAGCAAGGTCAGGAGGACCAGAGGCTCATTGGGGACCAGAGGCTTGCCATGAGCTGGACAGAGGAGACCCCTGCAGTATAGGGGTTGCCCATTTCTGAACTCTTATTATAAAAGTTTCCCCTCCCCCACACCTGGGAAGATTCCAGCTGGTCCCGGTTCCAACTCTAAAAATTCTGGTAAGCCTAGACAAGTCACCTTGCTTTGGGCGCTGACCAGCCAGGCGATGTTACTGGCTCAGAACAGAAGTCGGGGGGTTTTCTGCGCATGTTCTCTCTTTCTCTAGAGGTGGGATTGGACCAGCTGCGTGCTCTTCACTTTGTAACCTGTTCTGTTCTGCATGCCTTACTCATCACATGGGGCAGCTGTACACAGGTCTGCAGGTTCTTAGTTCCAGGACTAGCTGAAGGCTTCTTCATCATTCCCCCTTTCCATGTCATCCCTTAAGAACATTCAGTTTGCAAAACGTCTTCGCAAAAAAACTTATACCATAGACAATAAGTAGGGGTGTGGGTGTTGTTGTTTTTTTGTTGTTGTTGTTGTTAAACACCATATAAAAACCACAAAACATCGCCTTTTGCTGATTAAAATATTTGAATATGAACACAAAACACTGCATTTTGGTGTTTAAGATATTTTCCATAAATTAATATAGACTACTTTTCCAAATAGAAATAATACTGTGGCAGCATCTGTTGACACATACTATATATGACCTTTATCATCTACCTAGTACACTTTTAAAGCATTCAAAATTAATAAAAATGAGAACTTGGAATGGGAATGTAGAATAAAAACACAAAACACCGCAACTTGCTATTTTAATCGAGAAATTTTTGGAAAAAATATCACCAAAAAACCCACACCCCTATCAATAAGGACTATAATCGTAGCATATTGACTGGCTGGCATTGATGCTTGTGAGGGATGTTCAAATCCCTTCTCATAGTCCTCTGGTCTTGGTAATAAACAGACTAATTAGTTTCTGAAACAAGTTATAATGAGCTGCAGAGATATTTTACAGCTGGGGATAGCCATGGAGGCAGTGCAGAAGCTTATGAAGAAATCATATTGCCATGAGAACGTTATGACACCATCACAGCCAATGGGGTGACCCTTATTGGAATTCTTTCTGTAAAATCATTTACTTTTTAGCGATATGGTGTTCATTTCCTGTTTGAGCACCTTGCCTGGTGAGTGCCATAGCTCAAGCTCAGCAGGTCATAAAACTCCAGTTTCTGGGTCCACCACGCTAGCATTGGACCCGTTCCCAGGCCTATTCCCAGGAAAGTGCCACACCACTAGTGCCACAGTGCTAATGCTTGACCAGTGCCACCACGATGGTAAAAATAAGACATACGGTCCAATCCTATCTAAACTCCTCACAGTGCCCCATACTGTGACACTGTGCGAGTGCCCCACTCGCAGTGACACTGTGACTTCCACTGAGAGCACAATCCTAAACTGGAGTTAGGCTGGCTCATTTAGGCCAGCAAAGTTCGGCCAGCACAAGGGCCACCATAAAGCGTTTTTGGACTACTCTCGGAGTCAGGGAGGATGGCTCACGCCTGTGTGCTGGCCTCTCTGACTCCGAGACTGGTCCAAACATACTTAATGGTGTCCCTTGTGCCAGCCAAACTTTGCTAGCTTAGTTTATGGCGGCCTAACTCAGTTTAGGATTGCTCCCTGAATCACATGGGGAAGTTTTGGCCTCAAGAGGCCTCCTCAAAGGAAGGGAACATATATTCCCCTCCCCCAGGATAAGCCCCTTCTGGCCTGGTGGGTCAACTCAGATCTGCGCCAGCAATATCACTGGCACAAATCCAGTTGCGGACCCAGCAACAAAGAAGGAAGAGTGCTGCCCCCTCTGCCACCCTGTATTGGAAAAGGCAGGAGATACCCCAAGGAGATAGGGAGTGGTATCAGCAATGGCCCCTTGTCCCAGATTAGCCAGGGATTACAGGGTCAACCCCCCAGTCTTTGCCTACAGCAGGAGCACAGCTGCAGGCTGATGAGGCCCCTGGCTATGAAGGGAGGCCAGCACAGGTGCAGATGGGTGTGGCTGATGGTAAAGCCTGCCCAACAACAGACACTGATTGGCTGGCCTCAGTATAAAGTTGGAGGCAGGAGCTACAGTAAAGGACCTGGGTAGGTGCTGGAGGAGGGCATCAGGTAGGTGCTGGATGGATGGATTGGGATTGACTGATGGAATGCTGGCTGGACTGCCTGCCTGAAGGACTGTTGGACGGACTGTTGGATGGACTGATTGGCTAAAGGAAGGTAAGCTTATTTAATTGTGGGAAATTATTGGGAACTGTTGTATGGCTGCCACGCCCCTGGAGCCACCAAGTGGAGGAGGCAGTTGTGGCTTAGGCAAGCGGACTGCCTATTATTTGGTGGTGGGGTTTGTTGGGGCTGGACCTAGGGTAGTTTGGAGCTAAGCCAGTGATGAGGGCAGTCTGGAGGAGGCTGGCCAGCCGGTGATCCCAAGTAAAGCTGCTGGAAGAGAGGAGGCCCAGTGGGTGACTGAACCCCCTCCCTCTTGCCTATCTCTGAGGCTGCTCTGGAGGGGAAACTAGTTAGCCTAGTGTGGGCATTAGGGCCCTGGGGGAGGCCTGGCAGGGAATTGGGCAGAACACTCCCCACTCATTGTGCCACAGGTGCTCCGCCACACCCCTGTGCCACACCAGGCTCCATTTTGGAACTGTACAGAAGCAAGGGAGGCTAGGCAGACCGAACACTGCTTGCCTCTTCAAGAGACAAGCCACCTCATCATCACTCTCCTCCTGCAGCACTCTCCTCAAACAGAGCAGCGCCTGGTGCCTTTCCCCACCCCCTGCTACATAATGGTAGGACTGGCACTGCACAAATCCTCCTTGAAGGTGGATCAAACCAGTGAAAGGGAGTTAGGATTTGGTGGTGGCTGCTGCTGCCAAACCCACCCTCTTTGCAGACCTGACCTTGAACCCCACCCAGCATTCTGGCAACACGCAACTCCACATGTCGACGGATGGATTTTTGTGATTGCTTTACAGCTGTTTATGCTGGCAGAATGCTTGTTCTGCCAGTGGGACCAGTTGGGGTAAAGCTTTGGAGTCATCTAATTGGGACTGGCAGAATCACAGTTCAGTGCTTCTCATCACAATGGGATTGTTTGCCAAGGAGAGATGGAACTGCATTTCCCCCTGCAATGAAGTATTACATCTTGACTGCTAGCTGACAAAATGCATTTTTCCAACCATGGCAGCATTTCGTCAAAGCGGAGAATGTTTGGAGCTCCTGCATTCAGTGTGAGAATAGCAGATCACCTGGACAAGCTGTTACTTATCCTGCACTGGAATAGGCAGGCCAACAGGTCTGCCCCATTTCCAGTGCTGGATAAAAGGTGGCTGTTGCACAACTTGGAGGAAGAGGATTTATTTCCCCTTAACCCATGTTGTGCAGCAGCCACCCCTAAGGGGCGACTTGATCTGTGCCAGCAAATTCACTGATGCAATTCTGAGCAGCCTGGATAAGGCTGACCAAGGCTGGGCCAGGGAGTTGGATCTGACCCAAGTTGCCAAGGACAAACCTACCCAACTCCCTGGCCTGGTCCGTCCAATGGCCCCCTCCTCCCCACCTTCCCCTGCCCCAAAATGTCCCCATTCCGCCCTCCCTCCATCCTCTCCAAACTCTGCACCGGCTGCCCTCAGCTGGCATTGAACATACCAACCTGGGGGCTGGATCCAGCAGTGGTGCACTGGCCTAACCAGCTCAAAAGTAGTTGTGAACATGCTTTATGGCACTCTCAGGGACTTCCGCCAGCAAAGTGTGTCTTCAGGATTGTGCTCTCAGGCGACTTTCTTATAGGCACGTCCAGCAGCGTCATGCTGCCGGAACGCTGGGCAGGAGGAACGGGTGAGCGGCAGCCTGACCGTTGCGTACCGCTCCTTTTCGTCGTCTTCCCCGCCCCCGAAGACGGCGAAACAGAGCGGTACGCAACGGGCGGGCTGCCGCTCACCCGTTTCTCCCGCCCAGCATTCCGGCAGCATGACGCCGCTGGGCACGTCCCTGGGAGTAAGTCTCATTTTGGGATTTACTTCTGAGCAGATATGCATAGGATTGTGCTGTGAGAGACGTTACGATAATAGCAACATATCCAAAGTGTATTATGGGCTGAGTGAGCCCATTCATTTTTCTCTTTCGACATGAAGCCTCCAGAGTCTGTCATAAATCCCACATCAGTGTGCCGATGCAAAAGACACCTGGAGGCCAGGAGCTCCCTCTTGACTGTGCCTCTCAGGAAAGTCTTGCAGATTGTTTACCTGAGTAAATACATGGTAGATTGTGCACAGAGGAAATGTGGCAGACTTCATTTGGAAAGCTGGGTAGCTGGAGCAACCCCTTCACCTTTTCTCAGATGGAAATTTGGGACACGCATGCAACATCCCTGTTTGCATTCCTGCACCAAGACTCCTTACTTCCCACCATTCTACCCCCACATCCCACTTACGCATTGCTCTCGCCCTCAGTACACTGTATTCATTTACTCTGCACAAGCAGGTTTAAAAGTCAAGACTGTGTGTGTGTTCGGTGTTTGTTTCAGAGATGCTAGAAAAAAACATTATTGTCTGACGGGGGCCCAATGTAGGGCATTCCTGGGGGAGCCCCCACCCTCCCTGCAGGGCCCCTCACTCACCACACATGGCACCTAGAAATAGTTGATGGTGACATGAGGACATCACCGCCAACAGCTTCCATGAGGCCAGTTTTGGGCTGTTTGGAGGCAGGACCAGGTGGGAAGCCCCATGGTGAAGCTGTTCTGATCACCCCACTGACCTAAGCCCATAAGATCCCAGCTGCGATCTGCTTGCTGTGCTGGTGTGGGGCCCCCCAAGGTGTGGGGCCCCCTGAGGTGCAAGGCCCAATGTGACGACCTGTATGGTCTTGGGTTCATTCACATGCATTTTTTTACAGATGCAGTTCTATGCGTCTTATTTCTATCAGCTACAACAGCCATTCTCTACTCAGAGGCTTAACTTCCAGAGCCTCTGGGGAGGAAGCTGAAACCCTTGGAATCGCACCTCTCTAGCAACTCACCATAGCAAAATGGTGACAAGGCAGTTCTCAAAGGCAAAAATAGGAACAGCGCATTACCAGGGCCAGGGACAAGGAGGACATAGGGACCAACTCTGGTAAACAGGGATCGGTGATAATATGCTGTAGTTCAAGACTCAACAAATGAGAATAAAATAGCCACGATTATAATGCCATTGTACAAATTGATGGTAAGGCCACATCTGGAGTATTGCATACAGTTCTGGTCACCACATCTTAAAAAGAACATGGTAGAACTGGGAAAGGTGCAGAAGAGAGCGACAAAAATGATTACTGTGCTTATTAGGAAGGGTTGCAATGTTTGGGACTCTTCAGTCTAGAAAAAAGACACTCGATGGGGGACATGATTGAGATGTACAAAATTATGCAGGGGATGGATAGAGTGGATAGAACAATATTCTTTTCCCTCTCACACAACACCAGAACCAGGAAAATCCACTAAAATTAAATGTTGGGAGAGTTAGAACAGAAAAAATAAAATATTTCTTTACCCAGCTTGTAATTAGTCTGTAGAACTCCTTGTCACAGGATGTGATGATGACGTCTGGCCTAGGTACTTTTAAAAGGTGATTGGACAGATTTCTAGAAGAAAGGTCCATCACAGGTTACAAGCCATGATGGGTATGTGCAACCTCCTGGTCTTAGATGTAGGCTACCTCAGAATGCAGGGGAGTGGCAACAGGAAGCGGATATCTTGCTTTCTTTGTGTTCTCTGAAGCTTCTGGTGTACCACCGTGAGATATAATACAGGAAGCTGGATTAGATGGCCCTTTGGCCTGATCCAGTGGGGCTCTTATGTTCTTAATGCTATCTCCCATTTTTCTTATATTTCTTTTGACTATTACTCTGGAACATCCCAGTTGCAATCATTTTGAAACTGATTTCAAACATCATCATATATATTCAGGTTCAAATCCCTGCTTAGCCATGAAACTTCCTGGGCGACCTTGAGCCAGTCACTTTCAACCTCACTGACTTCACAAGGTTGTTGTGAAGCCAAAAGGAGGGGAGGAAGTAAGTGCATGTCTCTGAGCACCTTGGAGGAGAAAAAGTGCAAAAAAATACGTACCGTAAATAAGGGTGAAATCCTAACCTGGAGTTAGGCTGGCACAGTTAGGCCAGCAAAGTTTGGCTGGCACAAGGGCCCCCATAAAGTATGTTTGGACCAGTCTCGGAGTCAGAGAGGCCAGCACACAGACGTGCGCCATCCTGCTAACTGGGCAAGAGGCACTTTTTCAAGTGGTGTCCTCTTATATTTAGCAGGGGGAGAGCAATGGTCCCTCTTCACCCCAGCACAGTGTCTTTCTCGTGGCTGTTGCTGGTGGTGTTCTCCATTCTTTTAGATTGTGAGCCCTTTTGGGACAGGGAGCCAGTTAACTTTAATGTTATTATTTGCCTGTAAACCGCTTTGTGAACTTTGTGTTGAAAAGCGGTATATAAATACTAGTGATTGATTGATTGATTGATTGATCCTCACTGACTCCGAGAGGGGTCCAAATGCTCTTTATAGTGGGCCTTGTGCAGGTGAAACTGTGCTGGCCTAACTGTGCTGGCCTAACTCCAGGTTAGGAATGCATTCTAAATAACATCCACAGCTTGAGCGATCTTGCAACCAGCCCGCAACTCATGCCTATTTGCCCCTAGAGACAGCTCTGTTGCTCCTAAATAACCCAAAGGCAGCAGGGACAGATATGATTCTACTACAGGATCAATAGAAGGAGCAAACTATCCCACATGTGGGTGAACTATTGAATGAATATTACACAAGATTGCAGTGAGATGCAGAGAGCAGGTCAATGGAAAATGTCCATTCTTTAATGAATCGCATTTAACCTTTAGTCTGAAAAAAATAAAAGAGAAACACATACACCGAACATTGCTTTTACTGCTTGTCTTGCAGGCAAGATTTCAACTCCCACTAGACATCTTGCTGTGAAACCACTTAGGTAGCAGCAGAGCCACTGATAGGGATGCAGGCACTGGCACCTCTGCTTGGGGACTGCCTCGTTCTTTAACCCAATAGCAACCATCCAAGCAGAGAGAAAGACAATAAAGCTACATGCTGCAGAAGGCTTGGCAAATGATGGTGGTTCTTTTGTGAGCGAAAGGCTACATCTTCTGCCGGACAGTGATCAGGCCCATCATGGGCCTGGGATACTGGCAAGCTGGTCATCTCACTCATTTGCTGCAAGCACAGAAGCTGTTTGTTTTGCATTCTTCCGCCAACCCCTTCAAAGAACACAGAGCTTGTTGGCGGTGTGCAGAGCTGATAGCATCTGCCTGTGGTGAATGAGTCAGAAGACTCCCTCACTGGGAGCTAGAAAGACCAAAGGTCTGAGCCCGTGGCACGTTCTTCAGTGAGGACACACAACACCTGGTTTATTTTATGCATTTGCATGTTTTTTTGTATTCCCCCAGTGGCGGACCCAGCTTAAGCTCTGCCCTGGCTGGGTCGACGATAACCGCCCCCAGCACCAGCTTCCTGCCCCCTGTGCAGCCCCTGCTACACACCCCATTTTGGAGCATTTTCAGCACAGAGGTAGGCAGGCAGGCCAAACACCGCTCACCTTTGTGCTTGAGGCACCATGACTGTAACAAGCTGCTGTACCTGCTGTGGCATGACGGAGTCACTGTTGAGCCAATTAGTCACCACAAGTGAGGGCATGTAAGAGGCCAGACACTAAAAGAACACAGTATGACCTTGAGGACCCGTCCAGGTTTGACTTACAGTATGATTGCCTGCAGAAGCTCGATAGCACACAGGCAGAGGAGAGAACCACACTGCGAAGACTTCATCTGGGACTGAGGATTTGGTGAATCACAGAATACTGTATATTTGTAAAAACACGATTGAAAAGTGGTGGTTTAGAGTAGCCTGCCCATGTAAGTTGTTTGGGCATTTGCTTTGGCATGGGAAAGGTGGAGTATAAATTCTTAAAATAAATTAATAAAATATGTGAATTATTTGAATACTCAAAAATTCCAAGTACTTGCTTAGCGCTATTATGACCTGAAGATTCCTGGTGGAAGAAAAAACCTACTATCATAACGTTTGGAAGAAGTGAAATTTTGTGCAACGTCAAGTAAAAAGTGGGATGCCAGTACAAATGCAGTTAACAGGATAATGAAATAATCTCCTCCCCATTTCAAATTTCACTGGAGCAGCGTGTCCCGGGCTTCACACATGGCTGCTTTATCCTGATTTCCATGACAAAGGGGCTCAAACATCCCTTCATTTTGAGCAAGGTGAAATGTAAACAATCTGTAGCTCAATATTTAAGGTGCTCCAATATTTAAATAAAACAAGTGAAAAGAGCGGGAAAGCTGAGCCAGGGAGGGCAGTGAGCTGACACCCACCTGCCTCCTGACTTCAGTTTTTATGTAAGACTGCATGGGAGTGTGTTGTGCTGCTTTGGGCAGCTGGTGCAGAGAATTCCTGGCATAGATCAGCCAACCTGAACATGACAGCGTAGTTTAGCTGCTGGAAGGCAGCTTGAGCATCACAGCTATTTTACATTAAGCAAGAGTTGCCAATGTCCAAATTGGCCCTAGAAATATATAAAATTTATTAAAGATTATATCTGTATGCTGGAATGGAAAGCAATCAAAATGTGTGATGGGAGTTAAATGGACTAAATGGATCTGAGCATATCCTAGTGTGGGGTTCCTAGGAGTGGAAGGGCCCATTGAGAGCAATTGGTGTAATTGGCTTAAAGCCGGCCCTGATTAATTGCTACAGCATCCGCTGATCTGGAGAGAAGGAGAAGGATGATCTGCTTTCTGCTTGCTTTCAATGGGTGGAAAGTGGATCAGAGCAACCTTGTTTGCAGTGGGATGGAGGGAGGTGGTGGTGAAAAGCACGCACCCCAAATCCACCAATCTCTTGCCCTCCTGCATGGCCTTGCTAATGGATGGGCCACTCTTGTTTTGAGGGCTGCTGTTAGAAAGAGGTGCTGAGGCTATTGAACCCTAATGTTTACCCTAATTTGCACTTCCTGGGGCATTAGGGACATGTCCTTCCAGGTTCTCAACCCCTGAGTCAGATTTACCCTCCAGTAACGTGAGCCTCTGCCAGAATTTAGAGCAGAATTGCAGTAGAGACAACAGTAAACTGCAACAGAGACAACACTGCAAACAAAACAGGGTTTATTTACCAAGGACACTTTGGAAGCAATCTTTCAAGTCGTTCAGGAATGCAGTTTAACAGAGATTCCATGCAGCCTTCCACACTGAATATTTAGGAGCTTCTATGTTTATGCACTTTGGGGCTGTTTAGTTTGTCCCCCTCAGGCGGCCATTTGAGAGGGAATGTCGAACTAAACTGCCCTTCCTGTACTTTTTAACTTAAGTGGCCTTAGAGCAGAGGTGTCAAATTCATTTCATACAGTGGGCCAAATACCATTGATGATGCCTGCTGAGGGCTGGAGGTGATGCAGTTAAGCAGGAGTGATGCCAATAAGCAGATCATGACGGTAAATAAGCACTTTTTTCTACCTAGGAACCCATTAGCTGCAAATAGCAAATATGCAATTCTTGATGTTTTCAAAATATGGGAGAGCCCAATTATCATGTGGGCTGCCCTTTCAGCAGTGACATCTCAGCACAGCTCAGCAGCTGGAGCACCTGATGGTGGTGCTGGGAGAGCTTGAAGGCCAGACAGATGTTCTGCAGGCTGGATTCGCCCCCCACCTTATATTTGACACCCCTGTCTTAAAGGGAAAGCTGATGTTTGAATTCTGAATTCACATAAACACGGAAACAGTTTCTATTTAATGTGCTCCTGGTGCTGTTAGGTCACATTTTTTTCTTCTTCCTAGAGATAAAAGAGTAGCTGTAAATCTTGGTGCTGGCACATGAGTGATGTAAATGAGGGTGCAAATGAGGGTGATTCATGAACCCTTTTCCAACTCCATCTGATTCCTTTAGACCACTCAGGCTTAATATGCATATGTTTGCTTAGCTTTGTGACTTGTTGGCTACCAGGATTGCCAACTTATAAGGGCAGGGCACCTATGTCTTTAACAACATTGGCAAAAGAAAGTCAACAGCGGTGCCTTTTCCCAGCAAGAAGATGCAATGATGGGAAAAAGCTTCATCTGGTGGATTGTTTCCTGTTGAGCAGCCATTAATTGCCCAGAAGCTCTTCCAGGAAAAAACCACAACCTGGCAATTTTACACTCAACAAATGTGAATGTGATCAAACCAGCAGAATCAATCCTTCTAATTAAACTTTGAAAAAATCTTTCTTTGGAAGTATTTAAAAAGGGAGGAGCAGAAAGCTATGTTTGTACCTCTATGCTACGAGCAGCGATGATTATCACAAGGTGTATCATATTTGGTTCACACAAAGCTGCCATATTGTTGGAGGTGTAAACTAGCATGACAGGACACTGCTGCAGTTGTGGAACTCCCTCCCATGGATTGTGTGCCAGGCACTGCTCCCTTTGTGCAGTGCGACAGTGTGGCTATGCAGTCCGAAGCCAGGGGCTCCACGCAGCTCAGAGCTCAGCATTCCTGGAAGTCCAACAATGACAAGTGATGTCATCGCCGTGCATCTGGGAACACTGCAGGAATCCAGCACAACAGCAACCCTAGAGGAATTACTGCTGCCAGACCCCTGTAATCTTCTTAAACCTTCAGGCATTTGGTCTGAGGTCTGGGATAGGCTTCTGAAGGAATAGAAGTACTGTAGAACAGCAGAAGCCCTGCTGCTGGTTTTAGCATTCAGGCAGCTCCGTATGGCAGGTGGCAGTTCTTCAGGCACTCCAGTCTCAAGCCATTTAAGGCTTTCAAGATGACAGCCAGAAGCATGCATTGAGGCCAGAAATGAATTGCAGATGAAAAAGCATGATCTTTTTACTGGTCTTCCAAGCGCAGCCTGGCCGTTGCACTTGGAACCAGCTGCAATTTCTGATCATTTTTCAAGGTCTGCCCCATTAAGAGCATGATGATGTCACTGCCAACTGCTTCCCAGAGGTCTATTTTGGGCTGTTCGGAGACAAGGGCAGGTGATTGGGCTCAAGATAAAGCTGCTCTGCTAGCCCCACTGACCTATAGCCAGCGGCGTCATGCAGCCGGAACGCTGGGTGGGAAGAACGGGTGAGTGGCAGCCCGCCCGTTGCATTCTGGTCCGTTTCGCCGTCTTCCCCACCCCCGCTTCCCTTCCCCGCGAGGGCGGGGAAGACGGCAAAACAGACTGGAATGCAATGGGCGGGCTGCCGCTCACCCGTTCTTCCCACCCAGCGTTCCGGCTGCATGACGCCGCTGGCTATAGCCAGTAGAGATCCTGGCTGCTACAGCAGGTGATATGCTCGCTGTGCTGGTGTGGCGTGTGGGGCCCCCAAAGTGTGGGGCCCAATGTTGAGATATTGCTCACATTGGCTTAAGGCAGGCCCTGATGCTCAATAATATGGGAGAGAGGATGGAGGGATCCTGTTAACGATGACTGGGTCAAGCAGTGCCCCCCTCCAAATCTTCAGGTAGGACCAGAACCGCCATACTAAGGGTATTATAATGTTGTAGCCTATGACCCTGGGTCTTAGCTCTGAGCACATCTCAGCTATGTCTGCCTGCAGGATTGAACTGCCAAGAGGTATAATAAATCTTATCTGGAATGTACACTCATTCACCAACTTGCTCTTTGATCACTGACTACTGATTAGCCATGCTATTTCAAAGCATGAACTATTTTTGTGCCTAGAAGATTAGTAAAATTCTAGCCGTAAGTGCCCGGTTGTGGTCATGTGGTCACACAGTGAAGATTGTTTCGCAAAAGATCACTTTCCTCTCAATTAGTTTTCAGCGGGTCATCCAGCCTCACAGGTTCTTAGAGCTGTGAAATGTTACATTAAAAAAAAAAAGATAATGTTTCCCCTGGACAAACAAAAACCTCTGCCAAGGAGATCTCTGCCATATGCATGCCTGCAAATAACCACATGCTGGGTCTGATCCTTGTGATTTTCATGAGACCTGATAGCATTAATGATAATCCCTCACATGCTGAATGAAAGGAAGTAGCTTCTAACAATACATGAATTCTTTCCTTGTTGTGGCAAATGAAATGCAGAAATGTGTGCCACGCATTTGTAGATGCATAAGATCACCATCCCATCCAAACATGCTTCCACTCCATACAAGCTTACTATTGTCTAACCTGAGACAGTAAAGTAGGTTATCTGTAGGAATATACCATGGAGCTGATTGTGAATGAAAAAAAAAAGTGTTTTAAGATACAGTTATTGCACATGATAATAAACTCTTTCATTGTTTGGGGCCTCTTAAAATAGACCCTTTTGGAGCAGGTATCAGTGTCACTACACATGACACCCGTCCCATGTGATGTAGACATTTTTTTACTGAAGCTAATTGATTCACTACTCACCCAGCACATAGTTCAGTATGAAATTGAAATTTGCTAAATCTACTGTTTGTTGCCAACAGAGCTGAAACCTTCCTTCTCGGGCAGCCCAATCCTAATCCTGGCCTGCAGGTTGAATGGCCTGTGCTGTACCCAGCACAGATCTGGTATCACCTAGGAGTAAGGGGATATTTATCCGCTGAGCCTATGTTGAGCCCCAGCCTGTACTAAGGAGCTTCTTGGATCCATGCCAGCTACACAGCTGGCACAAATCTGGGAAGCCCATATAATTCTGGGACGGCAGGGGCGGGTTAGGATCAGGGGTGTAGCTGGCCAATGTGCTGTCACGGGACACACTGGCTGCTCCGCTGCTCAGTGATGTCATTCAGGGGGAACGGACCAGAACGAGTGTTCCGGATCCTAACGGGCTCCGTGGCTGGTTCCGGGTTCCCGACAAGTGCCAATCAAAAGTGAGTTCCTGTTCCTAAATCATTTGAATGACACCACTGCCGCTGCTCCTCCAGCTCTGCCCCCTCCCTCCAACCTGGAAGTAACTGCAGTGATGTGATAACATCACCACAATTACTTCCTGGGATTGCCGCAGAGGCGCCTCCTGCTTGCCACCTCCGCAGCAGTAAGGCCGGCCAGCAAGAGCGCCATGGATCGCTGTAGGCATTGTGGGCAGGAGGACCCGCCCGCTGCCTCCAGAGAAACATTCTTGGCACACTTGTTTCGAAGTTGCAAGCATGCCAAGTGAATATGCCAAGGATCGCTGCAGGGGGTGGTGGCCAGGAAGACTTGTTGCCCCCAGGGTAGATCCAAAGAGTTGGCCAGTACCAAGTGGTACTGTATGGCTTTATGACACTATGCCACTGGTTAGGATACAGAGAAGCGCCCCTCTCCCTTCCCGTGCTCCTCTGCCAACTAGTACAACCTTTCCTGCATTATCTGGCCAGTTGTCGAGTTGCAGCATTGTCATGGTGATGCAGGCTTCCCTGCCAGTGCCATCTCCTTTCTGGATGCCGCAAATGTGCTGAAAAGCACGTTCACAACAATTTTGGCCAGCGCAGTAGCTGCTGTGGTGGCTGAGAGCATGGTTTGGATTGCGCTCCGGGTTGCATGTTCGTACTACTGTGGCCTTTGCTGATAGCTGCTTAGCTACTTGATTAGGTAGGTATTCATCATTTGGAAATGATTCCACCAAATATGCCAGTCAAATATTCTCCTATATAGAATACAGGACTGCATTACTTACAGTCCTATTAATCTGTTATCTTGGGTGAAATTTTTGAGTTTGAATGAACGATAAATAAGGGATAATGAACACGGAAGGAAAAGAGGTTGGAGAAGCCAAAGACAATGGAGCAAAAACCAGAGAAGCGAATCCTGTTTCTCAGAGCATGTTTCCATTTCCAACCACAGTGTAATCTCACATCTATAGAAGAGATGACTTAAAATTGCAGTTGATGACAGACCGTCCATGTGACAGCTGTGTGATGCAGCAGCAAAAAAGGTTAATGTGATTTGGGGCTCTATCAATAGGACCATAGTTTCCAAGTCATGAGAAATAATTGTTCCACTTTATTCTATATTAGTTAGGCTTCATTTGAAGTACTGTGTACAGTTCTGAGGCAACACTTTATGAAGTGGACAAACTAGAATGGGTTCACAGGAGGACAATGAAGACGGCTAGGGGCCTGGAAAACAAGGAAAGGAAAACAAGGAAACACTAACAAGTATGCTTAGACTGGAGAAGTAACTCTGATTCTAAGTTCTGATTCACAATGTCCTCCCCATCTCCCTCCTTTTCCATTACCCACCACAATGGAATAGAGGATTCTGGCCATGCAATCAGTGCAGTCAGTCACAGGAACATACAAAATCCAGCCAGGGAACAGAGATTGGATATATCAAAGTCATGTGGCATGAGGCTTCATTACTCTGTTTGCATATCTGTAAAATCCAGAACACCCAAGTGGGAACTTGGTGATGGGTACTATTCTGGCAAAATGATATTTTGCACAAATGACTAAGGCCTAAATGGGAGCCCAATCCTAACTTGGAGTTAAGCTGGCACAGTTAGGCCAGCAAAGTTTGGTCGGCACCAGGGCCACCATAAAGCGCATTTGGACTACTCTCGGAGTCAGGGAGGATGGCGCACGTCTGTGTGCTAGCCCTCTGACTCCGACAATGGTCCAAACGTTCTTTACAGTGGCCCTTGTGCCAGCCAAACTGTGCTGGCCTAACTGTGCTGGCCTAACTTCAGGTTAGGATTGCGTCCTGGGAAGAGCAGAAGGCTCGCATTTGCTTTCTCAGAATCCTTACAGGACTTCTGATATGAACACCTGCTATGAATCTCAACACCACTGCAGTCCATCTGGGGAGGGGATGCAAGAATAAGATACCACACACTGGAAAGCAAGGAAAGACTTCACAATGGAATTCCCTCGCTCTCCATTCCTCAGCTGTGTTCCTGGCCCATGTGCTGCCCAGGGCCAGGTCCACAGATTGCCGCCCCCTACGACTTCCATCCCCCAACACATCTGGTGTCTCCAGAGCCCCACACAACATTCACAGGGCCCTGGAAAATGCTTTTGATTTTCCATTGGAAAACTAGAAGTACTGTTGAAAGGCCTCTCCTTCCTTATAGGATCAAAGTCCTTGCCGGATCAAAGTAGATGCAGCCAAACAGCTCCTAGAGACAGGGTCCCATTGCATCTCCATATCATGGAGCCCATATCATGGTGTCCTAAAGGCCACCTTAGCTGCCTCAACAAATGGACCCCCAAATTAGGATCAGCCCAACTGATGTGGTCATAGTTGTTCAGCCTTTTTGGACAGAGGTCATTAACTCTATTCATGTGATAACAAAGATTACGTGTTGTGGACATGTATATTCTCCTGAACTATTTGCCTATAATATGGAGTCTCTTGGAAGGTCAACGGAAATGGTTTATCTGTATCCTCACTGTTGCTAAAAGACTTATATTTGAAGGATTGGAAAGATAAATCCCCACCTACTGTTCTGCAGTGGATGGAGGAACTCTCGACTCTCTCTCTATTTGAATCAGTTGTCTATCGACGACAGCTTTGTATGGATAAATACTTGGAGATATGGAAACCTTTTTTAAAATATTTGTCTATATTTTGTCTATTTTAGGGACCGCCTCCTCCCATATAATCCGACCCGTACTCTGAGGTCATCTGGGGGGGCTCTTTTGACGGTGCCGCCACCAGGAGAGGTGAGAGGGGTGGCTGCCAGTAGGAGAGCCTTCTCGGCGGTGGCACCCCAACTTTGGAATACCCTCCCTTTGGAGTTAAGAACTGCTCCCTCTTTGGCGGTATTTCGGCGGGGGCTGAAGACCTTTTTATTTCAGCAGGCTTTTAGTTGCTGACAGGCTGGCTGGCTGGCTTTTTTGCATTCTTTTTATATATTTTATGATCCTAGGGATTAATTTGTATGTTGTATTTTTTATATTGTTTTTATTGTCTTTTAATACTGTTTTTAATTGTTTTTTATTGTGTTTTAACCTTGTAAATGCAGCCTTGAGGGCCTTTGTGGCGGAAAGGCGGGGTATAAATCAAATAAATAAATTTCCTTGGCAGAGGAAAGGCGGGGTAGAAATTTCTTAAATAAATAAATTAAATAAATAAATAAAATAAAATATAAAAGTTTAATAATATTTACTAAGACATATATATATTTTCCCCCTCCTTTTTTTCCTTCTTTTTTCTTCTTCCACTTTTTCTTATTCGATTTCACTTACTATGATGATATATGTTATGTTAAAAAGTTATTGTACAAAATTCACTTTTGTATTATTTTTACTCCTTTTGGTTAAAAAATAAGAAAACAACTGATGTGGTCACCTCAGGCTGCAGATTGATGGGGAAGTGCCAACCTCCAGCTGCAAAGTCACTTCCACTGCTTCTCCTCTTCACTCCCTGGATTGGGGGGTGGAGCATTTGGTACACTGGGCAGTCTTGGGATGGCCCTGCCCCAAATGTAAACATCAGTGGGACCATCTGTGAAAGAATTGGTGTATAAGCGGGGGCATGAGGCTTGGTAGAGTCCTTAAGAGATGTTTCCATTCTCAGTCATGCCCATCAATAAGTAACCGATCAAAAGTACTATCTGTTCCATCTGCCCTTTACTTATCACACTCCCATGTCTTGCTTATCAGGCAACTGGGCAGCCCTCCAAAACTCACAGAGGAAAGGATGTTCCCCACGTCTGTGCCGAGACCAGGAGCAGCAGCAGCAGTGACCACGGAGCTGTACCTTTGGAGTGACACAAAGCTCCTGCACCTTTCTACAATGCATAACAGGCCCAGCCAGTGGTGTCATCTACTCCCCAGTAGACGGTTCGCTGGGCGGGAGTAGGGAGTGATTGACAGTCCGTCGATTCACTTCCAGTTTCTTCGCGCGCCCCGCGCGGCTTTCCCTCGCCTCGGAGGGGCGCCTGCTCGCCCAGGCACCCGGCGCGCCCCCCACCCATCCCCCAAGGCGAGCAGGCGCCCCCTCCGAGGCGAGGGAAAGCTGCGCGGGGCGCGCGAAGAAACCGGAAGTGAATCGACGGACTGTCAATCACTCCCTACTCCAGCCCAGCGAACCGTCTACTGGGGAGTAGATGACACCACTGGGCCCAGCGCAGGGATGAAGTGAGAGGGAGAGCTGAACCTGTTACCAGATTCTCTGACACACTGGTGCCACAGATCCATCAGCCCTGCAAGAACAGAAAGCTTATTTTCTATGCATGGCTGACAGAACCTACTCAACCATGGTGTCTAACAAACACAGGGCTTACCAAAGTAGGAATTCCTCCCCTATTACTTACCAGAGCAATGAGGTTCACACTCTGGTAGGGAAAGCAGTGGGCTTTCTACAACCAGGTCACCAGGTCTCAGAATTCACAATTCATTTGTAACAGGAAAAGAAAACACAGACAGGTGTGAATGTGGACAAAGGTTCACCAAGAGCGCAATCATAACCTGGAGTTAGGCTGGCACAGGTAGGCCAGCGAAGTTTGGCCGGCACAAGAGACACCGCAAAGTGCTATTGGACCACTCTTGGAGACAGGGAGGATGGCGCACCTCTGTGTGCTGGCCTCTCTGATTCGGAGCATGGCCCAAACATACTCTGCGGTGCCCCTTGTGCTGGCCAAAGTTTGCTGGCCTAACTGTGCCGGCCTAACTCCAGGTTAGGATTGCGCTCCAAAGCACTCTAAAACCAAAAACGGGTTCAAACAGGGACTAATTTAATTAGCTCACTCACACAGGCAGCCCAATCCTAAACTGCCTGGGCACAGTAGGAGCAGCAGTAGCAAAATGACTATCGCTGCCTCCTACGGATGCCATGGCAACAGTAGGAAGCACCTAGGAAGAAGTGGACGTTTGTCCCCTTCCCCCAGATAAGGGCACTGGGCTGCCAATGGGCATCCTCAAATCTGTGCTGGCTATTTTGCCAATGCAGATGAGGACTTCCACATTGGGACCCACAACCTGACATGGAGAATAGGATCCAGCTGTGGTTATGTTGTCCTTATTTGTTCCCCGCTGGCTTTAGCTGGTATAGTGGCTGCCAGCCATAGTCAGAACATTGGACTGTTGTGTCCATAAAAATAGGACTTGTTTTTTGTGGACTAGGTCTTTGATTGGGACCATAAAATTGATATGAAACCAGGATACTAGACCGGAAGTATAAACTTAAATGTCAAGCATTAAGCAAATGAAAATCTAAACAGCATGGAATTGTTTTAATTATATGCCATATCTAAAAGATCAAGGATCATTTGAATTGCTGAACACAGATAAAAGGTTTGCAGGAAGTAGCACACCACCCTGAGATAGAGAGCTGTCAAGGTCACAGGACTCTGGGAGAAGAAAAGCACAGACACAGGAGATAAGGCTGCAAGAATCTGTATTAATGAACAGAGTTTCCAGCAGCAAAGCATAAACTGTTCAGTAAAGTTCCTCAGTTCACACGCTCACACCTCTAACAACTACCCCACACCATACAGGTGATCCTGGCTCTGCTTAATTATTTCCCAGGGCCAATCAGAAATAGGATGATCTCTACCTCTGTCATTACTGCTGAGTGATTCCTCAGCTGTGTGTGGCTCAGGACTCCTGGGTCCTTTCTCTGGCAAAATGACTCAGCACTTTCCCCCTATGCCTAGGCCTTTAGCCATTCAGGCCTGTAAATTTCTTAGGGTTGAATCTGCTTTGTAGGTGATGCTTTGAGTTATCTAAATCCACCAAGAACATTTTCAGTTTAGGTTCCACTTCTGTGGTCCAAAGTTTTCACCTGATTTTTTTGACCTGATTAAAAATAAAAAACCAGTTTCTGAAATCTTCTGAACTCAGTGATGCTCTGCTTGCATTCCAGTAGCTCTTGGTTATATATTGGATTTGTATAATTGGCTTATGCATAATTGGCAAAATCCTTTCTTCCATCGTTTCAATCGTGTTTGATCAGTAGACCTTCTGTGAATTGTGTCTAAATGTGGAAATACAGATCTACTGTGCCTTTAGAATTTGTTACAACGTATGGCAGTGGTTCTCAAATGTTTTAGCATCAGGACACAGTTTTTAGAATGAAAATCTGGGGCCCACCAGAAGTGATGTCATTAACCTGGAAGTGTTGTCTTCCAAGTTATATCATGGCCAGAAGTGCCATCATTGTGATGTCAGAGCCTGCTGTTTCTCTGAGAATGCAGCAATAAATTGATTATTTCTTAGCCATTTTCCAATGGCAAAGTGAAATAGAGAAAAAAAAAGCTTATTTACAACTTTCATGTAAGCAAAACAACCAAACAGCCCTCCCCTTTTCCAGTGTTCCATTTTCAATATGGCTGCTCTAAGTGCTTTGGTGGGGAGTGGCAATGAGATGTAGGTTTCTTGTTGTCTTATGTGCTCCATGTGGCATCTGGTGGGCTACTGTGAGATACAGGAAGCTGGACTAGATGGGCCTTTGGCCTGATCCAATGGGACTTTTTTTAATGTTCTTATGGTGCGTCCTAGCCCACAGTTTGGGAACCACTGATATACAGTATTATGTAGTAATAGATGTTACCTGATACTATAACATTTCACTTTGGTTTATCAGTTAAATAAAGCTGCAGACAAAATTTATGTAGGAGGTAATGCTAATATATCCTATTCCAGCCAGGCAATGGGGATGTTTATAGTTCAGTGGCAGGGCACCTCTTTCCAGGGAGAAGATCCCCAGGTCAACCTTCAGGTAGGGTAGACGAGATATCATGTTTGGAAACCTGGGGAACTACTGCAAATCAGTGTGTAGGTAAATACTTAGCTGCATGGATCAATGGTCCAACTCAGTATAAGGCAGTTTTCTGTGTTTGCAGGGTGCTAAGCCAGACCTGGCAGGCTGTGACCACAAGATGGATTTACAGGTCTGGATTAGAAGATTAGCAAATTCACAGATTCCAACTCTGAGGGAACTCCTGGTGAAAGCAACAGCTGATCCAACAAAGCCTAAAATTTAACTGAGCTCTTCTAATCTCTAGAAGTTCCAATAGTGAAGTCACAGGAAATTTAAGGGGGCAGTGGTTTGAGACCTTACCCTGTTGAAATGACTCAGGTTGTGCTTTCTGTGCTGGGCACCTATAATTCACAGGCTCATATGCCCTATAACCAGCCCAGGGACCATATGAGTTGTGAACATTCAGCAGAGTGTGCCCTTAAGAGCTTACAAGCCAAGGCAACAAGGTACACATCTTCTGCTGGGACCACAGCTAAGAGTTACAGCCTCAAACAGAGGAATGAACAGACTCTTAAATCTTAAAAAGTCCACAGGCTAAACTAGCCCCAACTACAGGGACCTATCCCAAAGCTATAAAGCTTAGCTTTAAACTGGTAGAGTGCCCAAACAGCAAAACTGAATTTAGCTGGGTTCCAAATACTCACCAAACTTACAGATTAACTATGATTTATTAATAAACAAGCTGTTACAAAACTTGTTGTTGTTCAGTCGCTAAGGCATGTCCGACTCTTCACGACCCCGTGGACCACAGCACGCCAGGCCTCCCTGTCCTCCACTAGCTTCCGGAGTTCGCCCAATTTCATGTTCATCGCTTCGGTGACACTGTCTAACCATCTCATCCTCTGCTGCCCCCTTCTCCTTTTGCCTTCAATCCTTCCCAGCATGAGGGTCTTTTCTAAAGAGTCCTCTCTCCTCATGAGGTGGCCAGAGTACTTGAGCTTCAGCTTCAGGATTTGTCCTTCCAGGGAGCAATCAGGCTTGACTTCCTGGAGGATTGACCGATTGGATCTCCTTGCAGTTCAGGGGACTCTCAAGAGTCTTCTCCAACACCATAATTTGAAAGCATCTATTCTTCGGTGCTCTGCCTTTCTTATGGTCCAGCTCTCACAGCCATACATTGCTACTGGGAAAACCATCGCTTTGACTATGCAAACCTTTGTTGGCAGGGTGATGTCTCGGCTTTTTATTAAGTTGTTTATTAAGTTTTTATTAAGTTACAAAACTAGGAAAGGCTTAAAAGAACTAATAGAGACTTAACTAAGATACATCTTAAAATAAGAAAACAACTAGCTGCCTAACACTAAACTAGGCCCTAGTACATGCAAGGTGGCTAGCCTTGCTGGTTCACCTTCTTCTTAAGTCCAAGCAGGCAGCAGGTTCAGGCTGGGGCATCTTGGACTGTCATGGAGAAGGTGAGCTGAAGGTTTGAAGATCTGAAGGTCTCTGATGATCTTCTCTGATGGTCTCTGAAGGTCTTGATGGTCTTAATGGTGTGTGTTGATCTGAAGGTCTGATGAAGGTCTGATGGAGTGTGATGGCTGTACCCCAAAACTGGGTATATTTATATCCCTCTAGCACAATCACTTATCCAATCAGGATTAAGGTTGGCCATCTCCTGATGGGGTGATGGAACATTCAGAGGTCACAGAATGGTCACAAAAGTTTACATAAACAACTTAAGTGATGGGTCTCAGCTGTGCGGAATCTTCCTGATTGCAGCACTAGCTGGATGGAACCTTCCTGATGGCAAGCTGGTGGCTCAGTGTCTCTGCCCCAACTATGACCTCACACCTTTCTGCAGAAAGCAAGGCACATAGGAAATTACACTCCTGATTATGTCAGGAAGTGAACTGATTATCACCAGCTGGTATTTTAGCAGCTTCAGCAATTTCCCATGAAATGGAGTCATGTTGACAAAATGGAGTCAAACCATGGCCTAACCTTCTTTTGCTCTTTACAGCACCCCTTGGGAGTAACATGCCTTAAGTGGCACAGTTTAGGCTTTAAAATGTCCAAGCTGCCCTCCTAGGTTCAAAGCCTGGCAACTTGATTTGTTCTTAGAAGGGTCTTCAGAGAGTTCCATCTCAGATTCCAAGTCTGGGAGATTCCAAGTCCTGTGAACTCTCAAGGCAAACGGTCAAGTCTATGGACTGATGGTCCAATCCTGTGAATCATAAGTCAACTGAACTCATCTTCTGGCTGCACAGCACGCTTCTGACTGTTGCAAAACATGCTGCAAAACTATATCCCCATCCCAGTCTTGAGCCACCTACCCATGTCCATTTGGATCTGTGCCAGTGAAATAGCTGAGACTCAGATCTGAGTAGACTCATTGTGGCAGTGGAGCTTGCCCCAGGGCTTGAAAGTCCTCTACAGGCTGCAGTGCATGCCCTATTGGTGTGGCTGCATGGACGGGAGAGGAGTTGGATTGGGCTGTTATCCTGGTAATGCCTTCAAAACTGTGCTAAGTGAAATTAATTTGCAGTGCTGAAGCTGCAGCACTACACTTACGGTTGAATCAGTGCTTCTCAATGCAACAGCACTCAGTAGTGTAGCTACAGGGAGGGTGGCGTGGTAAGTATTGCAGGTGTTGCAACAAGCTGTGATGCATTGCCGCCACTGCCCAGAATGGTTCTGACAGTGAGTGGGAGGGGCTGGTGACACGGTGTGTAACGTGCTGCTCCCCTGTAGCTATACTACTAACAGAACTAACCTGGAGAGCAGGCCATGCAAGAGGAAGGCCAACAATTATCTTACCTTGCAATTAAAGTTTCTGTTTAATTATACTTTTGCCAAAATACTCTCTAATGTAACATTATTTAAATCTTGGGCTGGTTTGTAGACAACCACTGAAAGATTGCTAGTTTCACAGAGTGCAAATAGGTTCAATTTGAAGTTAACAGCGACAAATCCAAAATCCTTATTCCCTTTGTAATATAGTGTTTTCTTGTAGATGCAGGTGATGCACACATTTATTTGTTTAATATTTTTACCCTGCCTTTCATCCACTTACAGGGGTGCCCAAAGGGCCACATGTAGCTCCTGTGCATACAAGGGCTTCTCATTCATTTCAGTGTTTTGATTGGCGCTGCATACATATTCCCTTTGCATCCTCAGAGTTCTAGACTGGGCTTGTTATATATTGGGTTCCATAAACTTAGACAAGGCAGGAGCATTGTTTATTGGATGTTGAATGTTTATTGCAACAGGCAACAGTTAGAACAGAACAAAACAAAGGGCAACAGCCCAACCCCTTTTCAGGATTCATATAGCTGAAGGCTCCTGATTGGAGGTGTGATTAGCTCCACCCCTCCTGCTCAGGCTTCATCCCTGGTTGTCCTCCTGCATACAAAGCAGGGCTGTTTATGTACAAATGCTGAAAATGAAAATTGCAAGAGAATGGTGGCATTTTGCAAAAATGTTCATCATTCCTGAATTAAATCCTCAAATTAGCAATATAGCATTCACTAAATTCTTAATTCAATAATTAGAAAAATGGTTCCTTATATAGATGTTATTCTCATTATATTGGGCTCAGATTCCCCACAGAAATGAGAGAAAAAAGTAACTAACACAACTAACACAACTAACACAACTTTGGCATGATTTTGTCCTTGGCAAGTGTACTCGGTTTCTCAAAGTTTTTCATGCTGAAGGCAAAAATTAAGTGCAGTAAAATTAATATTGTCCTGATCAGCAAACGAATCTGGGAAATAAGGCTGCAATCCTATCCAAACTTACCTGGGAGTAGTGTCACCAAAGCAATGAACATGAAATTGGGCAAACTCTGGAAGCTAGTAGAAGACAGGGAGGCCTGGCGTGCTGTGGTCAATGGGGTCACAAAGAGTCGGACACGACTTAGGGACTGAACAACAAGGTTCCATTGACTATAATGAGATTTACTTCTGAGTAAGTAAATTTACTTTGGGAATCCCCTGGATTACAAGGAAATCAAATTGGGCAATCCTACAGGAAGTCAAGCCTGATTGCTCCTTGGAAGGACAAATACTGAAGCTGAAGCTCAAATACTTTGGCCACCTCATGAGACAGAGCACTCTTCAGAAAAGACCCTCATGCTGGGAAAGATTGAAGGCAAAAGGAGAAGGGGGCAGCAGAGGATGAGATAGTTAGATAGTGTCACTGAAGCAATAAACATGCATTTGGGCGAACTCCTGAAGCTAGTGGAAGACAGAGAAGCCTGGCGTGCTGTGGTCCATGAGGTTGTGAAGAGTCAGACACAACTTAGCGACTGAACAACAACAAGAAGAAGAAGAAGAAGAAGACTTTCTTAGGCTTGGGCTGTAAGTGAGCAAAAATTCCCCCAATTGTTTGGTGGTTAAATAGAAGTGCAACTGCAGGCAAATGTAACAATGTGTAGGCAGAATCAAGACTTTCAAGGGCTGCTAAGGATCAGAAGGACTGCAACATTTAAGCTTATTTAAGTTTATTTTCCAATCAGAATTTTTTTTTTAATAGATGCCACCCTATATTCCTAATTTTGCCCAACCTCTGGGCATACTAATTTTTTTCCTATGGCAGAAAGCTTGCATCCTCTCCATTGCCAAAAGAAGGAGGTCCAACAAACTCTATCTACTTTTTGACTCCTGTTTTCAGAATGAAATACAGGGATAATACCTGCCTCTAAAAAGATACTTTAGTGAAGATTGCCTACATCAAACAAGAAGAACCAGCTTGCTGCGAAAGTACCTTTACACTGATTGCATCTTTTGAAAGAAAAGTGAGCTAACCTCTGACAGTAGAGAATAGATACCCTTGTTTCAAGTTAAATGAAGCTAAATGAACAAGTGGCTCTTAATAGCATGGTAGCAAGCCCCAAGTGAACCACTTCTGCAGAGCAAAACTATCTGCTCTTTGGAAATATTAACTTCCACACGGAATTCTCATACAGCCTATCGAGGCCGTTTTCAGACGTCATGCTAGCATATGACAGATTGCTTTCCAAATGTGTTTTTTTTTTAATTTAAGGACTGATATCCTGCCTCCTCCCACAGTCAAGGCGGATAGTAATTATAGCATTTTTTAAAAATTAAAGTGGTCATAATTTGAAAAAATTTGCTCGGCTGAAACTGCCAGTGAAACAGGCAGTGGTACCGTGCCAGACAAATGAGTGTACTTGGCAGGTGAATCTGAGAATGAGGTACAGCTTCAATACACACCATCAATCTGTACACATGGTACAAAAACCAGGGCTATTAATTAGGTACAACTGGAACTTGGATAATTTGGAAACGTTGCCAGGTATACTGTATTATGATCTGGCTTTAGACTTGTCCCCTTCTCCTATTACGGATGTCTTGTTTGAAATACAGGGCTAAGGTTCACTTCTAGGGAGCTCACACAATCTGCCAAAAGGAGCTGCAGCTCCATTAAAATTAGCTGTGCTTTAGTCCTCCCATAACAATAAATGGACACGTTAGTCAAGACTAAGAACTAAGACAAGACTAAATGATATGAATGCCACATAACTATTTTTTTCCCCACAGGAATGAGTTAGAGGCAAGTTGCAATGGATTCCGAGGTGGAGGAGAGAGAAAATCTCAAGTAATTTGTAGCGAAACTAGCCCTAATACCATATGAATTATGCGCCACAAAATGAGTGTATTTGTTAGACTGGATCTAACTTGCTTTATACACATACACACAACTTGTGTATGTGTTCGTGTGTCATGTTAGACTCAGTCTAAACAATACATTAATACAGCCTACACACTATTAATAGGCTTCTATATTACATTAATATCAGCTTCTTAAATTGTGATGTTTTCATTTAAATAATTGAAGTGTTCTTCAGTTCAGAAACTTTTTGGTTACCAAAAAAATAGAGGTCAGCTGGTGCTCCAGCTTGAAAATGGTAGTGCTCCAAACTCCACCCTTCTGATCTTCCCAGCTCTGCCCATCAGGATCGGTGAGTAAAACCTTCTAAATTTAAAAATAAATATGATAAAAGTTCCTGATGTTACTAATTCATAAATATGAAAATATGCATATGTCATGAACAAAAGGGGGGTTGTAGTAACCAGTAGTGAAATTCACAGGGTTCGCCCAGGTTCTATAGAACCGGTTGTTAAATGGCCGGGCCTCACCCACTCGCTTACCTCGGCTGGCTTCGGTTTTTTTTTGTCTCCGGCTTTGACATCATAGAACTGGTTGTTAATTCATTTGAATTGCACCACTGGTTGTAACCTCTGACCCCCCTACTTGCCCACTTGGTTTGAACCATGGAGATATTATACACTGGAGAAGCCATGACGTCACATTCTTGAAGCCATGGACGGAACAATATGGCTGACTCAGATCATCGCCGTGAAGGAGGAGGATTGCCACGAATTCTCGAATAAAAATCTCCCTGCACGCGTATAAAAGTTAATTTCAACCTTTTTAAGCATGCCTGCGTGTTCTGCATATGGGTGTGCGAATCGCTGAACGAAAAATGGGACTTAATTTCCACGGAAAGATTCATGTATTCACATTACATCGGCTCAATAAAACTACCGTTCAGTGAGTACTGAACATTAACAGAATTTGTTTTTTTTCTTTGGGGGGGTGAGTGTAGAAGTTAAAAAAAATACTCTTAATAGTCTAAAAGTAAAAAAAAATTACTCTCATATTGACAACTACTTGTGTCATGAAGAGATTTTAATGTAATTTTCCTTCGCGGCGATGATCTGAGTCAGCCATATTGTTCCGTCCATGGCTTCAATTCGTGCCTATTAATTGTTAAGGCAGGGCCAGGGGTTGGTTTGAACCCACAGTTTAGTGGGAAATACCTTGGTAGGTTAAATCCGCTGCGACCAGCCCAGGTATCAGGTTACCAGAGGAGTTTCCTGGGCTAAACTCCTCTCCACTGGAATCCAGAACAAGGCAGATTGATTTATGAAAAAGATTTGATTAACAGTTTACTAACCATAAAAAGGGTTGTAACACACGGCCTAGGAAGATACAGGACAAAATAACCATAAACCTGACAGGGTCTTGCTCCCACTCAGATCCTTTCTCAATCTCCTCATGGCTAGGCCTCTCCCAGCAGCAACCCCCCCTGCCTCCTCACAGACCGGCGGCTCTCCCTGCAGCCATCTTGTAGCAAAGCCAGCAGGAGAGCAAGAGAGACTCCGCCCATCCCCTGATCGCCAGCTGGAGACTCAGCCGGCAGCCACTCCTCCTCCCCCCAGCCAGGACACCTCTGACAACAACAGACCAGGCTCTTGGAAAGTAAACAAAGTGTAAAACAGATATAGGTACATGAAACGTAACTGTTTCATCACAGCATATTTCAGGCTTAGTGGGATGTTTGTAGAAATGTCTGTTGGCTATTATACTTGTTTTACTACTTTTATTGTTTTAGTGTTATAATTTTCTGTAAGCTTCTATGAGAGTCCTTGAAGATAAGGATAGAAAAGTTCTAAATAAAGAAACAAATCAGCTGATAATTCTAGTGCATGCAATTTTGCTCAGAGGTAATTCCTACTGTGTTCAATGGGAATTTGTTGTTCAGTCGCTAAGTCGTGTCTGACTCTTCGTGACCCCATGGACCACAGCACGCCAGGCCTCCCTGTCCTCCACTAGCTTCCGGAGTTCGCCCAATTTCATGTTCATCATTTCAGTGACACTGTCTAACCATCTCATCCTCTGCCGCCCCCTTCTCCTTTTGCCTTCCATCCTTCCCAGCATGAGGGTCTTTTCTAAAGAGTCCTCTCTTCTCATGAGGTGGCCAAAGTATTTAAGCTTCAGCTTCAGGATTTGTCCTTCCAGGGAGCAATCATGTTTGACTTCCTGGAGGATTGACCGATTGGATCTCCTTGCAGTCCAGGGGACTCTCAAGAGCCTTCTCCAACACCATAATTCAAAAGCATCTATTCTTTGGCGCTCTGCCTTTCTTATGGTCCAGCTCTCACATCCATACATTGCTACTGGGAAAACCATAGCTTTGACTATGCAAACTCAATTCAATGGGAATTACTTCCAAGTAAATGTGACTAGTCACCCAATCCTATCCAAGTTTCTAGTGCCAATGCAGTTGCAATGCAGCCCCGAGGTAAGCAAACATTCCCTTACCTTGAGAAGGCCTCCCTGACTCCCCCTCCACCACAGAATTTAGCACACACTCCATTGGGACTGTTACATCAAGACTGGAGAATTGATTTGGCTCTCGGGCTGCAGTCTTACACCCAATCCTCACCTGCTTGGTAGCACTGAAGGGAACAATAATTTGGTTATGCCTAGGTAGCATACTTTGCTCTTGCTGCTGCTAAAACTAGGTCTGAATGAGCTATTGTAAGGGGTGGCATTAGTGTGAGGGAGCAGGACACAGAACATAGCAAAATAGTAGCATCACAAATCAGAAAACTGCAAGCTCAACAAGTGACATGGTCTTTAAAAGACATACCAATACTGTATTATGGAAAAATAAAAAAAACACATGCCACCTCAAAATAAAAGCATGCCACATATGGCAACCCCCGCCACAAAATGCAATAGGGGCAGGAGGCAAACATTTTGTTACCAGGTATATAAATACTTGAGATTTCAGCAGACAGCTCTTCATTTCAGCAAACATCTCTTCTTTAGCAGGGGACAATCTTAAACATGGGATCCCTGCCTTTAAATACAATGGAATTACTTGGTGAAAAACTATCTGCTCGATAGTTTCTTGTGATATATGCAAATGGTGTCAGTATTTTCATCTTTTGCATTGACTTTTTTCCTTTTGATTATGAAGCAGATATATTTTTATTATTTTTATATATTATTTGAATAGTTTTGGTACTGCATTGTAAAAGCTATGTTAGTTGTGAGTGTTCATTGTGTTTGTGAACTTTAAACAGTGGTTTGTTTCCCCCCCATGACTGTTGTACAAATAATCATATATATATGATTATATATATACTCATAAGTATAATCATATATATACTTTCATGAGGTGCATACTACTAATGGCCATGGAGGATCCTTGAGTCATTAAGGACCCAATCCTATCCAACTTTCCAGTGCTGATGTAGCTGTGCCAATGGGGCGTATGCTGCATCCTGTAGTTGGGGGGCAGTCACAGAGGCCTCCTCAAGGTAAGGGGATGTTTGTTCCCTTACCTCAGTGTTGCATTGCCCTTATCCCAGTGCTAGAAAGTCGGTTAGGATTGTGCCCTTAAATAAAATTTTGAATGTCTACATTAAATAATCCCCCCCCCAGTTAAGCAGTTTCATTCAATTTGCCTGGCAGCTTCGGCTTCATCCTCAACTCCACCCACATCTTTCCATCTGCTGTTGTTTCTAGAACATGGAATAAGTTCCTGGCTCTGTAGGGAAAAAACCTGGGACCTTTTGTGGCCTAGATGCTGAGACCTGGGTGCGATCTTCAGCAGGGTGGCTCAAGACCACCTTGCACTTGAGCAGAGGCGGATCTAGGGGGGGCAAATCTGTAAGTTTTGCAAGAAGCCTTACCCTGTCATGTAAATCCCTCCTCTCCCTTGCTGCTGTAGCCAGTAAGCAACGCCAAGATGTTGCTGTTCCCTGTGAGGATTGGCTAGAACAGTGCAGGAGAGGAGTGTTTTCCACTGCAAGGTAAGGCTTCTTGCAAAACTTAGATTTGCCCCCCCTTGAATCCGCCTCTGCACTTGAGGCAGTGTTCAAAAGCTGCCACCTCCCCTACGCGGTGATATACCAGCCTCTGCTCCTCTCACTCCCTGGATTGGAAAATAAGTGGAAGGGAAAGTATGGAGGAGAGAATGTTGGCCTAGGCCATGGGTTGGTAACCTAGGACTTGTGGGCTGTTTCTGGCTTGCCAGCTGAAGTCCAGCCTGTGTGGAGCTTAGCTTGGAGGCAAAGCCTCCTGCCCAAGTTGTAGTGCACCAATGAATGGTGGAGTCACCTTCCCTGGCTGGCGGAGTTCCTTCCTGTGTTGCATCGCACAGTACAGGAACTCAGTGAGTTTGGGCCAAGTATGTTAGATAGCTGGATAGGCCATGACGTCACAGACTTGAAGCCGTGGATTTACTAAAATGGCTGACTGAATCATTGCCGCGAACGACGAGGTTTGCCGCCGGAGGGGCTCTCTCGCTCGCACGGCGCGCGTGTGAAAGTTAATTTTATGGGGGGGGGGTGAGTGTAGAAGTTTAAAAAAATACTCTTAATAGCCTAGAAGTAAAAAAGAATTACTCTCCTATTGACAACTACTTGTGTTATGAAGAGATTTTAATGTAATATAATTACGCGGAATTAAACCTTGGAATTGCATATTAACTCATAATATGGTTACCACTGATGTTTCTCCACGATCACACGTTGTTATTTTGGTAAGTTTTTACTTCAGGAGTAAACGATTAAGCGCTAAACATCATGCGAAAACCCATTGGAAATGCTTGGAATGAGCAATGTTTTGGACATACTGTCATGGCTGCTAAGCCCGCCCACTGGAGTCAATGGGTTCCCATTCAATTTAAAGGGAGGGCCTAGCCCTGGTTTGGGCAGGTGGTTCCACCATTCCCTGTCTAGCACATGGCAAACTGACCAGGAAGCTTTGCCTCTGAAAGTCAAGCTCAGAGGGCCACTTCCAAGATCTCAGCAAGATCTCAGCAACCTGGACGTTCAGCAGTGACGTGCAAAAGGTTGCTGACCCCTGAACGGGACAGTCTAGGAACCTGTAGCCCACCACACTTCTCTCCTCCACGGTGTTTATTTTTCCAACCCAGGTGGAACGTTGGCACAGGTGGGCTCTCTCCTGCCAATCTGCTGCCTGGTCAACTGCCTCGGCCAGCCCCAACGAAGCAGCCACGGCCACACAGGCACATGCGCTCGCACGCTTCATCCCCGCACGCACGGGGCAAGCCCTGCCAAGTGCTAAATGGGGAAGGGATAATTCCTGCGCCATTTAGGGGAAAGGATTAATTTGGTCAGTTAATCCCTTCCCCTCCCCCCTCCCCCGCCCGGGGGGAGCGAGCGAGCGAGCGCGGGAAAACGTACACAGAGGAAAGTGATCAGAGAGAGGCGCAGAAGGAGCCCGGGCTGCCCGCAGGCGCATGCGTGTGGCGAGGGACGGCGAAGGTGTTTCGGAGAGAAAGTTGCCCGCGAGCGGGAGGGAAGCGACGACGGGGCAGGAGGGAGGGACACAGGCGGGCATCGCCGGCCGGCCAGACAGCCTGGACGCTCCGAAGGAATTGGCTCCCCTGCCTTGCAAGTGCCAGCTGGGGCCGGGCCGGGAGGAGAACGGCTGGTGCACCTGACGACGTCCGCGCTCAGGGGGGATGAGGAGGAGAAGGAGGATGCCCAGGACGGGGCTGAGGGGCGCCGCGGCCGCTGCTCTGCCAGCCTCCCGCAACCGCGGGCAGGCGGAGGGACGGTGGATGTGAAACTTTCCAGCGGCTGCTGTGCGGGCTGACCGCCGGATCTCTCTCTCTCTCCCTCTCCGTGCCCCGAAGCGGCGCCTGGGCTTGCAAGGGCGCGCTTGTTGGTCTCTTGCTCGCCCCTCAGGGAGGGGAGCTCTGGGCCGCCGCCGCCGCTGCTCGGCCGCCGCCAGGGATTTCTCGCCTCGTGTTTGCGTGCGGGGGGGGGGGCTCTTTCTGGCGTGGCCCCCGCGATGGGGTCGCAGCTTCCGAGCTCGCCCGGTCCCTGAGCGGAGAGCGCGAGCGCATCACCTCGCCACCTGCTGCAGGGCGCCTTTCCCAGCTGCTGCAGCAGCAGCACCGCCCGCTTCTTGGCCAGCCCCAGCGCCCTCCTGCTCCTGCTCTGGTTGCCCTGCGTCCGCGAGGGCCGGTTTCCTGGATACGTGTCTCTCCCTGGATCGTGAGGATGACGCCCTTCACGGGGACCCTTTCCAAGTGAGCCCCGTTGTCAGTGACACCGAGGCAGGGAGGCTTCCTCCTCTCGCCCTCAGGCCTTCCCGAGCTGACCAGCAAGCCCCGAAGTGAGATGGGGCTGGAAGTGCAGCCGATCGTCCCTCCGAAGCCTCCGCTCTTCAAGCTGAGGAAAGTTCGCAAGAGGCGGGAGATGCTGCTGCAACAGCTCGGCTTCATTTGCGCCGTCCTCTTCTTCGTCTGGTGCATGTCCACCCTGCTCTCTAAGCTAGGTAGGTGACCGGTGGGAATGAATGAAACGGAGGGAGGGGGCTGGGCACACCCTCTCCCCCATCGCCAAGGGGGACTAGGCTGTCTTGTATAAGCAGAAGAATTTGGATCGTGCCCCTTCCTCCCCAGTCCCCTAAGGATCTTTCTCTCCAGTGCAACAGGTGTGTCTGGCCCCAGTTCACACGTGACAGACTCGTGTCTGACTCTCCGTAGAAATAGTGATATGTCACTCAGGGTGAAATCCTAACCAACTTTCCAGCACTGACATTGCTGTGCCAATGGGGCATGTTCTGCAGTCTGCAGTGGAGTAGTGGTCACGGAGGCCTCCTCAAGGGAAGAGAAAATTTGTTCCCTTACCTTGGAGCTGCATTAATCTTACCCCAGGGCTGGAAGGTTGATTAGGATTGCGCCTTCAGTTCTTATTTCCTCCTCACAGTGCACCCCTAAGCATTTTGACTCAGGTGAGTCCCATACAGTGGGGCTGTATGGGGCTGCCCCATACAGAAGCCCCATTCAGTGGGGTTTACTCCCTAGACAGCACTCTTAGGATTGCAAATGCCTCTTTCTCCCTGCTTTTTCAAGTGTGAAATGCACTTTTGATCCCAGTGGGGCACCAAGGCAAGATTAGATACTTAAGCAAGTGGCTCAAACTGGTAGTTCCAGGTTAAGAACTGTCTACCAGGAATGGATTACTCAGGGCAGATTCATGCATGACTCCCACCCCCATGCACAGGAGCTAACCTCTGTGTAGGGGGAAAAAAATTCCCAACCAAATACAGTCACATGTATAACAACCATGTGACTTATGCTTGTCAATTGATTCCATGCCAGACTGAGGAATCCCAAAGTCAGATCTGGAGATTTTTCATATGTGTTTTATTATTATTATTATTTTTTAATTAACATTAGGTTTCCATGGGACATGGGGGTTGTGCTTCAGAGTGATGTTTGCGACGGAGAAAGTAATGTGTGAATGATTGGGTAGATCTGGAGGTTGGCTGAAGAGAACAGAAGCTCTCTCTCTCTCTCTCTCTCTCTCTC
>JAJKFI010000033.1:1609157-1676120 GCA_029204185.1 Lerista edwardsae
CACACACACACACACACACACACACACACACACACAGAGAGAGAGAGAGAGAGAGAGAGAGGAATCATGCATGACATCGGGAATTATACATGACCCCAGGAATAATGATTTGGTAGTATACAGTGCCTAAAAGCTACAGTTCTGACCGAATGTCTACAGGGCCAGGACTTTGATAAAAGAAGATGATGACAACGACAGTCTAATGGGCTTAATTTCAGCTTTATGAAGAGCCCTTTGCCAGCTGAATTGTACAAAACTCATCATCAGAGATTGGTCCACTAAAATGCTTTCTACTTACCTGCTGTGCTGCTCCCCTTTGGTTTAGAACAGTGATTTGAAAACAGGCAATCTGAACCAGGGTTGCTGGCTCAACATTCTTAAAATGAGGAAAGGTGTCGTTTTGCTGCCTGTTCTGTGAGGTTTGATGGGGCTGTTGGGGGATTATATTCCAAAACTGCAGATTGTAAATGGATATCTGACAATCTTAGCTGTAGGGCTGCCTGCTACCCTTCCCCCACAAATGGGGCTCCTGCCACTTTAACAGGAGAATTCCTTCTGTAGCCGCAGCTGCAGCAGCTCCTCCTTTTGATGAGGAAATTGCCCTGCCTGGTTACTGTAGAAGGCAGAGGAGTCCCTTGTGAGGTGTGGGCACACAAATGGGTGAGTTGTCAGGCATGAAGTCAATAATTGGTGTCCTGGAAAACAGCTTGGAAAACCAGATTAGAGAGTGAATGTATGTGTCATTGAATGAGAGGAACATTCCTTTGATGGCTTCCTTAATGAAGACCTGGTATGGCATATTAGCCATGGGTGCAACCCTGTATAGACTTACTTGGGAGTAAACCTCTTTGAACTCTGTGAGATTTACTTCTCAGTAAACCTGCATAGGATTGTTCAGTAAAAGTGCGAACTGTAATCCCAGAAGTCCCAAAGTCACAGATGGCCAAGTTCAGGATTTGCTCCCACTCCACTAGTGGGCTACCATAAGCAGTCTTCTACTAGGTGTGTAACATAAGCAAGCCAAGCCCTATGCTAATCATGTTTGAAAAACATCACCTTTTTAGAATTACATTAACATTCCATCTTTCTTCCATCATGGCTCTAGGGCAATGTACGCAGTGTCCCAGGCAGTTGCCCTTTAAGGTACTGCCCGGACCTAGACCTGCTTAGCTTTAGCAAGGTGATAAGCAGAAAGGAACGGATGGGCAGCCAATCATGCGTAAGTCCCGCCCAGCGTTCCCGTTCTTCATTACCAGATGACATCACTGGGTTCCTCAAACTTCCTCAGAGGACTCCCTGTCAACCATAAGCCCATGTCATTTGTCCCATTTTGTTGTCCCATAAAGCTGGTTATGGGTTCAAAAGTTACCCTGGCCACAAAGTTGCCACTTGTCGAGCACTGACATAGCTGTGCCAATGGGGCATGTTCTGCATTCTGCTGTTGGGGGGCAGTCATGGGGGCTTCCTCAAGTTAAAGAAATGTTTGTTCCCTTACCTCAGAGCTGTATTGCCCTTACCCTGCTGCTGGTAAATTGATTAGGATTGCACCCTAGATTGCCTTTAGACATATACATTTTTGAAAAATAACAGTGGGCAGCCCAATCCTATCTTCCCACTTATCTCCGTGACCAATGCAATGAAGTCAGTAAAGTTTTTGCTGCATCCTATGCATGGATTGCCAAAGCTGGAGGTCTCCTCAGTGTAAGGCAAGAGTGGCTCCGCGCTTAAGGGGACATTGTCCCAGGATAAGCCTCAGCATGGGCAAAGGGGTGACTCCAACCTGCGCGAGCTCTGTAGCTGGCATAAGTCTGTGTTGCTTTGTGTTGATGGATTGGGTCCGGGGAGGGGGATATGATCTGGTGTGCCTGGCTACCATCGATCCTGCCCCCCCAGGGCCCAATCCAGCAGGGTCAGCGCAGCCCGTGTGCAGTGCATCCCCCTCCCCATGTAGGGAAATTGCTGGTTTAGAGTCTCTTACTCTGTGGTCTGTTCGGAGTACAGGCATGCCTTGATATCCACGGATTCGGTATCCACAGTTTCCATTATCCATGGATACTATGGATACTGGGATGTCTTAAAAAGACAGGGGAACAATAAACAAATCTCTTTTTTTTACCTTGCTGCAGCAAAACCACTGATGTTACCCTATCTTAAAGAAGGCGTCTCCAGTATCCACGGTTTCAGGTATCCATGGTGGGGTCTGGAATGGAACCCCAGTGGACTCCAGGGCATGCATATTTTATTATTTGTGTGTACAGCTTCCCTATCAGAAAAAAAAGTCAGCTGAACCATGTGATGAACTGTGAATCTTCCCATTTGATTGGTTGTAATTCAGTAAATCTTTGAACCCTTAATCTGAAGCTTTTTAAGCCACCGAAAACAAGTTATACAATCCTGTCTGGCACTTTAGTAGCAATCATATACTGCTGTTGAAAAATTGAGGCTGAAGACAGTTATAGTATAGTGGAGAGGTAGTTTGATAGAGCAGTCATTGCCCTCAAAACACAAAAGCATTTTGTTTACTATTCTGGGGCATGTTTTGGGGGAAAAAAAGCATGCGGAAAAGTTCTACAGGTTTTTGGTGTGATTCAGACTGATGTGGGCTGCCCTACATGCTTTTTGGCTAGCACCAGTGGCATCACCACTGTACTCAATGACTCAATGGCATCATTCAGTGAATTGTAAAGTGTTTTTGTCTGTTTTGTAAGATGCTCTTATGTGCAAACACATATGTGCCTATTTAGAAAAGCAGAACCAACCCCTGACAGCCTTCCCGATGCAGAAGAGGAAAGGCAAGATTGGGGGCTTGGCATGGACAGGAGGTTGGTCACTGACCCATGGTGTGTATGTTTGTAACACATGTTGCAAATTCAGATTCACAGCTCAGGTGAGAAACCTGCTGTAAACCCATGCTTGGAATGCTGTTTTTATCAATACCCTCAGGTACTGGTAAATTCGTATATGATCATATTTCCAAGTTAGTATCGGGGTCTGCAGTAGGAGAACTGACTAACTTTCTCTTTCCATTAATATTAATGGTATTGTAAAGTAATTTTTTTTGTTCAGTATCAGTCCTCTGTATACTTACTTGAAACTAGAGGATCTGATGACCCAGTATCTGCAATAAATCCGTTTTTGGAACAATCTAGTGGTTTACGGTCCAGATAGCTTATGTGATACATTGAAGTAAAAAAATTGTGTGTATGTGTGTGTGTAATAAGCTCTGAACCATGTTGCATATGCATGTGTATCTGTCTCTCAATCCATATTGCTAAATCCAGTTTGTATTCTATGAGCATAAATACTGTAAATTCCTGCTTGACAAAGAACATTCCTACTCTGCCAATCCAGGGATTGTCTTGGTGTCTCAAAGGAGAATTTCTTTTTGTAACTTCCTTGTTGCCCCTTTTTCCCAATCTGTGGCACACATATAGGAAACGGTACAGACCTCCCACTGCTTAGTATGTGGCTTGGCTTGGTCTGTATGAGCCAGAATTGCTGGCTTCTAATGAGGCAAATTTTACAACTCAGGTTTAGACTATAACATCAGGTTTTCAGCAGGGATGGGAATTCAAGTCCCGCAACTCGAACTCGAGTCACAAAAATATGTTTTTAAAATATGAATTCAAATTATACACATCAGTGACTCATGACTTGGGACTACTGACTTCGAAATGAATCATGACTTATATAAACTGGAGTTTCAAAGACTCATGATTTTTGTCCCTGTGGCTCAGCGCACAATTCTAACCTGGAGTTAGGCCGGCACAGTTAGGCCAGCAAAGTTTGGCTGGCACAAGGAACACCATAAAGTACGTTTCGACCACTCTCAGTCAGAGAGGCCAGCACACAGATGACTGTGTGACCATTCGGAGATGACCACTCCGAGAGTGGTCCAAATGCACTTTACGGTGGCCCTGTTGCTTTGCTGGCTTAACTGTGCTGGCCTAATGCCAGGTTCGAATTGCACTCTCAGGCTTGTGTCTAGGTGTTGCTTACTTTTTTGCCCCTTCCACGTCACGTAAAAGACCTCGTGGGTCGAACGGGCGATCGATTGGATGAAGAACGGATGGCCTAATTTTTTTTCTCTGGTCGAGGGAGGGAACAAGGAGGAGGCCAGCAGAGTGGGGAGAGGATTCTTGCATAGGAACAAATGGCTGGATAATAAGCCCAGGGAGGGGGCAAAGTGGGTGGGCAAACTAGGGGAGGTGTTTCTTTGTGATGGAAGAGAAATGCACAATTGCTTGGGTGCGGCAATGTGCTCCTATTCTCAATTGTTATCTGGAAGGAAGCCTCATTGACCAACCACAATGGGACTTGTGAGTAGAGTTGCAAAGGATTGGGTTGTAAGCCTCCCAGCTGCTGTGCGCAACCCTCCTGCCTTGCTGCTTCTGCCCCGTCACACTATCTGTCTGCTCCTGCCTTGTTGAGCGTGGACGCCTCCCAGTCCCTAGTGCTCTTTCTGAGGGCGGAATCAGGAATTGTTCTGTGAAGGGAGGGAGTTGTTGTTGCTGGGGTTTATATGGAACCTGTTGTTTTTCTACACTGCATTGCTATACTTGCTCGAATAACAACAGCACAACGTTTTTGTTTACATAAATAAAATGGTGGTTGAAGTGAGGGACTTAGTGCCTCGCCGACTGCAGATGGGATGGGAACATCAGGGAAGTGTCAAACAACAACTCCAACACACCCACCCACCAGCAATTCTTTTTTTCTGTTGAGTCGCACCTGGCTTGGCTGCAACTCACTTCGCAAAAAGACCCGTGCTTGGGTCAAAATGACTTGGGATTTTCCGGGGGTGAGTTGTGACAGGGGCAAGCTATGACTCGCGGTCAAATTGACACGTGACTCATGTTAAGTGACTTCAGCCCATCCGTGTTTTTCAGATATTTTCAGTAATCAGGGAGACTTGGAATAGGTGTAGCAGTGAACATCTTGAATTTCCTGCCTATTTTTTGCCTGATGGTCACGGATTTTGGATCTTTCTAGAACCCCAGAGGCTTTTGTAATGCTTCAGCTTCCTTAAAAAGGTTGCTGAGTCATCCAGATGCAGTAAGCATTATTGTTGTTGTTGTTGTTTATTGTTCAGCATCTTCTTCTTCTGGTTAACAAAGGTCTTTATTCAGTTCATTGGACCATGCAGCCTACTTTATTTCCAGGAGGAAGAAATTCGGGAGCTTAGCTGACCAGTGCCCCAGCAACCAATTCCACATATAAAGCAAGGTTAACATTCACAGAATTTGTACATCGGGGTTTCACATGCATAACCCCCCCTGTATGCATTTGCTCAGGTCTGACAGTGAAAGCATCTCATGCAGTGATGTCATGCAGGGGGTACGCGGGGGTACGCGAGTACCGGTTTCTAGGATTACAGCTGGCCCCACCCATTCGCCCGCCCACTCGTCGACTCCGCCCTCTGCAACGTTTGAATTTCCTGCATTACATGTTTGAGTTGCCTGCATGTTCTCAGAGCCAGGCAGGCAGGCAGGCAGCGAGTGGAGCCTTTCCTTTCCTTGCCACTGAAAAATGAGTTGCTCTGGGGTTTTAACATGATGCCAGGCCTCCTTAACATGTTCTGGGGGTGCTGTGGAATACTGTTGCAACTGTTGGGTCAGTTTAAAATCATCTGAGGCCTCAAAAAGGGCTTTTTTCATGTCACTTCCTGCCACGACATCACTTCTGGCTTATGACGTCACTTCCGGTGGGCGGGTCCCGACACGTGCCAATCAAAAGTGAGTACCTGTTCTTAAATCATTTAGATGACACCACTGATCTCATGCTTCATGGGGGCTTGCCTGCTCACCTTGCTACAAGCTTTGGGACCAGGACAAGATCCTGGGCAGCAGTAGTAGGATAGAGAAAGCATGCAGAGAATTTGCATCTGGGTTTTTGCCTGCTTGCCTTTTAGCGTTGCATCCAACCTTTGCCACTTTCTCCTTTAGCTACTTGATCAACACCCTTTAAAAATCCTGTGCATTTTTCTGTTCATTGTTTTGATCTTTTATTATTTGGAAAAACTCCTTTTACTTGCCTAGCCTCATGGTGCAAGTGTAACCAATGCTTATGCTGGTCCAAGCAACTGCTGCTCTGGATTAGCAGGTTGCAAAAGCATCAAAAAGTGCTTTCTGACACCCTGTGAATAAGGAGCACCAGTGGGGAGGCACAAGCTATTCCCGCTCCTGAGCTTGAAAGCCCAACAGGAGGCTTCTTGGACTTGTGCCAGTGATGTTGCTGTTGTGGATCTGGTTGCCCATTGTGCAGGCTGGGGTTTACCTGGGGCAAGGGGACAAATGCCCCCTTACCTCAAGGGGACCTCTAGCCTAATCTTTACCAGAGCTGGATACAGCAAGGGCTAAGCTGCCCTCTGTTCCAGTGCCACTTAGGATTGGGTTGTCAGATCACTTGGAAGGCAGTGAGTGGCTACATCTTTCAGATTGCTCACATTCTGTTCATGTTTGGTTCAAAGGAGATCTGCTGGATCTTTAGGCTCTCTATTAACCAGGGGCTGGGTTGACACTCTGCTCCCCTTGCAGCAGTTCTCCACCCCCTCCCCGCCCATCAAAACGCCCTCCTGGCACACTAGGCTCCATTTCTGAGCCATACGGGGCCAAGGGAGGGAGGGCTGAAACCACACGCCTCTTGGAGCATCGAGGTGCCTCTTTGCAGCCTTCCACCCTTTCTAGGAGCTCCGCACCAGGGGGCCCTTGCCCCCCACCCAATGGTTGGATGCTTTCCGAAAGGGACCTCTTTCTGTCCAGCTCTCTAGCCTTGAGTGGTGGCAGTGAGGCTGAATTGCCCAGTCCAATAACAGTTTATGTAGTACAAACGAGAGAAGCTGATATGGTAGATGGATGCCATGCTAATTGCTAGGTTCTGTGCCCTCCATTGCCCTCTGTCTTTCCCATTGTGTATGCACTATATGTTAACATTCTAATTGGTGATCTAACTTGTCTGAGGTTTGCTTCATATGTCCCTTCTGTGGTGAGAGGTGTACAGTTGTGTCATGTTTAGGCTTATATCATACGTTGGTTATTAAACTGCATCTGTACCAAATTTCAATTTTCTAGCTAGTGGGAAAGTTCCCTAACAATTTTGATACATCTGTTTGATATCCCATCAGACCCAGCCCTCTTTGCACATGCACACACACTTCCATACATCCCATTCTTTGGTTCATGTATAACATGTCAGTGCCACAAAGGCATACTTGTAGAAGGCAATTGTGCATTGTGGAAAAAAAATCAAAGAGGGCAGCAAGATGGCAGTCTAGTTTCCCATGTTCAGATCATTCAGAATCGATGTGGAGTTTATATTCCTAAATGCAGTTTTTTGACTATGGATAGAAAGTGTTGCTTCTGCAGAGCACTTAGAGCCCAATCCTATGCTTGTCTGGCACAGAGTGGTACAGCAGCACCAAAACTTCCGCTGCTGTATCCTGTAGGGCCAGAGAAGCAGCTGGTTGCCTTGTAATGGTTTGGCAGCCCTGATGTGTCAGCTATTTAGCTGGTGCATAATTGAGAAGACCCATGTTGGGTTCCGAGACTTGGGAGTGGGGTTGGGATCCTGCGGCAGCCTCTGCCACCATTCTTGCCCCCCTCCCTGAAATGATCTTCCCTCCACCACTAACCCAGTTTTGCCCCCTCCCTGCCTTTCCCCTGCCCTGGAATGTCTTCCGGCTGCTTGTATTGGTGGGAAAACATACCACCACACACTTCTCCACGTCTCCCTGCCGGCACGGAGGCCCAGAAACAAGTGGTGCTCGCCTCTACTCCGGCACCCCTCATCTGGTGGCCACCGTAATGTGACTTATGGCACGTTTGCATGTGGCATGTTTGCAGTGGCTGTTGGTAGCGTGCAGTTGTGTTAGATCGGGATTCTGCTTGTAATCAGAATTTGTTGGAGAAGGATGTGTGTTCTGTCTCCACAATGGCAGATCACTTCCTCCTCCCCCACACTTCCACACAAAGAGAACAGCGCTACGGTTCTCTGTTCCAAAATAAGAAGAACCTCTGACCACTTGGAAGATGCATATACAACTAGGAAATTGTGAGTAAAGAGTGCTGTTCAAATGGTGGGTTGCAATCCACCATTGAGCACAAACAGTCCACTTCCCCTTAAGGGGAGTGGCCAAAGAAATTACTGCCCAGCAGTGCCACAGCAATCACGGTGCTGCAGGCATTTAGGAGCATTTGCCCTATTTGGGGAGGACTGAGGGGGTGTCCCAAAGGATTGGGGAGGCCCGCTGCCACTTCCGTGGGCCTCCCTGATGCTGAAAATAGCTCCGTTGTAAAGATTTTACCATAGGAAAAAGTCCTTTTGCTGACTGCTCTGCTTCCCTCCCCCTTTCTTAACATTCAGGTATCTAAATTCACTGCAGCCTATATGTAATAACCACACTGCACTGCAATACCTGAATTCATTTTTTTATTTTAATCTGTTGCCCTTTGGACGATATAACTCATTTTTAAAATATGCAGTCTTAGACTACCGCTCGCTAACACGTTCCACATCCCTTATCCTTATATTGGCTAAATAAGATCTATATGGATGAACCCAAGATGCTAGTTGCAGGATCTTTTCATAGTCTTCTGCACTTGTACAGCTATCATTTCATAGAAGAAAAGAAGAAGAAGAAAGAGCATTTATACTGCAGTTTCCTACTAAACTTCTTTAGAATACAGACTTCTTGGAGCTTGTCGTCCTACAGTACACTTAAAAGATAGCCTTGAACAGCAACCCACTTGTTAATTTAGGTTAGGTTCTGTGCAGATTGTTCTGTAGGTGCTGTGACTACCTGGTGGTTGAGCTGATTAAGAGTGGTGAAGGCAAATATGGTCTTATTTTTCAGAAGTTTGTGTTTTCTTGTGGGAGCTCCAGACTCAGTCTTTTGTGTTGATTTGCTTGCCCCTAATCAATGTCAGCAAATGAAGTATCTGGTACACCAAATGAAGTATCTGCAGTTGGATTTTCTTGGAATCCAATGCACTTACTCCAGAGGCAGCCAAACCTGTGTTTGATACAGCGCAGACTGACCTGTTTGCTGACCTGCCTGCTCCAATGAAGTTTAGGATTGGGCTGCCCGTCCCTGATGCCTATTGCTAGCTTACTTCCTCACACAGATTTGCATTAATTATTTGTGGCTCAGAAAAAGAAGAAAAAAGTGTCACCTACTGTAAAGTAGTTCATTGCCTGGGGATATTTTACTCACCTTAGGTGAGCAAGCAATTGTCTGTTAACAATTGCCTGTTACATGGAGACCATTTTAATGCCAGTATGAATTTATTTCATTTGCATTGATTTATGTTTAGTTCTCTGAGTTAGCTTGTTCTCCAAATGCCTCAATATATAATAGGTAGCCCAATCCTAACTTGCTCTGGTGCAGCTGGGCCGAGTGGCCTACGCTGTATTGTATCCCATGCAAGTTAGGGGCAGGCTAGAAGTCTCCTTGGAATAAAGGGATATTTTTCTCCTTACCTTGAATCATGCTCCAGCAAATCCAAACAGATGTATTATTATTATTATTATTATTATTATTATTATTATTATTATTATTATTATTATTATTAAAAATAAAAATAAAAATAAAAATAAAAATAAATACCATCATCATCATTTTCACACAGTCATGTTGTTTTTGACGCCCTACCCAAGGCCCTAGGATAGGCAGCTTTTTTATTTTATGTTGTTGCAGCATGAATATCGTAATATATATGCTCTTCCTAATAAAGCAGCCTTTGGTAATTGACTGATGAAACTCATGCTCATCCTGATGGTATTCAAATACTTTTCTAGCTGTTTTGGGATAGCACCTAAGATTCCTATGTCAATTGGTATTACTCTTGCTTTCTTGCGCCACAGTCTTTCAACTTCTATTTGCAGATAGTTATTATTTATACTTAGTTATTTTCTCCAGTTCTTTATCTTCTGTTCTACTATCTCCAGGTACTGCGATGTCTACTATCCAGACTTTCTTTTCCTTCTTATCAATGATGGTTATATCTGGTGTGTTATGTGGCAGATGCTCATCAGTTTGTAGTCTAAAATCTTAGAGCACTTTGACTTTTTCATTCTCTACTACTTTTTCAATTTTGTGGCTCCACCAATTATTACTTGCAGGCAGTTTATAGTTTTAACACACATTCCAATGAATAATTGTTGCAACTTCATAGTGCCTTCTGTCTGCATGATCTTCTTGCAGCTGCTGACAGCTGGTGGTGGTTGTTATAATATTTGAAAAATTTCTATCCCGCCTTTCCCATACTGAAGCAAATGCCCAAGGCACTTTACAAAGCTCCATAATAAATGTAGAAAGTATTACAGCAATAAGTAAGTTAACTAACATCAGTTAAAACAGAACAAAAAAGCAACCCACCCAAAGAACACACACACTGAAAAACCATCAGGAAGGGGTAACAGTTTTGCCAGAAGGAAGCAGTCTATTACAGAGCTGCAGCAGGCAAACATCCACCCATCATTCAAATGCCAAGTGAGATAGGTATGTTTTGAGCTCTCGCTGAAAAGCCATGAGTGAGGGATTAGTTCTTAATTCCCCTAGAAGAGAATTCCATAATTGTAGCTTGCTCCCATACCACCGTTCCTCTAGCTTGAGACAGAGGCAGAACTTGGAGAAGAGCCCCTTCAGAAAATCTAAGAGGGTGGGCTGGAATGTATGGGAGAAGACAGTTCTTCAGATAGCCTGACCCCAAACTATGAATGACTTAAAAGGTCAATACCTGCACCTTGAATTGAGACCAGAAATAAATGGGCAGCCAGTGTAGCTGCTGAAGCAGTGGTCCAGCAAACTACCTAGCCTCCGTAACCACCCAGGCTGCTGCATTCTGCATTAATTGCAGATTCCAAACTGTTTTCGAGGGTAGCCCCGCATAGAGAACATTACATTACAGCAGTCTTGAAGTCACTAAGGCATGGACCACTGTGGTCAGGTCTGAATGGCTCAAGTACAGCTGCGGTCCGCGTACCAGCCAAAGTTGGGCAAATGCACTTCAAGCCACTGCTGCCACCTGGTTTTCCAGAGAGAGCTACAAGTCCAGGAAAACTTCCGCGCGCTGCACACGCATTCTTGCAGAGGGAGTGCAACCCTGTTCAGAATGGGTAGATGACTCAGGGCACAATCCTAGGCATGTCTACTCAGAAGTAAGTCCTAGTGTGTTCAATGGGGCTTACTCCCAGGAAAGTGTGGAATCTCAGTACTTTCATTGATCATTTCTTAGTTCAGAGTGTAGGGCTTTCAGGCTCAGGACTGGGCTTACGATACTGTGGGCTTACGATACTGCTCCCCATTCTCCCCACCCCTAAACACCCCCTCCATTCCACCCTCCCACCACCCTCACCCCTCCGTCACTTGGCGGGGTACTCATCTCCACCGGCAGCTGGCGGATGCAGCCGTGGTGGGCTGGCACAGGCCTTTCCTCCGGTGATGCTTGCACTAGAGTAGTTTTATGGTATGTGTGCGACACTCTAGGCCGGCACAGCGGTCACTGCACTGGTAGAAGCCTACAATATGATTGTGCAGATAATAATGGGGATAACAGAAGCTGCCAGTCTTTGTTTTACTCTTATGTTTATGGTGTGTGTGTGTGTGTGTGTGTGTGTAAATAAATAAATAAATAAATAAATAAATAAATAAATATAAATACAGCAATATCTAGGAGCAGCAGGTTTTTTTGCCAATACAAAAACTGTGCCTTGTTTTTAATGCAGGGCAAGAGTCACCTATTGTCGACAAAAATCTCCTGTCAGAATTATGGAGGAATAGAAGATTGATGGCATTACATAATGACTCACATGAAGAAAAGAACTGCACAAAGCCAGGTAAGAAATGAGGAACTTTAAGTCATCTTTCAGTTCCACTTTATTGTGCTGCTGTGGCAAGAGCAGCAGTGATGTGTCAGATGCGAAGATGGTGCCATGCAGGAGAAGGTTTAATGAGCACAGAAGTGGGAGAGAGACAACTAACACTCAGGGCCTTGCCCAGGAAAGGGGAAAGGTAATTTTTCTGATGTGCAAGAGATGCCCAGTCTTTCATAATTGTTATCTTAGAGGTGCTTATGCACTGCAGCTGTGCCATATGTTCTATTTGTGTGTTAAGGGAAAGATGAAGGCAACAGCATGTGCTGGAGTGAGATTATTCGGCTTAGAGTATATGTGACTTGGAAATTCAACTTGTTTTTTTGACACTGTGTGACAAGTTGAGTTGCAGTAAAAATGAACACACTCTGTTTTTGAAATTTCTGTGATGCATCCTGAATTGCTAAGAAAAGAAAAGAAAAAAAGTTGCCCAAACTTTATTTTATCACTATCAGGGCTAGTAATTGGAGGACAAGGAGGTACTGAAGAGGCAGAGAGAGGAATTGAGAAGCAGGTAGTAAAATGAGTTCATCTCGGTGGGTAGGCAAAGCTGGGAGCCTAGGCCAGCTTTGTTTGTTCTGGAGCAATAAGTTGTGCTGCCAGAGAAGCCAGTCTGCAATCAGAAGCTTTATCGGACTACCGCTGTGCTTCTAGTGGCTGTACCACTCTATGGCCAGCCACAACAGCGGCACTAAAGGAGAGCAAAGAACAAGCCAGCAGGTTCTCTGCTTGGCAAGCTTACCATGGTAAGGCACCTGCCTCCTGTCTGCCTCCTGTCTGCCAGAGATCCTAGTCTGAGACTCTTTGTGCCTTTCATTCACATCTACTCACCCCAGAATCTGCAGCAAGGCATGCTGTACTTACAAACAACTTTTTGGCATGTCGCCTCTCTCTGCAAAGATGTTGTTACACTAACCCAAATTATGCACATTTCAAATGTCAGTGCCTTCTCAATTATGGTATGGCTCTTCCACTTGTTTTAGGGAAGGGGGAAGCAATGTTTCTGGGGGTGGGGTTTTTTTCATTGTGTTGGGGTGGGAGGTTTTTCATGCTGTTTTTCATTGTGACCAAAACATGCATCTTTTTGTTTTTTAATATTGTATTATTATTTTTAAAAAAAACACCATTTAGGACTCATAAGTACCATGGGCAGGGGATACAGCATAAATAAACAATAGAAATTCAATAGAAGAAAAAACCTACTCTTAAAAAAAAAATGTAATTGGTATCACTAGTGAAAGCTCTCTGAGGGTACTGGCCATAACTACAAGATAATGTTGGCCCACATTCTGGGCCACAGATGATTCTGATCTTTAACTCTCTCCTTTCCTTTGCCAAACTTCACACACAGAATAGATTGCAAATATAGCGATGCACACATATTCTGACTCAGTTGTGAACCACAGAGAGGAATTTTAAAAAATAATGGCGAAGGCAGTGGATCACTGCAGGTACACTTATTTAGGGCGCAATCCTAACCTGCACTGGAACAGTGCAGGACGGTGGGTCTGCACTGTATCCAACGCAGATTGGGACTATGCTGGAGCATCCCTGGGGCAAGGGCACATTCACGCCCTTGCCTGGAGTAGGCGCCAGCCACCCTAATTGGCCTGCTCAGATCTGCACCTGTTATATAGCAGGCGCAGATCTGAGCTTGCCGCGCAGCCCAAATTGGGGCTGTGCAACCCGTGGACAGAGATTTGGATGTGGGTGCTGTTGCCGAACTGCCCCCCCACTTTCCAGTCCCAATCCACCCATTTTCCAGTCCAATCACCTCCCCATTCCACCTATCCCTCACCCCATTCCACACCTCCCTACCTCCCTTCCACCCCCTGCACACTTCTACCTGGGACAGCAGGCATCCTGTGTCTTTTACTTCTTTGGAGCTGATTGCTCACTATTTCTGGTAGTGGCCAGCCCACACATGCCAGCCCATCCTGTTTGCAACAATCAGAAAGCACGTTACGCCACCAGAATGTGCACTCTGGCGGCAGCATAACTGAAGAATACGATTGGGCTGTTGGTATATCAAGTATTCAACACTTATACTGTTAGTGTATTAGTATGCAACACTAAGTGCACTACAACCTTGTTAATACAAAAACACATATTACTGAAAGAGGATACTGTCTGTATCAATTGGGGGTTCGGCAGCTTCCCCACTGATTGGCCTTCTCTGCTCTTGTCCCATTTGGGCTGGATTCATAGTGGAGTGTAAGCTGAGGGTTTTCTCCACGACAACAACTTAGCTTGTGGTCACCCACTGAGCACAAATGGAATGCACTCTCAGAAGCCGACAGCATCAATTCCATTAAAGCACAGATTACAACTTTGGGGTTTTGCCAACTTTCTATACTTAGATGTTTGAAGAAATAGTGTTCTCTTGTTTTCTTGTGTATGTGCGTTCTCTACACAAGGAACCTGGCTAGCATGAATATTTGTCCTGATTTCTACATTATTTATAAATTTCTGTACCCATAAAAATGTTACCAGAAGAACATCAAAGGGCTGTTTTGTCCCTTTTCCACCAGTGGCCAGCTAGATCTTATTTGAATGACACTTAGTGCCTTTTCTGTGCATAGTTTGCTGTTATCTGTAAGTGTGACCATCTCCCTGTTCTTCTCTAACTCCAGATCATTTATGTATACGCTATAAATAGCACTGTTCTCAGTCTGCCTAGATTCTTAAAGGATGCAAGATCAATCCAGTGTTTAAAAGATCCAAAATGTAAAAGGAGGCAGAATCAAGGCAAAAAATATCAGAATGCTGGGCAGAAACTGGGGCAGGAAAGTCCAGGAGAGAATATGTGTTTATATGGGCTCTGTTACTGAACTATGACCACACCCCTTGACCAATCATTAAACTTTGTTTGGGTTCTTGGGCAATAATCAGGAGAAAATCATCAATGTCTATTTCAAGGAGAACTTGAAGGAGAGCCTAAAATTGCAACAAAACAAAACGTAGATATTTGGGCTGTTTCTAAACAAGGAAAACCACGTGTAGTCACTGAAACTAAATTCACATCTATTGTCACTATTCCGGGTGTAAAACTTTTCTGGGTGGTAAAAACCAGAAAGGATTGTGAAGAGCTCCAGAAGGATCTCTCCAAGTTGGGGGAATGGGCAGCCAAATGGCAGATGCGTTACAACATAGACAAATGTAAAGTGATGCACGTTGGGGCAAAAAACCAAAACTTTACCTATAGGCTAATGGGTTGATTATGCTAAAGCCTTTGATTGTGTGGATCACAACAAACTGTGGCAAGTTCTTGAAGAGATGGGAGTTCCAGACCACCTGATCTGCCTTCTGAGAAACCTTTATGCGGGTCAGGAAGCAACAGTTAGAACTGGACATGGAACAACCGACTGGTTTAAAATTGGGAAAGGAGTACGACAAGGCTGTATATTGTCACCCTGCTTATTTAACTTATACGCAGAGTACATCATGAGGAAGGCAGGGCTGGAATCAAGGCAAGCTGGAATCAAGATTGCTGGGAGAAACATCAACAACCTCAGATATGCAGACGATACCACTCTACTGGCAGAAAGTGAGGAAGACCTAAAGAACCTTCTGATGAGGGTGAAAGAGGAAAGTGCCAAAATTGGTTTGAAGCTCAACATTAAAAAGACTAAGATCATGGCAACCATTCCCATCACTTCCTGGCAAATAGAAGGGGAAGAAATGGAAGCAGTGACAGACTTTATTTTCCTGGGCTCCAAGATCACCGCAGATGGTGACTGCAGCCATGAAATTAAAAGACGTTTACTTCTTGGGAAGAAAGCTATGGTGAACCTAGATAGCTTAATCAAAAGCCGAGACATCACCCTGCCAACAAAGGTTCGCATAGTCAAAGCGATGGTTTTCCCAGTAGCCATGTATGGCTGTGAGAGCTGGACCATAAGAAAGGCAGAGCGTCGAAGAATCGATGCTTTTGAATTATGGTGTTGGAGAAGACTCTTGAGAGTCCCCTGGACTGCAAAGAGATCCAATCGGTCAATTCTCCAGGAAGTCAAGCCTGATTGCTCCCTGGAAGGACAAATGCTGAAGCTGAAGCTCCAATACTTTGGCCACCTGATGAGAAGAGAGGACTCTTTAGAAAAGACCCTCATGCTGGGAAAGATTGAAGGCAAAAGGAGAAGGGGGCGACAGAGGATGAGATGGTTAGATAGTGTCACCGAAGCAATGAATATGAAATTGGGTGAACTCAGGAAGCTAGTGGAGGACAGGGAGGCCTGGCGTGCTGTGGTCCATGGGGTCGCGAAGAGTCGGACACGACTTAGCGACTGAACAACAACAACAACAAATGGGTTCTGAGCTGTCTGTAACAACTCAGGAGAGAGATCTCGGGGTGCTGGTGGACAATTCAATGAAGATATCGACCCAGTGTGCGTCAGCAATTAAGAAGGCCAATTCCATGCTTGGGGTCATTAAAAAAGGGGTTGAGAATAAAACAGCCAATATTATCATGCCATTGTACAAATCGATGGTAAGGCCACACCTGGAATACTGTGTCCAGTTCTGGTCGCCGCATCTCAAAAAGGACATAGTGGAGTTGGAAAAGGTGCAGAAGAGAGCGACAAAAATGATTACGGGGCTGGGGCACCTCCCTTATGAAGAAAGACTGCAGCGTTTGGGGCTCTTCAGTCTAGAAAAAAGGCGCCTGAGGGGGGACATGATTGAGACATACAAAATTATGCATGGAAGGGATAAAGTCGATAGAGGGATGTTCTTTTCCCTCTCTCAAAACACCAGAACCAGGGGGCATCCACTAAAACTGAGGGTTGGGAGAGTTAAAACAGATAAAAGGAAGTACTTTTTTACCCAGCGGGTAGTTAATCTGTGGAACTCCTTGCCACAGGAGGTGGTGATGGCATCTGGTCTTGATGCCTTTAAGAGGGGATTGGACAGATTTCTGGAGGAAAGGTCCATCGTGGGCTATAGGCAATGATGGATTGTGCAACCTCCTTACAGAGGTGGTGGGCTACTGGTACCGGGTGCAAGGGAGTGGCAACAGGATGCAACAGGATCTTGTTGTTTCATGCCTCCCTGGGGCACCTGGTGGGCCGCTGTGAGATACAGGAAGCTGGACTAGATGGGCCTTTGGCCTGATCCAGCAGGGCTCTTCTTATGTTCTTATGTTCTTATGTTATTCAGGGCAATGGGTAAGTCTGGAAACTAAGGCTGCAATCCTATCCACACTTACCTGGGAGTAAGCCCAACTGACTATAATGGGACTTCCTTCTGAGTAGGCATGCATAGGCTTGGGCTTTTACTGTGATTGGAGGCAGGTTGATACAGGTAAGAAGATGTCCAAACCTCAGTCATGTTAGAATAATTGTTAGCCTAAAACATTTGCATATTCTGGATGTTACAAAAAACTAGAGAAGGATTGACCTCAAAACAAAATAGTCTGTCCCAAGCATCATCAGTGGCAGTCCTTGCCAGATTTTAGTTTTGAGATGTGGCAGTTGGATTTATTTTTAAAAGTCTTGACAAATTGTGTTACAAGAAGGTTGGAGTGACATCTCTGAGTCATTTCATGCTGTGCTGTATCATGCATTTAGCTTATCTCTCCATATATATCCTGCAGGGCAAAGGGGAGATGCTGGCAGGGAGCACTTAGATATTAGAGGTAATAATATGTAAGATAAAAGTGAAATGCTGAAATTGTTGCCCTTTTCACAGGTTACATCTGGAGAAGGAAAATTTCTAAGAACAGTGCTTGCCAATCGCCTTCAGAACTAAGTCCCTTTGGTTGCAGTGAATGCCTTGTAAATGTATATAGGATTGCAATCTAAGACTACAATCCTATACATATTTACCTATTTACCTATACATATTTACATATTGGGAGTAAGCCCAATTAAACTTAGTGGGTTTACGTCTTAATAGTTGATTGCACAATAATGAGCATAGGACTGCACTGTTAAAAATATACATTTTGTGGCCTGGCCCTATCTATCTGGTACACTGGCGGATCCTGAGGTCTGTCTGTGTACCACATGGTCTAACACGATGGCAACCTCTAGGATGGTCTGCAAAGCACTGCTACCTGTGCAAGGCCCAGAAGCCCTTGTGCTGGCAGCAACATGCCACAAACTGATTGGTGATGGGAATGAATCAGAACTGGAATCAGGCTGGGATGAGGCAGATTGGGGGTGGTACAGGTGTCAGTAGTGGATACTGAAAGCACAATCCTAACCTGGAGTTAAAAGGTAAAGGTTTCTCCAGGACTGAATGGTCTGGTCGTGACCGACTGTAGGGGGAGGTGCTCATCTCCGTTTCTAAGATGAAGAGCTGGCGTTTGTCCGAGGACTAATTTCTGTGGGCATGTGGCCAGCATGACTGTATGCTAAGGTGCATGGAACGTTGTTACCTTCCCACTGAAGGGGTGCCTATTTATCTACTCACATTTTTTACATGCTTTCAAACTGCTAGGTTGGCAGGACAAGCAACGAGAGCTCACTCTGTCACTTGGTCTCAAACTCCCAACCTTCTGCTCAGCAGCTCAGCAGTTTAACCCGCAGTGCCACCATCTCCCACTCAACCTGGAGTTAGGTCGGCACAATTAGGCCTGCAAAGTTTGGCCAGCACCAGGGCCACCATAAAGGACCACTGTCGGAGTCAGGGAGGATGGTGCAGGTCTGTGTGCTGGCCTCTCTGACTCTAAATGTAATCCAAACATACTTTACAGTGTCCCTTGTGCTGGCCAAACTTTGCTGGCCTAACTGTGCCGGCCTAACACCAAGTTAGGATTATGCTCTGAATCCTGAACCCCAGCCCAGCCCGGCACATCTCTTGCCAGCAAAAGAGCTGGCATAGATCTGAGGAATCACACGTGGGACCAGGCAGTGGCCAGAGAGGTAAGCAAAGCTTTTTTTATGTATCTTTCCTGGCCAGCCTGACCCCTAGATGTCCCCCATGACGCACTGGCTTCTGCATCTAATCAGGAATCCTGCATCGTGCAGAAGCCCAAGATAGGGTTGGTCTGTTAAAGAAGTAAAATACCTTTAGAGTCAGAGTCCTTAAGAAGGTTACAGTGCAAAAGGACATTTTTTTAAAAAAAATCCCTTTTTCTCAGGTCTGGCAGGTTATGTTGTTATGATTGTAGTTATTAGCATAACATGAGTATAAACTACTGAGAGGTCCTCCTTCAACAAGCCTCATTGTGGGCTCAATCCTAAACTGAATTAGGCCAGCATTAGCTAAACCAGCCAAGTTTGGCCAGCACAAGGGACACCATAAAGTATGTTTGGACTACTCTTGGAGTCAGAGAGGCCAGCACACAGACGTGAGCCATCCTCCCTGACTCCGAAAGTAGTCCAAACACGCTTTACGGTGGCCCTTGTGCCAGCCAAACTTTGCTGGCTCAGCTTATGCCAGCCTAACTCCAGTTTAGGATTGCGCTCTGAAATGAATAGGAAGTTGTGCAAAAACCTAGGAGTTAGGCCGGCACAGTTAGGCCAGCAAAATTTGGCCATCACAAGGGACACGTAAAGTGTGTTTGGACCATTCTCAAAGAGCCCAGCACACAGACATGTGCTATCCTCCCTGATTCTGAGGGAGTCACCACTGCTGCTGGATCCATCCCCTCCCACCTCCTCTCTGCCCCTGGTTCCCCTCCCTGCCCAGAAATGCCATCGTTCCTCCTACCATCCATCCCACTGCCAACTCACTGGTGCTGGGGGATGCTATCCTCTGTACATGGCCACCACCCCTTGCATTGGCAGTCTCATTGCACTCACTGGTGGAATGTAATTTCTGCTGGTATCAGTGTATTTCCGCTGGTGGTTAAGATTGGGTTATAAGTAGCCCATATTTAGTAAACAGAAAGTCCCAGTTAATCAATCAATCAATCAATCAATCAATCAATCAATCAATCAACAGGTACTTATATACCGCTTTTCAACACGAAGTTCACAAAGCGGTTTACAGGCAAATAGTAATACTAAAGTTAAAGTTAAATGGCTCCCTGTCCCAAAAGGGCTCACAATCTAAAAAAAGGCAGACCGCCAGCAACAGCCACTAGAAAGACTGCACAGGGGTGAAGAGGGACACAAACCCCAGGAAGAATCAGATAGCAGGAAACAGTCCAGACCTTGACTGAGGCCCTGAAGAGCCACTACCAATCAGTGTAGACAATAGTTGGCTAGATGGACTCCCTAAAAAGCAGCCTTGTGTGTTCCTCTCATGGCAACTGAAGCACAGACTCTACCTGCACATTTGTGATGCTTGGACAATGTGACCCAGATTTGGTTCTGTTGCTTTTACCTCCAGGTGCCTATCTATAACATCTCAGCTGAGCGGCATGTGAAGCCTAAGAGGGTAGCAGAGGGAGACTTTAGACTAATTTAGAATGCTGGCAGTAAAACCACTGAGCTGTCACTGGCTATTACTCCCTCTCCCCTGCTAGCAAGTAATCTCTTCTTACAGGGTTGTGTGAAATCATGGTTTGTTCTAATCGTCAGTGAGTAACCTTTGCCATTATCTGCATGAGATAAACAAATTGGATGATATCCTTGGTTAACAGGCAGAGACTCCAAATCACAGAGCTAATTCTCACTGATATGGTAAGCCTATGTCCAAACTGCAGGGCCAGCCTTTCTACGAGGCCAACTGCAGTTTTCTTGTGCAGGAGATTGGCAGGAGGTGCCTCCACTGCTTTTTTCTCATTCCTTCTCTGACCCATTAGTCCATAACTCACTTCTCCTTCTTCTTCCACTCTCTCCCTGTCTTTCTTTTCTAATCCAGACAGTGGAGCAGAGGCTGGCACATCACCAGGGAAGAGGGGACAGCATTAGCACACTGCCTTAGGTGCCTGGACGTCTTGGGTGTGCCCTGTTAAACTCTTTCCATTCTGCAATGGAGAACAAACTGATCCATCTAGGTTAATGTCCTAACACAGGGTGCAATCCTAACCTGGAGTTAGGCTGGCACAGTTAGGCCAGCAAGGTTTGGCTGGCACAAGGGCCACTGTAAAGTGCATTTGGACCACTTATGGAGTTAGGGAGGATGGTGCATGTCTGTGTGCTGACCTCTCTAATGCCAAGAGTGGTCCAACATACATTATGGTGTCCCTTGTGCCAGCCAAATTTTGCTGGCCTAACTGTGCCAGCCTGACACCAGGTTAGGATTTCACCCTCAGTTGAAGGCTGCTTCAAAAGGTTAGAATTTCTCCCTGAAAGTTCTCCCATAGAAAAATTAAAATAAATCCATGCAGAAAGAAAGTTAGCATACCAGATAGAGGTTTAAGTGAGAATTCTTCTCCTTAAACACTTAGTTTTCTATGTGCAGGGTTTATATGAATGTATTGCATTCAGTCATGTGATTCCCCCACTTGTATTTTGAAGTGGTACACACTAGACATAGGTGTGCCAACTAGATCAATCCTGTACATATTGACTTGAACACTTTGACTTACTTCTGAGCAAACTTAGGGTCATGCTCAGCATTGCACAAGAAACCTGAGCATTATTGAAAGTTCACTGATAATATTTATTTAGAGTGCAATCCTAACCTGGAGTTAGGCCAGCACAAACTAAGCCAGCAAAGTTTGGCTGGCGCAAGGGACACCCTAAAGTATGTTTGGACCACACTTGAAGTCAGAGAGGCCAGAACACAGATGTGCGCCATCCCCCCCTGACTCTGAGAGTGATCCAAAGGTGCTTTATGGTGGCCTTGTGCCGGCCAAAGTTTGCTGGCCTAACTTGTGCCAGCCTAACTCCAGATTAGGATTGTGCTCTCAATGTAGTATTTTGGCCCAATCCTATTGGCTCCTAATGCCACAGGAGCGGGTTTCCTGTAGCATAAAGTACTTTCTGGCTGTCACATTTTCTGGGTGTTGAAAAAGATGTGTGGCCTGGCCACTGCTGCAAGCGGTTAACTCTGCGTGCCAGCAAAGGATGAATGCCTGCTAGCATTCATGAGTACATGCAGGGGGGTGAGAGTTGATGGGGCGGGAACAGGGACAGACCGGAGGGCAGATCAGTACTGGGAAGAGGACAATTTCAGCAGCATTAGTTCATGCAGAAACCCAACCCCATTCCTGGCCTTGATCTACCTTCCTGGTTCCACAAATATTTCCTTACCCTTTGGAGGCAAAAACTCCCCTGCAGAATGCAGTGGGCACATTATTACTGTTACAGTGGATTGGCTGTTTGTCCTCTTTCCATAAACTCAGTATGAATGCCAGGGTATGAATAAGGAATCCACCATTTTGTGCACATTGGCCTTGCATGGGAAGGTACCAGGGCTATGCAGCAGACCGTTTCTATAGGCAGCAAAAGGTTCCTTAGTCCTGGAGTGACTCCATGTTGGGCAGTGGCTTTTCTCACCAGGAATAAAGATCAAACCATGTTTTGGCTGAAACTTTGTCTGAGCAATGATAGCTGTTCTGTTCTATTTCCCTGGCTCCCCGCTTGGTTGCTTCCAATGGCTCCCTGTTGACAATGACTTATAAAGATGAATATGAGCAATGCAATTAAAATACATTACATTCAGTACTGAAATTGAAGTCAAACAGCAGTCATTAAAAGCAGTTGTAAAGCAATTCATAATTCCAATCAGAAGCTTCTATTTATCTGAGCCACAGGCCAGCACCCTTTAAATCAGCCACCAGGATCTCCCCTCCAACTTATTGATAATGCAATTGCTAAGAGTTATTGATAGTCTCTTATAACACTGATGGTCTTAGATGGCAGTATGTTAGTAGGCATTTCTCCTATTAGGTTGAGGTTAAGGCTCAGTGGTAGAGTACATGCAGAAGGTCCCAGGCTCAGACAAGGTCGGCCTTGGAAAGTCCCTGTTTGAAACCCTGGAGAGCTGCTTCCAGACCATGTGAACAAACTGATCCATCTAGGTTAGTGTCCTGACACAGGGTGCAATCCTAACCTGGAGTTAGGCTGTTAGACCAGCAAAGTTTGGCTGGCACAAAGGCCACTGTAAAGTGTGTTTGGACCACTCTCGTAGTCAGGGAGGATGGTGCACGTCTGTGTGCTGGCCTCTCTGACCCCGAGAGAGGTCCAACATACGTTATGGTGTCCCTTGTGCCAGCCAAATTTTGCTGGCCTGTCGGCCTAACTCCAGGTTAGGATTGCACCCTCAGCTGAAGGCCTCTTCAAAAGTTCACTGTTCCTAAATTTCATCAACCAACTGCGCTTATTACGTCAGTCAGGGAAGGCGATTCTAAAAATTCTACGCAAGTTGTTTCTGTGGCCAAAGACCTTGATGGTATCTTCTGGAAAGAACTTGCAGTCTATTAGGAAGCAGAAAGGACAGAGTGCATAATTTTACATTATGTTCTCTTTAACCTATTCTTAATGCTTCTGGAATTGCTGAATTGGAACAGAAAGCATTTTAAAGTTCTGGCAATACATAACCTGAAAAGGTAAAAAAAAAACACTAAAAAAATAGAAAGTTGCTTGTGAGGAGGCATGGGAAAAAAAGATTAGGAATCCATCTTCATCTTATTAATGTAGGTAAAATGAGCAATGGGGTCTGGAGAACAATTTTTGGCCCAATCGTAACCAATGTTCCAGGGGTGATGCAGCCCTACCAACGGGGCACATGCTGAAGTCTAGTAGGTGTGTGTGCAGCCATAGAGGTCTCCTCAAGGAAAAGGAACGTTTGTTCCCTTACCTCATGGCTGTGTTTTGGCTGGAACATTGGTTAGGTTTGGGCTGTTGGTCTTTGACATCCATACTGCTAACTGAGCAAGAAGCACTTTTTCAAGTGGTGTTCCTCTTCCTTTAGGAGAGGGAAAGTAATTGCCCATCTTCACCCCTGCGCAGTGTCTTTTCCAGTGGCTGTTGCTGGTGGTGTTCTGCATTTTTTTTTTTATTGTGAGCCCTTTTAGGAGCCATTTAAATTTATTATTATTATTTGCCTGTAAACCGCCTTGTGAACTTTGAAAAGCAGTATATAAATACTGTTTGATTGACTGATACTGCATGCAACCTGTTCCTTTATAAATTATTTATCCCTTGTGGATTTTAGATGGTAAAATTTCTTTGGGTTGGGTACCTTTCTAATACAGTGCATTTGCGTCTGAAGCACCGTAGAACACCGTGCATGTTCTCTGTAGATGAGATGTGGTGCCCCTGGGAGTCACGTGCGCCTCCATAGTGCCTGTTCTCACAACAATCAAATCCTGCCTGCATTGACCCTCAAAGCTGCCCCATTTGTATATACCCACTAAGATTCAAGGATTTATCTTTCAGAATGCTTTTAGAAATGTTGGGAAAAATAACACTCAAGTTGCAATCTTACATGTGCTTTTCTGGGAGTAAGACTCATTGAAGATAATGGGGCTTATTTCTAAGTAGATACACATAGGATAGTGCTATTAGCTATTTTTAAACAGTTCTTTTCCTCATGTGTGGTCCGACTTGAAGCACCTGGTAGCTAGTGTGAACGTTCTCTTGTAGTGGCTGGAAGTACACTTGATTTTTCCTGTATCCACTCCTCACCCAGGAAATCTTGAAAACAGGCGCTAAGGGGCATATGTACAATGGAACTTGTGTGTGTACATTTCATACCTTAGCTCAGTGGTTCTCAAACCTTTGTGTACCTGGACCCACTTTTTAGAATGAGATCCCCTGTCCAGGACCCACCAGAAGTTATATCATAAACCTGGAAGTGATGTCAAGGCTGGAAGTGACATCATCAGCCAGGAAGTGAGAATGCAGTAAGCATTGAAATTGTCCATAGCAAACCCTGAAATTGCACCATTTTCCCTAGATAGGTGCTATACATAAATTTAAATAGATTATTATTAAATAAATAATTGAATAAATAATTGAATAAACAATTTTAACTATATAGTAATAGAAATAATTACATAAGGGAAGATGAGATGAAAAAGCCAGCTCTGTTCCACCAAGTGAAGTCTCTCTGTAGCCTGCCTATAATAACTTCAATGTCCTCCCCAAGCCCGCATCAGTAAGATTTTCAGCCCTACCTAGTGCCCAGTTCAATGTAAGTTCTTATATTTAGGGAGCAATCCTAACCTGCACTGGAATAGGCAGGCCAGCTCACCTGTGCTGCATCCTAACAACATGCAGCGGCGGCGGCGGCAGAAGCTCAGTGCGGGGCAAGGGAATATTTTCCCCTTGCCCTGGGGTAAGCCCCAGCCATCCCTATGGGGCTGCTCGGATCTGTGCCTGCAAAAGAGCAGGCGTAAGTCCATGTGGACTTGACCCAATTACCATGTCCCGTCTTCACCCACATCTCCACCCATGATGCCGCCCTGTTATGCCTCCTGCCCGCCTCTGGCATACCGTTGGCCCACGTTCATCAGATTGGGACCATTCTAGTGGGGTTGCATTCCTCTCAGCCTGCCCTTTGCAATGGAACAAGGCCTGGTCTCCTACTCATGAGTAAATGCACAATGTGGCTCAGTTTTACGTTCCATAGAGCTTCTTGTAGTTTCCTTCTCTGCTATCAGCTTGCCAGTTTCAGCTTCGAGACTGACCAACAATCAAATCATGACCCACCAAGTGCGTCACAACCCACAGTTTGAGAAACCCTGCCTTAGATTATTTCTAAGTTCCTGAGAAGACAGGGTTTCATCAAGGCAGTGAGCTTTGTTTTTTTCCCCAACTGTCAAAAGGCCATGGAAGCAGGTGTTGCCAGAGTTTGAATAAAAATATCATCTGTAACTTATTTGTTGGTTAAATAAAAAGATTTTGTCGCCTTCCAGATCTGCAGCCAGCAATGTGAAAAGAGTTCAGCCGTAGCTGTAGCTATCTAGCACTGATGAAAAGTTATCAAGCAACAAATTTCAGATTCCAGAGAACCAAAATCAGAGTTCTGTAGTACCTTGGAGAGCTCCCCAGCAACAGATGTTTCTTCAAAAGCGGTTCGAACTCAACTGAGTACCATAGCAAAAATCCCCCTTAACTGAGAGCTAGCAGGAACCTAAAGGGAAGAGTCTTGGCTTCCACCTGAGTACCACTGGATAGCCTTCAGATGCGTGCTCTGTCTTCTCTGCCAGGAACTCAAGGGACCTGTGGGCCACTGTGGGATACAGGAAGCTGGACTAGATGGGCCTTTGGCCTGATCCTGATCTTATGTTCTTAAGTCAGCATGTTTTCAAGATGCTTAGTAGATCTTAGGACTTCAGAGGCTTTGGAGCAGGGCACCTAAAGAGCTACCACCTTCTACACAAACCTTCAGATGTCCTACTGGGGAGAAGAGCTTTTCAGTATCTGTCAACTTTGGAATATGCTCCCCAGACAGATGTAGGAGTGGTGTTTGGATAACAGGTGTACTGCTGTTTTAGTGATTTCTGAATTATATGGCTGTTTATTAAGAAAGTTGCTACTTTTTCATATTTAATGCACTCAGCTTATATTGGCCTATTTTTCTTTTGCGACTGCTTTGGACACATTGGTAGAAAAGCAACATGTTCATGGTTAAAATAAACAGAGCTGAGGATTCTGGTTCATCATTAAAAGAGTGTGAATAAATGGTGTATGGGTAGGGGTATTGAAAATTGTGGTGGTTTTTTTTTTTTTGCAGATTTCATGATTTGAAAAGTAGAAAGCGGTGTTATGTGTTTTTAGTCTAGGTTCTCATTCCAAGTTTTCATTTTTAATTATTGTTTTAAATTCTTTAAAAGTGAACTAGGTAGGTGATATAGTGTCAGCAGTTGCATCCACGATATTATTTCTAATTGGAAAAGTAGTTATTTTAATTTCTGGGAAATATCTTAAACACCAAAATGTGGGTTTTTTGTTTTTATTTGGATAGTTTAACCCCCCAAAGGCAGTGTTTTGTGTTCTTAACAACAACAACAAAAGCCTACCCCTATCTATGGGGTACATAGGCAGGTTAAAATGATGCCCCCCCCCACGAAAATCAGATCTTTTGACTGAACTCGGTAACTGTCATGTTTTTGGTGTGAAGGAACAAGTCACAGGAGGTGGTGATCGCATCTGGTGTTGGAGGTGGAGGAGGTGGAGATGGTGATGGCACAGGAGGTGGCGATGCCTTTAAAAGAGGATTGGACAGATTTCTGGAGGAAAAGTCCATTGTGGGCTATAGGCCATGATGGGTGGTACAACCTCCTTACATTAATAGTAGGCTACTTAAGAATGCCAGGTGCAAGGGAGTGGCAACAGGATGCAGGCATCTTGTTGTCTCATGTGATCCCCGAGGCACCCGCTGGGCCACTGTGGGATATAGGAAGCTGGACTAGATGGGCCTTTGGCCTGATCCAGCAGGGCTCTTCTTATGTTCTTAAGTCAGCATGTTTTCAAGATGCTTAGTGAAGCCAGGACACTACTGTAGTTTCTAATTTGAACCTTTGCTGTCTGCTTATCACAAAAAAAGCACATTCATCCCCTGATGTTTGTGGGAAAGAAGAATATTGGAAACATGTGATACTGGACAGCTGACGATTGCAGAGGTCTGTTTGTTTGGCAGGAGCAATTTACTAGAGCAGTGAAACTTAGAATTTTGGCAACAAGATCCTTAAAACCCCACAATAATTTTTAACTCTACCTAATGCTGATTCTTGGTAGGAGATGTGCAGACTAATAAGCCTGCCCAAGGCCTAGAAATGTTTTCACTTTACTGCATTACATTTTTGTCCCATGCTCCCTTCATGGAGCTCGTAAGGAAATAAATAAGAAGTAGACTCTGAGCCCTCAGGTAGGTTTGATTGAGAACTTGTAACTGGCTTAAAGTCATCCAGTAAGCATTCAGGTGGTGTGGAGATTAGAACCCTGTACTCCTCAGTTCTAGTCCAGCACTGTAACCACTATGCTTTACAACTGAAAAGACATTATAAAGGTAGGTTAAGGGAAGCAGCAATTGCTCAATAGAAAGTTACGGTGTTGCCCTATTAGATATGTAGTAGGATACTCTCTAAGCATTCAGACTGATGTTTCCAGGCCTCATTACTACAGATCTTTTTTCCGTTGAGCAGTGCCCCATTCATTAATCTCCCCTCGCCTGCCCACAGGTGTCTAACCATCATTTATTCTGCTAAATTACAGAATAGTTTGCCATTTGCAAATTACATCCGCCAGGTCGGTTCTGAATCCCTCACTCGCTATCCATTGCCCTAGAAGCATACTTGACCGCCACTGGAAGATACAACAGATATATCTAACCCATCCACAACTGAAGTAACTGTTTCTTAGTTGTCATTTCAGTTTTGCATTTTCTGCCTCTGTGTTCATCTTTGCAGTGAGTACTGGTACTACGATATTGCATAGTTACGTGCTCCTTCCCTCAGGAGGGAGAATTCTCCTCTTTCCTCTTCTCAGTGTTGCGCAGAACGGCTATCATGATTCATTCCACTGTTCTTGGAGACTGGTATTAACTACATGCTCAGTAGTCCGTGTTTTAATTTAGAAGCCACTTTGAGATGAAGTCTCCGTGAGACGGGGATAGCAACTATTTTTTCTGAGAACGTGATGACTAAGATGGGAATCTCTAGTTCAGCACTACTCATGCTGTTGGAGCTGGATTTGAGTGCTGTACTTTTCCATCTGTCTGCTCACCTTGCTTACCTGGTCTTGAGCTCTGTCTGGATTTTATTTCCCAGCTGGCACATTTCTCTGCGATCAGTGTTGCCTTTCTCAGCAGTAGGTGTTGGGAGAGGAGTAAGGCTACTTTTTAAATAGCTTGTTGAGCGAGCTTAGCAAATTGCCATAATGTCCTTCTCCCATAGCAAATTGCTTCAGGCAGTGGATAATTGGGTGGTGGTTTGAAAAGTCACCTTTTCATGGCTAATTTAGATTCAGCTGCATGGTGATGGGGTATGGACGGAAATCCATCATCCTTTGCATTGAAACGACATTATAGCATGTGTTATAGAGTATTCTCAGAGTAGTAGCAAACAAATAGAGATCCACAACAAGTTGTTGCAGTTTTTCTTCAGCAACTATCCATCCATCCTGATGGGCATTTCAAGAGCTGGAGCCAAGGATCCTGTTCATCCATCTAGAACTTAAAGTTTGAAGCTCACAGAGGGGGAAACCTTCCACCCCTCTATCAACTATACAGCAATAACACACAGCTGATTCCCCCCCCAAAACAACAACAACAACAACAACAGTGCAATATAGCACAGTGGGAGAGAGTGCAAAGGTGCCCTTTTTCCTCTTGCAGGACCCAGGAATGGATTTGCTGTGAAAGGACTGTGCATATTCCTGCCATCAGGCAACAGTTCCCTGGGCTGAGAGTATGCATCAGACATGTCTTGATCCTGAATTCATAGTGTATAGCTGTCCTTCTGAGCCACTGGTTTGCATCTGGCCCCAGTTGGTGGACCTCAGGCTTCTGGTAAGAAACCAAAGCAGTTCCCACAAGATGGAAGTCTGATTTGTTTTTCCAAGTGTTAACTGCCCATATAATAGTAAACAATGGAGAAGTCCTAAATTTTAGCATAAATGTTGGACAGCTGTGGGTTTTTATCCTCCAAAGGAAAAAGGAGCAGCAAAGATGGGAGTTCCTGTCTTTGGCATTCATTATGAACTCAAAAATTCATTCTGCAGGAAATGAGATGGGTTAGTCATAAGAAGAGCCCTGCTGGATCAGGCCAAAGGCCCACCTAATCCAGCTTCCTGTATCTCACAGTACTGCACCAGATGCCTCAGGGAGCACATGAGACAACAAGATGCCTGCATTCTGTTGCCACTCCCTTGCACCAGGCATTCTGAAGTAGCCTACTTCTTTGCACCACCCATCATGGCCTATAGCCCAGGATGGACTTTTCCTCCAGAAATTTGTCCAATCCCCTTTTAAAGGCCCCAGGCCAGATGTCATCACCACCTCCTGTGGCAAGGAGTTGCACAGATTCATTACTTGCTGGGTGAAAAAGTATTTCCTTTTATCCATTCTCACTCTCCCAACACTCAATTTGGTGAATGTCCCCTGGTTCTGGTGTTGTGAGAAAGGAAAAAGAACATGCCTCTATCCATCCCATGATGTTAGTCTTATGTTCTTATTTGTGTGCCTCCAATCTTTCATCAACCCTGGAAGCTCATAGGCTCATTTTAGTTGTGTTTCCCTCCTCCCATACATCTAATTTTAAGCTTGTGGATAGCTGCTGGTGGAAACAGAATGCTAGGCTAGATTGGCCTTGGTCTGATCCAGCAATGCAATTCTTATGAAGATAAATCCTTAAGGCAAATGTCAAGAGGGAGGAATGCCAGGTCCTGGGCTCAGATGTATCTCTGTCTGGCAATCAGGATCCTGATACAATTGTGCTTGTAGAGTTTAGTGAATAATTATGTTTGGAAATTGACGTAATTTTTGTTTCTGTGATGCCCACAACTTTTGAAACTCTTCTGGTGACCAGTAAGTGTGGGTGTTCACATGGGGAGGGGTTCAGGAATCACATGTGCATTTGTGAAATTCAGAAATAGGAAGCCAACACAGCAAGATTTTGTATGCTCTGAGGAATCAAGATGCTAAAGGTAAACTAAGTAAGACATGATAAGGTAGACTAAAGGCCCAATCCTATCCAGGTTTCTGATGCCAATGCAGCTGAAATGCAGCCCCAAGATGAGCAAGCAAACATTCCCTTACCTTTAGGAGGCTGCCCTGACTCCCCCTCCACCACAGAATTCAGCACACATCCCATTGGGACAGCTACATCAGGGCTGGAAAACTGGATAGGATTTGGCTCTAATGCATGCTCTGAGGACACAAGGTGCTAAAGCTCTAGGTGTGGTCTGTGCCTAGATGGGACACTACCTGGAAACACCATGTATGCTGTCAGGTTTCACTATCAAAGCAAGCCAGGGGATTGAAAGCCCAATCTTTTACATGTCTCCTCAGAAGTAAGTCCCATTATAATCAGTGGGGCTGAGTCCCAGATAAGTGTGGAAGGACCAGCCTGAGATATATAATCTAGCTTCCCTTATGATCTTTGTTGTTGTTCAGTCGCTAAGTCGTGTCCGACTCTTTGCGACCCCATGGACCACAGCACGCCAGGCCTCCCTGTCCTCCACTAGCTTCCTGAGTTCACCCAATTTCATGTTCATTGCTTTGGTGACACTATCTAACCAATTAGATTATGATCTTAAAAGGGTTTTTAACTGAATGGCTGCATGCCAGACTGCAAGGAGATTCCTGTAGCCAGTGATGGGATCAGCTAATGACTCGGGGGAATGCTGGGCGGGCAGCAGGAAGGCAGGGTGGGACTTCCAGGTGATTGACAGCCCATCCGTCCGGGTCCGCCGCCTGCCCGCCCGCCGCACGGGCTGCCCTGGCCTCGGAGGGGGCGCCCACTCGCCGGGGGGGACGGGGGGGCCCTGGGTGCCAGGGCGCGCAGCGGCAGGGGCACATTAGTTACTTAGGCAGAAGATGAGAGACAGAATTGTGGAATGAACTCACCAACATTCTAGGAAGATGAAAAAATTCTTCTGGAGGGTATTTAAGGGCATCAGTTTGCAATCTCTATCTTCATTGAATTGCACCTGATAACATCTTTCCACTGAAGTAACAGATTGTGTCAATTAAGAATGTAAAAAAAATCTGCTTCAGCTGTAACTGAGTGGAATTTATTATTAAAAGGGTTACATAGCTTTGGATTTTCAATACAGGTTTTGAAGGTTTGGAGAGACGATGTAGTAGCCCAATCCCAATTACAGTCTGCTCAGAAGTAAGCCCTATAGAATTCAGTGGGACTTGCTCCCAGGAAAGGGTTCATATGATTGTTGCCTCGGTGATGTTTAAAATGTGTAATGTAGAAGATCTTTAAAAGAGAATATCTTAAGATGATAAAAAAACAAAATGAGGGTGAAAAATTTAGAGCACAATCCTAACCTAGAGTTAGGCCATCACAGTTAGGCCAGCAAAGTTTGGCTGGCACAAGGGCCACCATAAAGAGTGTTTGGACCACTCTCGGAGTCAGGGAGGATGGCGCATGTCTGTGTGCTGACCTCTCTGCCTCCGAGAGTGGTCCCAACATGCTTTATGGTGTCCCTTGTGCTGGCCAAACTGTGCTGGCTTAACTGTGTTGGCCTAACTCCAGGCTAGGATTGTGCTGTCATTCTTTATCTTGTGCCACTGTATAGTTGGAATCAGAGTCATAATGCACTGTCTTGGCACCCGGGTCAGTGATGTCACAATGTCATGTGACATCGTGTCATGTGATGTCACTTCCAGGTTTTCTCTGGCAAAGGGGCACTTGGTGTAGTTGCTTCACACTGCCTGTTCCTTCTCCTGTGAAGATTCCCCTTGAAGAACTGAGCCCACAGGGAGTAGGCATGCAAATAGACAAAGATGACAGTGCCAAGGAGGAAGTTGGTTTAGTCTGAGAAATGGGCCCATTAAAGGTAGGGCCCAGTTTACCAGATACAAACTGGGACAGAGTGTCTATACCTTTAACCATTGTATAGAAGAGGGAATTCGGGCAAGTTCAGCTTATCATGGAAGGTTCAAAAGCTGCACCTGCCCAAATTCTTTCTTCTACACAATAGTTGAAGGTATAGGAATTCTGTCCCAGTTTGTATTTGGTAACCCTAATTAAAGGCACTTTACCCATGTCTTCTCTCCCCTAAACATGCTTGCAAGACAGCACTGCTTTTAAGGCATGGTTTCACCCATTTCAGACCTGGGCTCCATCTTTAACCCCATCCTACTAGCATGGGACTAGTTGATTGACAGCCCAGTCCTAGGTGTATTGCTCAGAGGTAAATCTCATTGTTCTGTGGTGCAATCCCAAGAGCTGCAGCTTTTGTTCATTTTGATCCTATCATAAGGAAGCTGTACATTCATTATCAAATTAGCATATTCAAATGTGTGTAAACCACATCAGTTGTTTTTTTCCCTGTGAATAAACTGCTTTGGGCTTACATTTCTGTAACTTTTATGCATATAAAACAGCAAGAACCAGGGCTTTTTGTGCTGTATTGGTTATGCAGTGACTTCATGTTTGAACTGAAATGTTGGGTTTTAGTATTATTTAACAACCGTGGACAAAAGCCTCTTGTAATTATGAGATTAGCCAGAGTTACACTGTGTTTTCATTCTACCTTAAGTCCATGAGTGTGTGAATACATGTGCTCTTTGACTGAAAGTGTGCTATAACCTTTTGGCTAGGAACGTGCTGCTCCCTGAAGGGTTTGGTAAAGAGGCTGTAAGAGCAGTAGTTAAAGAGGCTGTAAGAGCAGGATTGTTGCTTACACCCAGTTTCATTACTAGAAAAACAACAACCAGGTACTGATATGTGGAATCGTTATTTTGGACGACAGTGTGGGAAGTTGTACTGGAGGAAGTTGTCAATTTGCTTGCCAGTGAAGGCCACATCAGAAATATATCATGAGCTGTACTGAGCATATATCATGAACAGGACCTACCAGTCCATCCTGAAAACCATTTGGGCTTTTGAGCATTCCTGTTGAAGCCCATATAGTTCCCCACAACACCTGCCAGCCGTCCATCTTCCCCAAGAAAAAAGAAGAAAGCTTTACCTTGTTAAAAAGGCAATAATAGGTGATAGAGAAAAGATATGAGGCAGATGACTTTCAGAACACCTCTTTTTATCAAGAAATGGTGTGCAAGGGTCATCTCCTCCTGGGGGTTACCAATTTTTCAGCGTTTTTGAAATGTTTGAGATTTGGAGGTAAAGGACAAGCCTGACAGAGGATGCAGTGGTATATGCGCACCTGTCACTTCAGTTGCAAAACAGGTACCACACTGGGCTGAAGAAAGGGCATTTGTTCTTGTTAATGCCCATCATTCCTTCAATTCAGACCTGGAGTTAGGCCGGCACAGTTAGGCCAGCAAAGTTTGGCTGGCACAAGGGCCACCGTAAAGTATGTTTGGATCACTCTCAAAAGTCAGAGAGGATGGCGCACAGCTGGCCTCTCTGACAAGGTGGCCCAAACACTGACTAAGGTGTTCCTTTGCCAGCTAAACTTTGCTGGCCTAACTGTGCCGGCCTGACTACGGGTTAGGATTGTGCCCTCAGCCACTTCTGATCCTCATGAGTTGGGCAGGTATGGTTGCCAATTTTTTAATCAGCTCCTGGGACTGAACATTTAACAATGGATTGATTATCTGCAGCTGCTATTATTATTGATTAATTTATATACAATCAAAATGATAAAAAGACCACAAATATCACATAGCCTGGTCTTTTGTTGGCAATTCAAGCTCTAACCAAGAGCCTAAGAGTTGTCCAAGCATCATCATCATCATCTTCATCTGAAGAATTTATACCTCACCTTTCCCATGCCGAAGCAAATGCCCAAGGCGGCTTACAGAGCTACATAATAGGTAAGCCACTTAACAAGTGGCAGTGCTTATCTGCTTGCTGTGCAATGCTTCATCCACTAATGTCTGCAGATCCATGTGGTAACATCCAAGGCTGTTTTTTGTCAAGCAACCCTAGAGCCTAGGGAATTGGATGGGGAGTATCAGGGCTTACTGACTCCCTTCCTCTTTGGGAGATGTGAAATCCAGCCATCCTCCATCCTAACAAGCTTGCAGCGTTGGGAGGATCTCAGGGCGCAATCCTAAGCAGCCAGGGGACTTGCGCTGTATCCAGCACAGCTTGGGAGCCCAATGGAGCCTCCCTGGAGCAAGGGAATGTTCATGGGTTCCTCGGATCTGCACGGCCCAAATTGGGGCTGTGTGGCCTGGGGACAGGGGCTTGGATTTGGCCTAACAGTGGCCCCTCCCCTCCCCAGGTCTGCAGGCCCACCTGCCCGCCCACCCCTGCCCAGTTCCTCCCTCCCACCCGGCCTCCCTCTTTCCAGAACTGCCCTTGCGCCAGCTGAGTTCGACTGGCACAAGGGCGGCTTTTTGCCGGCGTGCCTAGCTTTGGCCCAAGCACTCTAGCGCTGACACAAGTGCTGGTCGGTGCCCCCACATCGGCGCTAGTTAACGTAGTGCTAACGCAACAACGTTGCATTGGCACTACGTCAACTTGGGGATTGTACCCTCAATCACAGAAGATCAAAAAGAACTCGACCAAGGCAAAGTTTTCTTTTTCTTTCCTCTTCTTCTATAAGAACTGCACACGCAGAGTGTGGGGATTGAGAAATGATTCGATGGCGAGCTCCAGCTGTTTGCTAGTAGCATCTTAATAGGCTTAAGTGCCATTTCACATGGCCTTCCTGTGCACGGCCAGGCACTTTGCTTCCTGCCTAGATAGCCTCACATTCATGCAGATTATCAGAATTATTGCAGTCACAAATTACAGACCTCCCAAAGACGAGGCTGGACAGTGCTGGGCAAAATGGATTTCCAGCTTGTTGTAACCAGTTTATTTAAGAGACCTGTTAGCCCCCAGCACAGTGCATGGTGGGCAAGTGGAAGGAGCAGCTGGCCATGCAGAGAGCTAAGTGGTTCTAAGCATAGCAGTCAATTAGGAAGGAGAGTGCCGTACATTACAGAGTCTCCTATTCTTTAATCTTTACATAGGAACTACTCTGCATTTATTTACTAATCTGGAGCGCAATCCTAATCTGGAGTTGGGCTGGCACAGTTAGGCCAGCAAATTTGGCTGGCACAAGGGACACTGTAAAGTATGTTTGGACCACTCTTGGAGTCAGAGAGGCCAGCACACAGACTTATACCATCCTCCCTGACTCTGAGAGTGGTCCAAATGTGTTTATACGGTGGCCCTTGTGCTGGCCAAACTTTGCTGGCCTAACTCCAAGTTAGGATTGTGCCCTAACTTATTTTAAATTGAGATGCCAGTTTTGTATGGCAGTTCAGACCTCAATTTGATAAGGTAGCTAAAATATATATTCTTTAAATGAAGCTCAGAGTTTGGTTTGAAATAGTTGGAAAGATTTTGCTTGGGTTGGGATGCCAGTCAATTGTCATACAATAATATTTGGCTTGAGTCAGGAATTATATGAAGAATGCGCTTGGGGAAGCTTTAGCTTTTTATGGCTTCATCGGGTTGGACAATATCAATGGCAGGATTGTTGGACAATATCAATGGCAGAGCCAGTTCCTTGGCTCTGGATCACATGTGCAGGCACCCCTGTCATGGTATGCAGAGCTCCTGCTCTCTGTCCTTCCAGCTTTGGGCACAATCCTACATGGTAACATGGCAAATTAGGCCAGCAAAGTTTGGCTGGCACAAGGGACACCATAAAGTATGCTTGGAACACTCTCAGAGTCAGAGAGGCCAGCACACAGGCATGCACTATCCTCCCTAACTCAGAGAGTGGTCCAAACACACTTCACAGTGGCCCTTGTGCTGGCCTAACTGTGCTGGCCTAATTCCAGGTTAGGATTGTGCTCTCTTAACTGGCCATGTGTGGTAACTATACAGGAATATGTTCGGTAAAAGCATGAAGCAAGCACAAACAAGCAACCATCACAGGAGCACATGTCAGATGTTTCCAGGATAGTTCTATCCTCCAAATCTAGAACATGATACGTAGTTCCAATTGCCGTCCTACCATTCTGCAGAAAGGGACAAATGCCCTGGGAACAGCCCTGCTAGAATGGGAGGAGGGTGGCAGCGAGGCAGCTCACTTCTCCGAGAGGCTTGCAGTTTTGGCCCACCTGCCCTCCTTTGCCTGCATGTGGTTAAAAAATGGAGACTGGCATGGTATGGGGGCAGGATGGAGCAGCGTATGGGGGCAGGAGGCGGGTGCCCCTCCTCCTTTGTCCCTGGGCGGCCCCTTGGCTGGGTCTGCAACTTGATAGTTTTATCCTCTCTAGTAGCGGTGGGAAGGATAACACTCCATGTTATGTGGAATGGTGGCCTGTAGGATTTTTGAGAGAGAATGATCTCTCGTGTCACCTTGATATTGTCTGAGGCATCTGGTGGGCCACTGTGAGATGCAGGAAGCTGGACTAGATGGACCTTTGGCTTGATCCGGCGGGGCTCTTCTTACGTTGAAATTTGTGGCTGTGCTTGAGGGCGCAATCCTAAACAGAGTTAGGCCAGCATAAGCTAAACCAGCAAAGTTTGGCCAGCACAAGGGACACCGTAAAGTATGTTTGGACCTCTCTTGGAGTCAGAGAGGCCAGCACACAGACGTGAGCCATCCTCGCTGACTCAGAGAGTGGCCCAAACACGCTTTATGGTGGCCCTTGTGCTGGTCAAACTTTGCTGGCTTAGCTTATGCCAGCCAAACTCCAGTTTAGGACTGTGCTCTGAGAAAGCTGTGGCTCAATAAATGATACCTTATTCTCACTCTCTCTCTTTCTCTATATGTGTGTGCGCTTGTGCTTTACCATTCCTTCACACTTGCATCAGTGAACAGTTGTGGCCACTGTGTGTGTTCACATTTGGCTCAGATGACTATCTGCAACCATCAGTGGTTGCCGATTTGTGAGCACAGGGCGAAATCCCCCAACAGCCACAATTGCTCATTTCTACGTCTGCTGTTTTATGAACCATGCAAAAACAACAGTGCCTGGCAGCATTAAAGGCAGAACTAGTCCATGCATTGGTGGAAGGAACTAGAGCCTGCCTGGGCCTCTTATGCACAATTCACATAGAAGTTGTGGGTGATCAGCGACTAGTCTGGCTCTTTTTCTTCTAGTACAGCAGCTCTCAGGCCAAGGCATGAGAAACATAAAGTGGCATGGTGGCATAAAGTGCCACCAGCTGTTCTTGTCACCAGAGAAGACAAGCCAGTTGAGACCTGATGGGCCTTGAGTCACATTGTTAATTAATTAATTAATTAATTAATTAATTAATTAATTCTTCCTTCCTTCCTTCCTTCCTTCCTTCCTTCCTTCCTTTCTTTCTTGGGCTACAATAACTGTTTGCCCAATTTGATTGTAGAATTTCTCTTTTGGGAGGGCTTAAAATGTTTCATTCCCATCACATTTTAATGTAGTGTCCTTGAAATCCCACAACTTCATTTTATCCTCTCAACAACTGTACTGTGTGAGTAAGCTAGACTGGGATATGGTAATGGGCCTAAGTCCACCTAGTGAACTTGATGGTCAAATGGAGAATCTCCAAATTCCACTTTGCTGTGGGTTGGTTTTGAATCACCACACACACACAAAAGACAGGTTCAAATTAAATGCCTCACAGTCTGTTAACAGAATCAGTCACACATGTTCTCTGGATTCAACTGCATGCAGCAGTGGTTCCCAAACTATGGGTTGGGACCAGTGGTGTCATCCTACCGGTACGCTGGGTGGGACATCCGGGTGATCGGCAGCCCGCCCGTCGCATACCGCAGCGTTACGCCATTTGCGTAACATAAGCAAGCGGTGTAACTGGTTACACAAATGGCGTAACGCAGTACGCGACGGGTGGGCTGCCGATCACCTGGATGTCCCGCCCAGCGTACCGGTAGTATGACACCACTGGTTGGGACCCATCAGTGGGGTTCGAAGCCAATTTCAGGTGGGTTGCGAAGCACCTAGAACAGCCATATTGAAAATATGGGAAGAGGCGATGCTGGGAAAAAAGAGGGCTGTGTGATTGTTTTGCTTGTGGCAAGATTGTAAACAGGCCTTTTTTTTTCTTTCTGATTCACTTTGCTGTTGGACAATGGCTGAGAAATTACCCAACTTACTACTTAATGCCACCAGAGTGTTCATGGAACTATGCCTAGTTGGGGGAAAGAGCATAGTGGCTTGCAACACTATATTTCACTCGTGTTGTGGGGGTGGGGGTTGCTGTGGAACTCTTTGAGAAATGACCGTTCAGCCCCATGTGGCTATCATTCAGTCTTAAAAAGCAAAACAATCCCAGGTAAGTGTTTGGCCGGCAGTATCAATGTTTGGAATCTCTGGCATCACCAAAAGGGAGCAGACGCTCACTTTTCTCAACTGTTGGCAAACGAAGGGCTGATCAGGGAGCACAGTTTATAGCGGGGACACACATACTAATCCTGAAATGTCAGAGTGGGGGAATTGAGACATGAGATATTGACGCAGCATAATGTGTAGTGGCATGAGATTCCCCCCTTTGTCTTCCTGTGTGGGGTGCATTGTCCTTGCTACCCCTGCTGCAGTGATGAGATAAAAGACCCATTCAGGTGTCTGGCTGTGGAGTCCTCCTGGGATAGAGTCCCTGCAATAAAAATTCTGAGAAGACAAAGTGTTCACAAAATTTCTTCCCAAACGTCTTGTGAGTGATGAAAGGTTGTTTGTGCAAAATACTCCCTTTGTGCACCCTGCCCATTCACCACAGTTCCCCTTTGGGAGGCCAGAAAGGTATAGCCCGGTGGCCACATGCCTTGCAGTCTGAGATGCAGTCTCCCTGGCAGGAGCTTAACTGCTCCGACAATTTTGCTGTGTCGCCTGTAACCTACGCCTCATTGTACTGTAATGGAGTGCTGCGCTGGTGGGACCATCATTGCTCAGGCACCACTCAAGGACACACACCATGGTTTATATTGCTCAGACCAGTGTATCTTGTGTACAGGATTGGGCTGTAACATCTCTCTCTCTCTCTCTCTCTCTCTCTCTCTCTCTCTCTCTCTCTCACATAAATGAAACATAACATGCGAATCAACTCTAAATTTGAAGCCTAAGGGCCCAATCCTATCCAGCGTTCCAGTGCCGATGCAGCTGTGCCAATGGGGCATATGCTGCATCCTACAGTGGGGGGGGGCAGTCATAGAAGCCTCCTCAAAGTAAAGGAACATTTGGGACGTTGGATAGAATTTGGCCCTAAATTGTGTTGACAAGGTCTGAGCGGATTAATGTAGGTTGTCTAACACTTTATTGTATTTTTACTCCACAATTCTTCCATAGTAGCATTTTAACCTCACAATAACCCTGCGAGGTAGATAATGCTGAGAGGGATTTTTCCATAACCATCCAATGAGCCCGCACAAGATACAAAATATGCTCAATCTCAATCCCAGGGAGAGCCAACCTTTCAGCTTTAGGGCTCCAGGACCTTTAACAATTGTGTAGAGGAGGGAATTTCAGCAGGTACAGCCTGTCATCTCAGATTGTTAAAGGTCTCAATTGTTAAAGGTCCTGGAGCCCTAATATTGAAGGGTTGGTCACCCCTGCTCTAGCCCAAGAGTTCCCAAACTTTTTAGCATTGAGACCCACCTAAAAAAACTTCACTTTACCAGCTGCTCAAGCCTCTGTAGCTATAATGGTGGTTGGGCAGCAGTGCTCCCCCCAAGTAGCGGATTGTTTAACCCATCATGTATATAGCCTAATTATCCTGTCAGTTTTGTGAGCCACCAAAAATTGGGTCATAAGAACGTAAGAACAAAAGAAGAGCCCTGCTGGATCAGGCTAAAGCCCCATCTAGTCCAGCTTCCTGTATCTCACAGCGGCCCACCAGGTGCCCCAGGGAGGCATGAGACAACAAGATGCTTGGAACCTGTTGCCACAACCTTGCACCCGGTACTCTGAAGTAGCCTACTACTAATGTAAGGAGGTTACAACCTATCATTGCCTTTAGCCCACGATGGACTTTTCTTCCAGAAATCCATCCAATCCCCTCTTAAAGGCATCTAGACCAGATGCCATCACCACCTCCTGTGGCAAAGAGTTCCACAGATTAACTATCCGCTGGGTAAAAAAGTACTTCCTTTTATCTGTTTTAACTCTCCCAACCCTCAGTTTTAGCGGATGCCCCCTGGTTCTGGTGTTTTGAGAGAGGGAAAAGAACATCCCTCTATTGACTCTATCCCTTCCGTGCATTATTTTGTATGTTATGTCTCAGTCATGTCCCCTCTCAGGTGCCTTTTTTCTATACTGAAGAGCCCCAAACGCTGCAGTCTTTCTTCATAAGGGAGGTGCCCCAGCCCCGTAATCATTGTTGTCGCTCTCTTCTGCACCTTTTCCAGCTCCACTATGTCCTTTTTGAGGTGCAGCGACCAGAACTGGACACAATATTCCAGGTGTGGCCTTACCATCGATTTGTACAATGGCATGATAATATTGGCTGTTTTACTCTCAACCCCTTTTTTAATTACCCGAAGCATGGAATTGGCCTTCTTAATTGCTGCCGCACACTGGGTCGATACCTTCATTGAATTGTCCACCAGCACCCCAAGATCTCTCTCTTGGGTTGTCACAGACAGCTCAGAACCCATAAGCCTATAGGTGAAGTTTTGGTTTTTGGCCCCAATGTGCATCACTTTACACTTGTATGTAAATACAAGTCATGACCGACTGGTGGGCCATGGACACATAGTTTGGGAACTGCTGCATCTAGCCGCTATCCCACATAGACGTATAAATAACAGACATTCTCAGTAATTTTCAGTCTAGAAAAATGACACCAGGGCGGGGACATGATTGAGACATACAAAATTATGCATGGGATGGATAAAGTGAATAGAGGGATGTTCTTTTGTCACAACAGCAGAACCAGGGGAATCTTCTAAAGCTGAGTGTTGGGAGAGTTAGAACGGATAAAAGGAAATACTTTTTTGCCCAGAGGGTAATTAATCTGTGGAATTCCTTGCCACAGGAGGTGGTGGAGGCATTTGGCCTAGATGCCTTTAAAAGGGGACTGGACAGAGTTCTGGAGGAAAAGTCCATCGTAGGCTATAGGCCATGATGGGTTGTGCAACCTTCTTTAAGTTAGTAATAGGCTACTTCAGAATGCCAGGTGCAAGGGAATGGCAACAGGATGCAGGCATCTTGTTGACTCGTGCTCCCTGAGGCATCTGGTGGGCCACTGTGAGATACAGGAAGCTAGACTAGATGGGCCTTTGGCCAGCGGGGCTCTTTTTATGTTCTTACATTTCTGGAACCATCAGAACTATTGAAGATATCTGAGGTTCTTTAGTTATAACACTTGTCTTTTCTGATTTGGACAGAACAGTGGTGAATGGACTGCTGTGCATATTGTAGGTTTTCAATGCTCGGACTTTATGAAAAGTAAAATAATGTCAGGAATTTTAAGCGGTAAGTGCCCATACTAAGACTTCCAGGAGCTGCACAGCTTTGCATAGTTTTCTGTGTAATCCCTCGGTCCGCTATGCTTCTTTCTGAATAAGGGACAGCTCACTACCACTCAAGTAGTGCAGGTGATTAAAAAGGAGAATTTGGACGTGCATCATGGCTCTTTTGTTATTCCAGATGTCAAAGCGAAGTTAGAATTATTTGGGTGAATGTGAAATGCAAAAAGAGGTCTTTCAATTGAATGGATCTGTTCACAAAATGCATATAATAACCTTTTTGCAGTGAAAGTCAAGTCTTTCCAGGTTTTTCTTAAAAACAAAACAACACACCGAGGTACTCATCCTAAAATAACTTTGTTCTTGTCAATTAAATAAAGTTGTTAATGGCATAGTTGACTGTTGGTTCTTTGTGGTTTAATTTCCCTTCGTAGAGCCAAATTAACTTTTGTTCCCGGTAGGGATAATGTGCACATATTTAACAGTAGGATGTGATTTCCTTAAAGCACGCACAGATTTTTAAGTGCTGTTAGCATAATGGAGCCCTAAGCAACTCAGACAACCTGTGGCTACTCAATGCTTGTATTGGACCAAGTCCTTCATTGCTTTCCAGTATGGATTCATAGTAGAACAAAGTGCTTAGCATTGTTGTATATAGGTATTGCACTGTTTGTTTCCAGAGATTTGGTGTTAAATGATTTGGCAGCACAATCCTAAAATATGCTGGAGCAGCCAGGCTGAGGGGCCTACACTGTATCCAGTTCAGGATAGGGGCAGGCTGGATGTTTTTATTTATTTATTTATTTTTATTTTGAAGGATTTCTGCCCCGCCTTTCTCATGCTGAAGCAAATGCCCAAGGTGACTTACATGGGCAGGCTAGTCTAAACCACCATTTTTCAATGGGTTTAAAAATAAATAAATAAATAAATCTGCCGTATTCTGCAATTCACTGAATCCTCAGTCCCAGTTGTGGCCTTCATAGTGTGATTCTCTCCTCTGGCTGTGTGGCATCGAGCTTCAGCAGCTGATTGTAAGTCCAGCCTGGACAGGTACTCAAGGTAAGACTCTGTTCTTTTGCCGGCTGGCCTTTTCACAACATTCCCGCACTGGCTAATCAGCTCCACAGTGCCTCCGTTCTGCCACAACAGGTCCTGCAGCTTTTCACAGCCTGGCATTATGTCTCCCGTCCAAAAACAGACCACCGATTCTCCTGCCTAGCTTCAGGCAATACCAGCAGCTCAACCATCAGTCTACACTTCCTGCCTATGTCTCCTCATGGTAATGTTTGTTCCCTTACCCTGTGTGATGGTCTAGCTTGCACAATAGGGCTATTCGGATCTGTGCCAGCTAAATCACTGGCGCACATTTGAGTAGCCCCATGTCAGGCTTTCCAGGACGGGGGTTAGGATACAATGGAGACCTGCTTCGTCACCCCCAACCCCTCCTGAGCCTGGATCACCCTTCCCTGCCCTCCCCCACCCAAAACACCCCCTCCCCACTTCCAATCCACACACGCTCCCCTGCCTCTCCTCCACTTGGTGGAGCACTAATCTCCGCCATCCCATGGGGGTGCAGCGCTGGCAGGCTAGCGCTGGTTTTTCCATCAGCACTGCTTTCGATGGAAGTCACAAATGTGCTCTATGGTATGTGCGCAACACTCTAAGCCAGCGCAGCAGCTGCTGGAGGCCAGCAATAGGATTGCACTGTCAAGTGTATTTTGTAGAACTCTTTCTCCTGTTGTTGTCATCTTATATGATGTCTTGGATAGCATAGATGGAGGACCAATCTCCAAATGCAAATAGGCTTTTAGACTTTCAGGAGTGTTTAAAAAGTTGTCTGAGATTTCAGTTGGGGTTGTTAGGAAGACTAAACCACTAGAAATAACATCTTATAGGACCGTGTCTCGGATATGCATGTTTATAGCATAAACATATAATAAACAGTAGTTGAGATATATGCCTGTCTGTGATTTTGATAGCCTAGTAGTTGATCAGATTACATTGTTGTCTGATAGATAACTCTATTTAAGATTATAGCAGTGCTTTTGATTTTTTCCCCTCAATCTGGATTTGTTGTATTTTGGGTAACAGAAAAGTACAAACAGCAAGCATTTTGAGTACTGGATGAGCACTGTCCTTATGTGACTCTGGAAAATCAAAGCATTATTTATGCAGAAAAAAAGTTTGGACTGAAATAATTTACAGCAAAGGATGAATCCTGGTATACATCATGTATTTATAATTATATATTATTTACTTACCATTTATACTTTTATATACTTATATATATTCGTACACAAACACTCCATCTCATCTTGTATTCAGCTGAATCACATCTAACACTTTATGGAAGAAATTTCCTAAGCAAATTGGGTCTTACAAGGAAGGTTAAAGGTGCTTGTCAGCGTTCTTTATTAAAAGCCTACTACCAATTAGCTTTTCACAATTCTGAAAAGGGGTTGGAGTTGTTCTGCTTGCTTAATTCACTGTGGAGGTATGTGATGTTCCTTTGAAAGTGTTTTTCGAATTGCTTGATATAATTTATTTGGCTGCAAATAGATGATTATATTTTGATTATAAGCACCTTCTGTTAGTGGTGGGGGAGGGAAGAAAAAGTAAGAGAGTTAGCTTCTAAACTTGTAATCAGAAAATGGGAGATGTATTACTTCACTTCATTAAATCCTTCTTTCTCAAGGCACTATAAATTGGGTTCTTAGGTGGTCTCTCATTCAGGCATTGATTAGATCCACTTAGCCTCAACTAGGCTGTTGCAACAAATGCCTTCAGACACTGGAATGAAGAAAGCAGGCAAGAATGAATTTAAAGTAAAGTGCCTTATGCACTGTGTACATGTGAAGCTTTCTCCTATGGGGCCAGATCATTTATCTCTCTCAGGGTGCAATCCTCACCTGGAGTTAGACTGGCACAGTTAGGCCAGCAAAGTTTGGCTGCCTCATAAAGTATGTTTGGATCACTCTTAGGTCAGAGAGGCCAGCACACAGACATGCACCGTCCTCCCTGACTCTGAGAGTGATCCAAACACGCATTATGGTGTTCCTTGTGCCGGCCAAACTTTGCTGGCCTCTCTGTGCTGGCCTAACTCTAGGTTAGGATTGCACCCTCAACATTGCCTACCCTGACTGGCAGTTGCTCCCCAGAGCTTCAGGGGAATATCTTCTTTCCTAGTCCTTTCCAGCCAGGGACTGAACTTGGGACCTCTTGCTTGTGCTCTTCCACTGGGAAATGGCTGTATCCTCCAGCAAAGGTTATAGTTGTTTCTCTAAGGGCACAATTCTAACCTGGAGTTAGGCCAGCATAGTTAGGGCAGCAAAGTTTGGCCGGCACAAGGTCCTCTGTAAAGTATGTTTGGACCACTCTCGGAGTCAGAGAGGCCAGCATGCACCATCCTCCCTGACTCTGAGAGTGGTCCAAAAGCACTTTGTGGTGTCCCTTGTGCTGGCCAAACTTTGCTGGCTTAACTGTGCTGGCCTAACTCCAGGTTAGAATTGCACGCTCAGTATTGCTCCTACCCTGACTAGGAGTAGCTCCCCAGGGCTTCAGGAAAATATTTTCTTTTCCTGTACTGAAACAGGCAGACTGGCAGCTGGAAGCCACCTCAGGGTAAGCCCCAGCTGCAGTCAACAGGGCTAATCGGAGCTGCATGGCACAACTCTGAGCAGCCCATATAGGGCTGACTGGGCCAGGGGTGGGTGTTAGGATCCAGTTCACCCTCTCTCCACCCTCCCCTGCCCCAACCTACCCTCTCCAACTCAGCTGAACTCAGCTGAACCCTCTAGCTGAACTCAGCCAGCCTTACCTGTTGCTAGATCCTGGAGCCAGCCTAGCTTGCTCTGGTGTGGTGCAGACGTGCCTTATGGTACATTTGTGATGCTCTGAGGCCAGAGTAGGGACGTGTGCTGGCCTACATCCACTTTAGGATTGCGTCCTATCTCAAAGGTGAAACTGGCTTCAGCTTGCTTAAGTTAGTTTGCATGTACTCAGGGTAGTTGCCAAGAACCAGTAAAGCATGGCCGTGCTTTCTTTTCCTGAAAAGAGAGAAGCTGACTTGGGATCTTAAGAATGATAGTTGGTTAGGAGAATTTTCAGGTTGTACCCAAAAAGAGAGACCTTAATTGTCACAGGCTGCATTAGAGCGCAATCCTAATCTGGAGTTAGGACAGCACAGTTAGGCAAGCAAAGTTTGGGAGGCACAAGGGACACCATAAAGTATGTTTGGAACACTCTCGGAGTCAGAGAGGGCAGCAAACAGATGTGCGCCATCTTCCCTGACTCTGAGAGTGGTCCAAAAACACTTTATGGTGTCCCTTGTGCCAGCCAAACTTTGCTGGCCTAACTGTGCCGGTCTAATTCCAGGTTAGGATTGCGCTCTTAATTTCCCTGAGATCTTTGGAACCCTCAACCATCACCTCTTGCAGAAGCACTCGCAGAATGGCCACTGATGCAGAGCTGTGCGCACTACTGGTGGCCATTTTATGACAGCAGAAAACTCATCTGCTATCTAAGCCACCAGTCCCATTGGAACGGACCCTTCTGCTGTAGTAAACCCCTTTTCTCAGTTCTTTTCCTCTCTCCAGAGATGTGAACTGACCGTGTGAACTAGCCCTGTGTCCTACATAGTTAAACTCTTAATTATTTCCGTGAGTTTTCATTTACATTTACATTAGTGGACAGAGCTTGGTACAGTGCCTAGCTGGAATTATACGGAACTTGCTTTAGCATCTCCCACTCCAAATACCCCTTTCTGTTAAGTTAAATATAGATATCCCAGAATTCTTTTTGGATGTGCTTCTGCTGACTAAATAGTGAGGCTTTCTAGTGAACTGAGAGACCCTCGCAGAAAAGAATGAGCACCCTACTTCTGAAATTGGCCGACACCCACAAATCTGGTCACTGGTAGGGAGTGGAAAACAGTGGTGAGGTTTACAGAGAGCCCAACCCAGCTAGTTTTATATCTCAACCTCAGGATCTGTCTTCTGCCTGCCTAGGGCCTTGCTTTCCCTTGTCTTCCTCCTTCCCTTCATGCCTGCTGTTACCCCACATCTGCATTGCCCCTCACTTCCTCAGCTCTGTCTCTCCCCTGCCTCCCCCCCCACTTGCTATCCCCTCCAGCCTCTTCTGGTGTGCTGGTTCATCCCATGTTCCAATGGTGCTCCTGTATGATGTCGTGGTGGGACGACTTGGGCCACTGTTGAACCCCCTGTACTGTTGTTGCTAGCATGGGAGCATGGAGCAGGTATGTTTGGTTCACAGTGCTTTATCATAACTCTGTGTGAACCATCAAAACTCTATGTGAGCCTAGAACATCCTCTGTCTAATTATTCTGGTAGCATGTAGCATTCCAGGAGAAATCAGAAGTGGCTGCCAAGCTGTCTTTCGTGGAACCTACTCCACCATTATTGATGTTTTCATTGAGGAGCTGCTATTGATAAACTTCTGAGGAACCCTAGATTGTCCCAGAACTCACGTTGGAAACCACTGACCTAAGTAAATAGGTAAAACAGCATGATTGTCAGCACAATCCTATGCATGTTTACTCAGGAATAAGTCCTATTGACTTCAATGGGTCTTAGTCTCAAGTAAGTGAGTATAGGATTGCAGCTTGTGTCTGGATAGGGCCCATAGTTTTTGAATTGGGTAGAAAAATGGGCATTGTCCTCACAAGAGGAAAAAATGGTTGGACTTCAGTTCATTTTGTCCTTCTCTTGCTTGTAGGAACCAGTTTCTTTACAAGATGAAGGAACATTCGGTGAGACTGGAGCCCTTGCTCTGAGTTCTGTTTTACATGGCCGAAGCAAGCCACTCCTGAGTTGAAAGTAGCACCTAGGGTTAGATTTTCAAAGGTTAGGTTCACACTTGGGTGCCTCCCTTTAATTGAATTCCAGGAGAAGCGAGGATTCAAAATGCCATTATGACCTTTTGAAATCACACCTACTCAGCATTTATGAATGTTAAAGTGTGGCTGAAATCCTCACATTTTTCAGATAGACGTGACCTTGAGTGCTTTACGGAATCAGGTCTGCAATAAGATAATGAAGGAAAAAGGCACAAGAAAAAGGAGATTAAAGTGGGAGCTGAATCAAACGCAAGCGGTGGCAGAAAAAAAGCAAAGGTGAGAGCGAAAGCAAACAGCTGAGGAAGGCAATTGGCGCTCTTGAAAATCACAAGAAGAAAAAGTTCCTAATTTTTCTCTTTGTGCTTAGTAGTAGTTAGAAGCTAGAAGAGTTTGAAAATGATGTTATATTTTTTACTCAGAAGACCATTGTCTTCAGGAAGATGGTCAGCCCAATCCTAAACTGCACAGGCACTGTGCAGAACAGTGGCATCAAAATGGCCGCCACTGTATCCTGTGGCTCCAGAGCAGCCATTGGAGTCTCCTCAGGGAACGGAACATTTGTTTCCTTACCCAGAAGTTGGACGCAAAAAATCTGCAGTACAGACAAGATTAGGTTCCTGGTAATCCTTACAGATAGCAAATTTGCAAGTAAGTATTACCTTAGGTGTAAGTTAGGTGTAAGTATTACCTTATCTGCTAGCACCCAGCAGAGATCCTCAGGAAGCCAGCAGAGTGCAGCAGGAAGTGCCAAAAGATCTCTGAATGCTGCAGACACCTTCCAGAGGCTGCAGAATGGTACCTTTCATGAGTATGGACCCCCTTAAATGTGGTTGGTGGATGCTTCTGCTGGCCATTTTAAAAGTCAGTGCTGGTCGCAGATACCATTCTGAAGGTCCCTGCAACCTTCGGAACGTCTCTGCATAGTGGATAATAAGGACAGAGGTGCAGATAATGAGGGAAGTAGGACTTCTGCGCCTAGCAGATAAGTGAATTCACAGATAGCAATTTTGCATCTGAAGAGTATCTCCAGACTGTATCTCCATCTTCCTTGCATATGCATTTGGTCCACGGATGCTAATGTCTAAAAAACTTTCTCCCTTAGTCCCCACAGGCTCCTGTAGCTGAGGTGTGTCTAAGTATAAAAAACTGAAAGACTCACACATGCTTCCCCTTTTACTCCTGCTTCTCTCCCTCTCTGTCCCTGTGTTGTCCCTTGTGTCAATATCTGGACTGTAAGCCACTCAGGGATTGCCATGCATGTTGATGGCACTATACTGTATAAATAAAAACGGTATCTTGAAAGATTGTTTTTCTCTTCAACATTTTTTTGGGCTTGCTGGCCCAAATGTGCATTGATTTTGCTCATCCTGATTAAATAATTAAAAAATTGTATACACTACTTTTCAACAAAAAAATCAGCAAAGAAAACACTGCCACAGCCATGTTTACATGATGCCAGTTTTAATGTTTTTTTTTCTTTTCACTGTGCTATTTAGCTCTTTTGAAATGGCTTTCGGAGCAGGCTGGCCTCATTTGTATTGCTTTTGTTTTTGCTTCAACCCAAGGCATTCATGCTTTCCAAAATGCTGATGTGATGGAATAATGTGTTAAATTTTCAGGCTATTTAACTTAATTGATTTAAGTAAATGGGGATAAAAATGTCTCCTGCCAGATGTCTCTGGCTTGGTGTCATGGCCATCTCTCTTGGGGGCTTACTGCAGGTGATTAAAGTGTTTGCCACTCTACCATAGCAGCTGTATCATCCTGCACAAGGCACGTTTATTCAGTGTTGTGTTAATTGCTATCCCACATATTCTAACCAAGTGGACAATTTTGAAATATAAGCCTTAAAGGTTGTCAGGTTTTTAAAAAATCAACTCAAGGTGGTTGCCTGGAGTTGCCTAAAATATGGATCTCATAGGAAGAGCCCCACTGTATCAGGCCAAAGGCCTATCTAGTTCAGCTTCCTGTATCTCACAGTGGCCCACCAGATGCCTCAGGGAGCGCACAAGACAACCAGATACTTGCATCTCGTTGCCACTCTCTCTGTGTCTAGTATTCTGAAGTAGCTTACTTCTAAAGTATGAAGGTTGCATTACCCATCATGGCCTGTAGCCTGAGGTGAACGTTTCCTAGGCCAGATGCCAACATTACCTCCTGGGGCAAGGAGTTCCACAGATTAATTACCTGCTGGGTAAAAAAAAGTATTTCCATTATCTGCTTCGGTGAAAAAGTCTAAGTCACACATAAGCAGTGAGAAGAGGCTGCTGCTGCTGCTGCTGCTGCTGCTGCTGCTCTTCTTCTTCTTCTTCTTCTTCTTCTTCTTCTTCTTCTTGGCTCCTGATGTAACTAGCACACATCAGCAACTGATTTCAAAAGAAGATTAACTGGCTACCAGACTCGTAGTTTTAACATCTTCTGGCCTGAATCCAAACAACCTAGAGCTACAATGCTGTTATTCACTCTGTCTGCTGGCCTGTGAAATCAATTGTTGCCCCTTATGTATTTTTTAAAAAATTGATATCAAAAGATCAAAAGACCACTACAACACACCAGCAATGGTAACTACTCCTTGTTTCTAAGCATCTGCTCTTCCTGCTGAGCCCACTCACTATTCAGGTCCACCATCACAGGCCAGAATGTGATGAACAAGCTGGAACATTATCCCAATGCAGTAGTTGTACCTCCTCCTAGCAACTTCTTCATTGGTGCAGAGATTTGCAGTTTGGCATCTAACAACCCAATTCTATCCAGGATTGGGCTGCTGGCTGAAGTGGAGTGAACAGAATTCTGCTGTGAAGTGAAGGATCACAACTCCGCTGTTGCAAAATGGCTGCTGATAGTGTGACATCAGCGGCCATTTTGTGAGCACTGCAGCAAGTGGCAGCAGCATTCCCTGGCTGTCGCTAGATCTAGCTGTTCCCCCCACTGCAGAAAAGGAAGCAGCAGAGGTGGGCAGGGAAGGTGCAGGGAGGGGGCAAAACTGAGAATGGAGTTCAGGAAGGAGGCGGGGAGGCAGTGGATCTGACGATGATGGCCTGATCCTAACCCCTCTTTTATTAGGTTAAACCACTGTTGCTGAACTTGCTGACTGGAAGGTTGGCTGTTCAAGACTGCGTGACGGAGTGAGCTCCTGTTGCTTGTCCCAGCTCCTGCCAACCTAGCAGTTTGAAAGCACCTAAAAATGCAAGTAGATAAATAGGTACCACTTCGGTGGGAAGGTAACGGCGTTCCGTGCGCCTGAGCATATAGTCTGACGGCCACAAGACCACGGAAACTTGTCCTCAGGAGAAACGCCCGCACTTCGGCTTAGAAACAGAGATGAGCATCGCTCCCTACAGTCGGTCACGACTAGACCATTTGGTTGAGGGGAACCTTTACCTTACCCTTTCTTCTTAGACATGTGCCAGCTACACATGTGTGAGCTGGCGCAAGTCCAAGGAGACCCATTGTGGAGCAAGAGGCTTAAGGGAAAATGATTCCCCTCCCGATAAGGCCTCCCCCTGCTTGATACAGTGTACCTGTTTTTGGCATAACTGCATTGGCATGGGGGGAGGAAAGGATAAGATTCAGCTCTAGGTTGCTTAGTACTGCATGCTGCTTCTTTACTATTGTGGGTGTCCCCCTCCCAAGTGAAAACACTTGCAAAAGTATTTTCTGTAAATTGCATGGGGTTGCAAAGATGTGGGCTAGGACACTGTGGCCTCTGTCACCAACCAGTGGGCCACTGAGAGTAAGCAGGCCCTCTTTCATCGCAACAATGTCATGGTAAAGCGAACATAAGCCCAGACAATACTGCACAGAGAATGGTCTGGGTCGTGTTCACCTGGCATGCCAAAAAAAAAAAAAAAAAAGTGTCAGGCAGCACCAGCCACGTTTCAATCAGCTTTCTGTTTCCTCTGAGACCAAAATGGCTGTTGTACAGTTTTGTGCAGCACGCATACGTATTATGGTGAGTGATTTGTCCTTTGCTTAAATTGCAAAATGAGGGAACAGGCAGAACTTTGAAAGCTTTTATGTGTTTGTATTGAGAGCTGAAGTAATTCAAAGCAGGATTTGAGGTTTGGCACCAAATGTTGGATGAGTGCGTGTGTGTGCCTATATTATTTATTTGTTTACTCATTCTATATCCTACTTTTCTCTCTGAAGGGCACCCAGAGTGGCTTACAGAGCCGTAAAATTGTCATACTGAAAACACTACAATTCATATAAATATAAACATTAAAAGCCCAATCCTAAGCAGCGCCAACATAGTAAAGCCAACATAGCAGGGCCATATCCTAAGCCCAGCAGGAGGCAGCAGCAGCTCAGCGCAGAGCAAGGGGAGGTTTTCTCCTTGCATCCAGGTAAGCCCCAGACAGCCCTATATAATAGGGCTGCTCGGATCTTCGCCTGCTGTTTTGCAGGTGCAGGTCAATGTGCACAGCAGTGGCCTGAATCGAGGCTGCCCTGGCTGGGGACGGGGTTTAGGATGTGGCACTACGTCTGTCATGTGCCCACTGCACTGCCCAGCTACGCCCCGGCATGCCTCTGGAACGCCTCCAGCGAGGTCCTGGGCTGACCGAGTGCCACCAACGCTCGACCGGTGCTGCTGACAGGTGCAGCAGCGCATGTGCGCCAATGCTGCTGCTTGCACCGGTCCAGCGCCTGACTCACTGGCACAGATGCACTTGACAGCACATTTGCAACAGCGCTGGACTGACACAAGAGGATAGTGCCGACCCAGCGGAGGTATAGGATTGCGCTCTGAGACATCCTTAAAACATCAGAAACAAAACACAAGCCAGCAGCAGTTGCTTTTAAATTAAAAGAATGGAGGAATCTAATTTTCACCAACTTTCCAGCACAAAGGATCAGGCTTGGGTGTCTTGCAGGGAGTGGCAGGCAGTCTTCATACACATCGACCACTTTCTGCACCCTGAGCCAACGCCAAGTCTTCTCAGTTTTACGTCAACTAAATAGCTGGCATAGGAGACCCATTGGAGACCAGGCAATCTATGGGAAAGTGAGTAACAAAGATTCTTTCTTACCTCTCTTGGGCCTTCTGGTCAACCCACTCCCAATAGTGTGCTGTTTGAGCTCTGTCAGTGGTGCTGTGCGCTGTAGGCGGTGCTATGGGCTGGCAGGGGTAGGACTGGGCTCCCATTATATGTAGATCAGAACTGTGCCTTTTTTTTGGCACGGTTCATTCTTAGTTTGCAAATTCTCCTAATGCTTTTCATATCTAGAAGAACAAGTGGCATTCCTGCGGCAGGCGGGAAATGCTAAGTTTTGCAGGAGGCTGAGGTCCTGTGTAAAGTGCCCCTTCCTCCTTGCCTTCCGAACTATTCATGGCCCAGAGAGAAAAGCCTCTGAGCCAGGTCTCTGAACCATGAATGGCTCTGAAGCGGAGAGGAGGGGCCACAGCTCAGGCTCCTGTAAAACTTAATGTTTTACTCCCCCATAGTAATGCCACTGAGAAGAACCTCAAGGAAAATAAACCATAGACAGAAAGAAACAAATATGGGTTGGTTATTGCACTTGTAATTGTATTATGTATGAACTGCTATAAAGATACTGCAGGCTGTTCTATGCACCTTATGTAAGCTCTCCCCCCATCTGCTAATTAAATAGCAACAATTGTTCACATCCTGCTGTCTCAAGCTAGGTTAAAAAAATGTTCCTTCCGTGTTTATACTGGTCCTTGATACTGGCCCTTAAGCGTTCGTAGCTATTTCTCAGCCTTGATTCTAAATATCAGAGTCAGAACACTTCCTGATCAATCTTGACCAACATTTTCTACATTGTAGAGCTATGTGGTGTATTTTTCCCCTGCTGCCTCTGTTTCATGGAAGCTGAGACAGAAGAACATTCCACATGCATATGACACATTGCAAAACCCTCTTGGAAATTTCTTAAGTGATTGCAAAGTAGGAATTCTGAGTCATCTAGACTTAGTCCAACTTAAATGGTCTAATCAGCTTATTGCCTTTTTGGTTTTTTAATGTGTGCAGTTATGTTGCCTCTGATTTTGCTCGAGTTCTCATTGTTGGTCTTCTGTGGATTATTTAAATACAAACACAGATCAGGATTTTGTGTAATATCTTCCTGTCATTTTACCACATAGTTGCTGACTTGACCTTTGATTGACATAAACTAACCCCTGCTAACTGGGCAAGAGTCACTTTTTCAAGTGATGCTCCTCTTATATTTATCAGGGAGGAGAGTAACTATCCCTTTTCACCCCAGCACAAGGTCTTTTCTAGTGGCTGTTTGCTGGTGTTCTTCTGCATCTTTTTAGATTGTGAGCCGTTTTTGGACAGGAAGCCACTGAGGGCCGAATCCTGTGGGCCTCATCCCTGGCGGTACGTATGTACAGCCAGCTTTGGATGTTCTAAACATGCTGTAAAGCACATTTACCGCATCCGGAGAGAAGGCACTGCGTGCACTGGGGCTGTGCCAGTCAGTGCTCTGCCCCAGTGTGGGCGGTGTAATTCACAGGCTCATATGCCCTATAACCAGCCCAGGGCCCATATGAGTTGTGAACATTCAGCAGAGTGTGTCCTTAAGCACTTCCAATACAAGGCACACATCCTCTGCTACCAGCCTGGGACCACAGTTTAAGAGTAACAGCCTCTAAAAGTGATGCACAGACTCTTAACTTTTAAATCCACAGGCTAAACTAGCCCCAACTACAGGGACCGAACCAAAGCTGTAAAGCTTAACTTTAAACTGGTAGGATGCCCAAGCAGCAAAACTGAACTTAGTTTAATACTAGTTCCAAGAACTCACAATTAAAACGAACTTATAACTTAACTATATTTATTCTGAAAACAAGCAGCTACATTGACTAGAAAGGTATAAAAGAACCACTGGAGATACACTTTAAAGTAAGAAAAAATAAACTTGGCTTCTAACACTGACTATCTGCAAGGTGGCTAGCCTTGCTGGTTCACCTTCTTCTCAGTCCAAGCAGGCAGCAGGTCCAAGCTGGGACATCTTGGACTGACGTGGAGAAGGTGACTTTGAAGATCTGAAGGTCTCTGATGTCCTGACCGTCTTGATGGAGTTTTGAAGATCTGATGGTGTGTGATAGTCTGAAGGTCTGATGCTGTCTTGAAGGTCTGATGAAGTCTTGATGGTCTGCTGGAATGTGATGATCTGTACCCCAGAACGGGGTATCTTTATACCCCTCTAGTCCAATCAGTCATCCAATCAGGATAAAGGTTGGACATCTCCTGATGGGGTAATGGAATGTTCGGAAAAGGTTATGTATAAAACTTAAGTGATGGGTCTAAGCTGTGTGAAATTGTCCTGATTGCTGTACTAGCTGGATGGAACCTTCCTGATTGTAAGTTGATGATGCAGTGTCCCTGGCCCCAGCTATGACCTCACACCTTTCTGTGGGGAAACAGGGGATCTAGAAGATTACAGTCTAAGTGAGCTGCTTGCCACCAGCTGGTATGTTAGCAGCTTCAGCTCTTTCCCACACAATGAAGTCATGCTTCCAAAATGGAGTCAAACCATGCCTAGCCTTCTTTTGCTCTTTACAGGCGGTACAAACGGACAGTGTTCCAGCAGTGCCAGCCAGCAGTAAGGCACGTTGGGGCAGGGCAGAGGCGGGAGGGAGTGAACATGGGGCTGCTGGAGTCTCCGCCAGCAAAATACTGAGTCACTGTGAGGCTGTGGCTTTCCTCAGGGGAAGTGGACAGTCGTCCCCTTCCCACAAGAATACCCCTTCAGCTTCTGCAGATCCTGCAGGATGCAGCAGTAGCCATTGTGTTAGCGCTGCTCCTACAGGAGCTGGGCAATTTAGGATTGGGCTGCCCGTTACCTGGTTTTTCTGTAAACTGCTTTGTGAACTTTTTTATTGTTAAAAAGTGGTATATAAATACTGGTTGTTGTTGCTGTTAACAACTATAGCTGGCTCCAAGTTAGTGAGAATGAGCTAATTGATAGGGACCTCCTAATTCAGAATTTGTTTGGAGTTGCTGCATCTGAATGCAACATTTTAAAATTGGCTCAGGTATTAGATGTTGTAGGTGTTGCTTTGCCTCTGAAAGCAAATGATTGTGTAACTTCTGAACATCTCCCTGTCTCAATATTTGTAATGTTTGGTCTGCAGATTCCCTGGTGGTTTTTTTTTCTTTGTGAGTTTTTCTTAGCACTGAAACTTTTCCCCTTTTGTTTTGCACCACTCTTCTTTTTCCTGCTATCTTCTGAGACTTCTAATTCCCTGTCTCCTTTTATATGGTTCCCTAGAATGTTTTTAGAAATGGTGGCTATATCCCATCAGGTCTCTCCTTTCTTAGACTTTGTTAATTTGTCTTCTTTTAGTCCCTCAGGAATATGTGCCACATAATCTCATGGAAGCAAGTGTACTCATATTGGAAACAAAATTTCCTACTCAGCTATTCGCTGGTAATTGGTAGGGGTGGTTTTTTTGGTGGTATTTTTTCCAAAATTTCTTGATTAAAACAGGAAATTGCGGTGTTATGTGTTTTTATTCTACACTCCCATTCCAAGTTCTTATTTTTATTAATTTTAAATTCCTAGTACCTAGTGTACCTAGTGTTTAGGTAGTACCTAGTGTACTAGGTAGATGATATAGGGCACAATCCTAATCAGAAGTTAGGCCACCACAGTTAGGCCAGCAAAGTTCGGCTGGCACAAGGGCCACCATAAAGAGGGTTTGGACCACTCTCAGACTCAGGGAGGATGGTTCACATCTGTGTGCTGGCCTCTCTGACAGAGTGGACCAAACATTCTTTACAGTGTCCCTTGTGCTGGCCAAACCACCCCTAGTAATTGGTGTTATCTTCCGAGGGACTGCTCTGTCTTGTAACTTAGAAAAAACACAAAACAGAGAAGCAGAGTTTTCTTTTTTTTACAAGGTTGGAGCACAAATCAGTTAATTACTGATTAAACACATTTTGAGTAATAAAATTTCATTTGTGGTTTGTTTGTAAAGGACCAAGGATACACGTGTCTTAATTTTGGTTCTTGGATTCAAAAACAAATATCAATATGAGTATAAAATTCCAACCAGCCTCAAGTCTAAATAGATTTAAAATTCATTCCTGGATCAAGTTTTTGTGCATAGTAGTTTTAGATAGAACATCCACTAGATAATTGGGAATCTCTGCAGAGTTCTGAGTCATGGAATGAATTACAGTCCCTTTTTATGCATGAGGCACACAAAACTAGCCCGAGAGAGAGAGAGAGAGAGAGAGAGAGAGAGAGAGATATGCCTGGAGTAGGATGAATATTATACAGGTGCATTAGAGTCACAAAGCATGTACTGTACATACTGTACTGAACATACTGGAGACAAGAAATTTGAGCATCCAACATCCATGTACTCATGAAGTACTAAGTAGGACTAAGGCTGCAATCCTGTGCCCATTGCTCACATGGGCAGCTCAGTCCTGTGGTGCCTGGCCTTGATAAGTTAATGCTGCATCGTATGGGCACCTCAGTAGCCATAGGAGGCACCTCAGGGGAAGGCTGTTCGTATGCTTCTCAGGGTGCAGGCCCACCAATGGGCCTCCTCAAGTCTGTGCCGGCTGCGCAGCTGGACATTGAGGATAGGGTCCGGAGGTGGAGGCCACTGCTGGACACCCCCCACTCTGCCCCTCCCCCACCTAGTTCCACCATCTCCTCACCCGGAAAATGCATACCGCCAGTGCCGGTGAAAAGGCTCTGCGTTGGTACGTTGGCTCCTCCGGGCACTGGGGCCTGGCACTGGGCCAGCACAGGTGTCCTGACCCACAGTTTGAGAAACACTGCATTACAGGATCTGGACATTATAGGTCTTAGAATTTTATCCATTCTGGTAATCTGTTAGTGCTAAAACTGTACTCTGTGTTTCCAGAGAAAGGTTGATATACATAGAGTACGTTAAAATCCTGAGATTGTACTATTTCAGCACGCAAGTGGAAAATTCATAACCGGATGTTCCTTCATTAAAAACACACACACACACAAGACTCCCTGTTTTGTAGACAGTAAACACATTTGGGCAAAGCAAGGCGAAGGACCCAGTCCTTTTGGGCTTACTGTGGGCAGTGCGAGCGAACGGTCTGCGTCTCTCTTGTAAAGGTGTTATAAAGCACTTTGAATGCAGGTGCCAGGTCCAGTGCCAGGTCCAGCCCCGCACCACCCAGAGGTGGCAATGCAAGCTGGCAAGCAGTAAGTGGACCAGTCGCCAGCATTGCACGCTCTCTGGGTGGGGCGGGAGGGCTTTCCTGGGTGGGGCCAGGGGGTGGGGCCAACCCCGCCAGATCCTGACCTCCATGTCAGGCCACGCAGCCTGACATGGAGGCCCTCCCCTCCGCACTAGCAAAATAGCGAATCACCTGCCCAGCCCCCTTATTCAGGGGAAGGGAATGAACCTCCCCTTCCTCCGAGGAGCCTTCAGCACCTGCACAGCGCCAGCAGGATGCGGCAGTAGCTGCTTGACTACCGCTGCTCGTACAGGCTTATGGGCAGCTCAGGATGGGCCTGTTAGTCCTGATTGCTGATGTGGAAATTACTGATGTGGAAATTTTAAGAAATTCTTGCTTTTATTTTATGTGAAATATTGAATTTACCTCACCAGTTTACCTGGTGGTGTTAACGGTTATGAACTAACCTGTGAACCAGGAACTGTAAGGTCCAAATCCAGTCTCTGCCATAGACTTGCTGAGAGCACAATCCTGTGCATGCTTACTCAGAAGTCCCACTTTGTTCAACAGGGTTTATTCACAGGGAAGTGTGCATAGGATTGTAGCCTTAGTGACCCTTAGGCAAACTTCTTTTTCCCAGCCTCAGAGCGCAATCCAGTGCAGCGCCGGAATGGCCAGGCCGGCGGGTCAGCGCCATATCCGACGCTGCATTGGAGAGGCGAGAGCCTCCCCACGGCAAGGGGACGTTCGCATCCTTACCAGAGGAGAGGCTCCAGCCTCCCTGATGTGCTCCTCAGCTCTGCGCCTGCTAAACAGCACACGCAGATCCGAGGAGACTGCGCGGCCTGAATTGGGGCAGCGCAGCCTCGGGATGAGGCCTTGGATTTGGCCTTATGGCCAAATCCAGGGCCCATCCCTGTCCTGGGCTGGCACGCCTGCCGGTCCGCCCATAGCCTGCCCTCCCAGAACCGCCCTTCCCCACCATTCCCTCCCCCGCCCAGCAATGGTGCCTCCCTCGTGCCGACTGGCTTTGGCTGACGCAAGGGAGGCGAATCACGATCACAACGGGGTTGGCGCCCCCGCATTGGTGCTAATCCGATGTGACGGGCAGCGTTCGATTGCGCTGCCCACCTTCACCTTATGGACCTGTCAGGAGGCAGAAAGGCAGGAAAGGAATGCTTAGACAGAAGAAAATGGGAATGATAATACTAAATTTTTGCACTGCTTCCAAACTCTGTTGTAAGGTTATTAAGATTTTGCATATGACGTGCCTTGGACTTTTAGAGAAGTGCTCTGTATGATGCTGGAAGAATTAAGATTAAACAACTCTGCTATCATTTTGAAATATTGCATATATCCCTTCTATTTTTCCCCTCTGCTATTTTATTCCTCTAATAGTCATTGAAAGTTAAAAGCATATCCTGTGTATGTTATTTTTGCTGCATGAACAACTCCCCCACCCCTTCATCAGCATATAGAGTTGTGGACACCCAGCTGCACATGTGTGGGGCACAGACTTGTCTCCTTGCTCCTGGTTAAGCCCCAGCAGCTGCAATGGGTCATCCCAGATCTGCACCAGTGATGCTGTTGGTGCAGGTCTGTGCTGTCCCACGCAGGCTGATAAGGGGAGTTGGATATGACATGCACTGTCACCACTGATCCCACCCAACCTCATCCCATGCCCAATCTGCCCGTCCCTATCACCACCCCATTCTGTCCTCCCCTGCTGGACTTTCCTGCTCTGGTGAGGCTCTGGCACCAGTGGGAAGGTTCTGGCCTCCCTGCCAGCATGCCTGGGCCTTGTGCTGTTGCAATTCACTTTACAGCACTTTGGGGACAGCACATGCCAGAATAACACAGGCCCTCATTAGGATTAGGTCACAAGAGTCCACGTTTTTAACAAGGAATTAGTGTTACATACTGTAATGTTGACTTTCACTGTGTAATTTCACAGTGGAAGCACACGCCTGGAGTCTTATTTCTGTAATGCACGGATCTCTCGCAATGCAAATATTTAGTAAATTAAATGGTTTGCAGTTGAGTCAGTCGTTTGATTTATAACCAGCCACTTGCCATGACAAAGATAATCATGTTTAGAAGTCTTCTCTTGGTTGAGTCCAGCAAACTGAATTAATATACGGTAGAGATTAAATGTTTTAGCAATTGCTGTTGCCTGCAGAATTGGGAGAGGGGCAGCATGCGTGTCCAGAGAGTAAGACACTTCCTAGCTGCCCCGCCATATGGTGCTTAGCCTGCGAGAGAAAGTTCGATCTTCTCCCCAGGTCAAATTGATTACTCAGAAACAGGCTTTACAAGCGTGTTAAGAGCTGTTCTGTTCTAGGCTACTTTACAATCGATTGTCATTGTCGTAGCGGGGTAGCAAGTGAGGCCCGTGTAGTGCAGGGCTTCCTGAGGAGTTGTTAGTTGCCGTCTCCTTTCAGCGTGGCTCATGGAGTTCAATTAACTGGGCGGTGAGTCATCTTGCATCGCTCTTAATATAAACACTCATTGGTTATCAGAGGCAGAGCGCAGGTGGCATCTGTCGGCCATTAAGAAAAGGGTGGTTGTTTTGGAAAAAAGAGTCTGGTTAGTAGATTCCAGAGGGGTAGCTGTGTTAGTCTGCTGCATCACAAACAACAGAGTTCTGTTGTCTTCTTTAAAAACACACATTGATGGTAGTGCATTGTGCATGCTTTTGTGGGCCACATCCTGCTTCATTAGATGCATGAAATGTTGTTCCAGCAATTCATTTTTCCACCCACATCTCCTGCCTAAAACAGGCTGGAGTCGGTTATGTAAAATCAAGAATGCTGTTTTCTCCCTACAGAACAGAATAGCCCTCTTTTTAGTAACTGTGTCAAGGAAGCCATAGGACATCCTGCACAGTCACCATCCTATTAAGAATCTCTTGCCTCTGTGTGAGTAAATCAGCTGGTGATAAGGTGAAGAAATCACATGCCTGGATGGGTTATAAAACAACAGATCCACGTGGCTGGTGAGATGTTCTATCAGGCTTATGAGATTTTAGAACTTAGTCTATTGGCAGGCTGCCTTCAGCAGTATAGACAGGGCATATGGGAGCACTGCTCTCATGCTACCCAAGAATGCCTGTTGAAATAATAATCCCATAACCATCCTAAGCAGCAGAAACAGGTGTCCGTACTATGCGTGAGTTCCCCTGGCTTCTGCAAAGCCAGTTGACACTATAAAATCTGGGAATTTGCTCAGACAGAGGCATGGACAGTTAAGCAATGAGCTTCCCTTTTATTATTTGCAGGAGGATGTTGTTAACATTCTTTTTTTAAAAAAGTATTTGGATATTTATAGGACAATTATTTGCGGAACATCTAGTCAGTTCCTTTAATAGTCTGTTTAAAAAAAGAAATTGGCTAGCTTCTGTTGTAAATTCGTAGATTGATAAAGGACTTCTATCCTTTAGTTTGCTGTTTCAACAAACTAAAGCTAATGGCTTAATGCAGGAGGCAGGATCCTGTGCAGTTGTCTCCCCATTCATTATTTTAGCAAAAGAAAACAAATTCTTCGGACAATAATACCTTAATATAAGTATTTTATGTTTTATTGTGTTGCAAAGGCATGAGCAACTAAAAAAAACTGGAAATGACAACTAAGCCTGCAAGTTTAGTTGTGCAGCCCAGTCTTATACTTACTCAGATTAGATGTAAGTCCCATCTGGGAATACTTGCATAGAATTGCAGGCTTACACATAGGACTTGGCGGTCAAGATTCAGATCTACACTTAGCTGGGTGATACACCCTACTAGAAGTTCTTGAGCAAGTGTCAGCCTAACCCAGTGGTCTCCAAACTCCGGCCTGCGGGCTAGATCTGGTGACTGTTGTTTCTGCTGTTCCGTGACGTGGCCCGCATTACTGTTCTGCCGGGGAGTAAAGTTACAGCCGTGACTACAGTCCCCAAGTGTTGCCATAGCCAGCTGCTTCTGAGTTCCGGTTCAGCAGGCTGAGCGCCCCGCATTCCGGGCTAGCGCAGCTGGTTGCAGTGCCGCCTGGGGCCTGTAGTCGTGGTTGTAACTTCACTCCCCAGTGGCAAGGTAAGCTTGGGTTGCGCTGGGGAGAGTTTTGGCAGTTGCAGCGGTTTCCAGTTTGGAGACCTATTCCACAGGGTTGTTGTGGGGATAAAATGAAGTAATATGCTTACTGGTGTGATCTCCTTGGAGGAAGGGTGGTGTATGAATGCAGTGGACAAATAGCCCAATCCTTTCCTTCCCCTCCCCTGCTGCCAATGCAGCGAGGCCAAAATGGTATGTGCTGCATCCTGCAGGGGAGGCAGTCATGGAGGTCTCCTTTGGCTATGGGAACAATTGTTCCCATGGAGGGTAAGCCTCCATGGTGTGGAGGGGTCTACTTGGACCAGTGCTAGCAAAATCACTGGCATAGGTCTGCATGGACCAGGGCCTCAGGATTGGGTCTGGAAAGGGGACTAGGATTTAGCTGCTGCTGCCACCACTTACCCCCCCTCGCCATCTTCTCAGAACTGCTGCCTCTGCCTGGTCGCTGCCTTGTTCTGCCCTCCCCCATGCCCATTCTGCTCTCCCACATCCCATCTCACTTCCCCAATGACTTAACTACATCATCAGGTCCAGGTTGATCCTCAGGTGCACAGGGTAAGATTCTGACACATGGGGGAAGACTCCGGTGCTCTGGCAGTTCATGATTCTGTGCAGTGCTGGAAGGGTATGTACAACTGCCCTAAGGCAGTGAACACAAGCAGAGGCAGATCTAAGGGAGGGCAAAGCTCTAAGTTTTGCAAGAAGCCTAACCTTGCAGTGGAAACCACTCCTCTCCTGCAGCGTTTTAGCCAATCCTCACAGGGAAAAGCAACATCTTGGCGTTGCTTACTGGCTACAGCAGCAAGGGAGTGGAGGGATGTACATGACAGGGTAAGGCTTCTTGCAACACTTAGAGCTTTGCCCTCCCTGTAGATCCGCCTCTGAACACAAGTGAAATACGTGTTCTACAAGTGTCACTACTCACTAGGTTTGGGCTCAAAATAAGTCATATGCAGAATCACTTGAGCTCATAAAGCAGGAGGCGGAAGCATTGCCTCTCTCCCAGTATGATCCAGATTGTTAATGGAGCTTCTGGCTTGGAAAGAGATGCTGTCTGCTTCAAGGCTGAGAAGCCATGGTGGATCTGGGCAACCGCAGGTAGAAACAGGTTTAGGGCGCAATGTTATTGTGCTGTTATTGTGCTGGCGCAGTGCTCTTACGCCGGACCTGCGTTGGCACAAACGTCTGCTCTGTGGATTTGGTTGCTGGGCCGCTGCAAGCAGCTAGTGCAGAGTCGTGCTGAGGGTGTGCCAGAGACAGGCTGGAGGCGTAATGAGGTGGCGCCTTGGGCGGAGATGGGGTAGAAATGGGACACGGCCAAAAAAACCCAACCCTTTGCCACTCCTACCAACCAAGCAGTTCGAAAGCACGTAAAAATGCAAGTAGATAAATAGGGACCACTTGGGTGGGAAGGTAACTGCGTTCTGTGTGCTACGGTGTATAGTCATGCTGGCCACATGACCATGGAAGCTGTCCTCGAACAAACGCCGGCTCTACAGGCTTAGAAACGGAGATGAGCACTGCCCCCTACAGTCAGTCATGACTAGACCATCCGGCCGTGGGGAAACCTTTACCTTTTGCTGCCACTCCTGGCCGCATGGACTTGCGTCTGCTCTTTTGCGGGTGCACATCCCCAAGCAGCCCCATAGGGTTGGCTGGGGCTTACCCCAGGGCAAGGGGAAAACATTCCCTTGCCCGGTGCTGAGCTGCTGCCACCTCCTAATGTCATTAGGATGCAGCGCAAGTGAGTTGGCCTGCATATTCCAGCGCAGGTTAGGATTACAACCATCGAAAAGCAGCGCTTAGAAAATATTTAGAAATGGAATCTTTGGAGGGCAAAGGTCACTGTTCAGATGGCAGCCTAATCTATTTCATTATAAGCTGTATACTTTGGTGGCATGGGTAGGAGTGAAGGCCATGAAGGAGTGAAGGCTCACTCACCCAGCCCTGCTACAGTCAAAGCAAGCCTAACAGCATACCAAAGCTTCTTTCAATGCCTGTTAGAACCGGAGGCATCTCCAAACGACAACAGGAACACATGCAGTCCCCAGTGGCAAATGCTGCTGCCTAGAACCATCCATCACTCTTTACTGCAGAAACTAGGAAGTACATGTGAACAGGCTTTCTACTGTGTAATGCTCTAGTGAGGGACTGGATTGGGGTCTAGTACTTTTTCTAACAGGTAATGTCATTGTTTATCAGTAACACATTTGCTTCAGTGATTGTCATAGATATTAAACTTGTGGAGGATTAAAGTATGTTTTTTGTTCTGATAATTCTGATACTTTTTAAAATATTCAATTATTATTGGCAATATTTGAGATCAGCTGACTGTCTCAATTTTAACTGATCATTTAGCTCAACCGTAGCTGCCCTTTTTCCAAAATGCTTACTGTTGGATTCGGGGCCAAAATGCACTCTCCAACCCAACACAGAGCAGCTCTCCCCCACTGTTAGGGATTCCTCAGTCTGGGAGAGGGGCAAAATATGATGCATTTGTGCATAGTTTGCAAAGACAAAGACACTCCTCAGAGCTTCTGAGAGCCAAACTAAGGCTGCAATCCTATATAAATGTTCCTGAGAGTAATCCCCATTAAATGCAATGGGACTTCTGAGTATACATAGGATTTTGCTGTAGCATGATGGGAGCTTCCCATGGATTTTTCTTGCCCATACATTTTCTCCTCCTTGGTTAATAGCAGCAGAAGTGCAGGTTGGGCTTGCATCAGACAAAAGGATAAGTTCCCTCCCCCTGTGTTGTGGCCCCCAATAAAACCCCATGGTGGCTTTTGGGAAAAGAAAAATCACAGGACTCTCACGTTGTTTCTAGTATGGTCTCAAGTGGGATGTGGACTCCAAAGGTCAATGCATGCATGCAGAGCCAGCCTTAAGGCAATGTGACCAATATCAACACATTGAGCCCCGCACTGTGGGGGCCCCCACACCAGTGCAGCAAGCATATCCTCTGCTGCTGCAGCCGGGATTTCTATGAACTATAGGTCACTGGGGCAAGCAGAGCAGCTTTATCTAGGGCCCTCCCACTAGCCCCTGCCTCCAAATTGCCCAAAATGGGCCTCCTGGAAGCAGTTGGCAGTGACAACATCATGCCATCACCAACTATTTTCAGGAGCTGCATTTTGTGCATGGCACTACAGGCAGAGGCGTTTCTACAGGGATGGCAAAGCTGTCCTTTGCAAGAAGCCTTACCCTGTCATGTACATCCCTCCTCTCCCTTGCTGCTGTAGCCAGTAAGCAACGCCAAGATGTTGCTTTTCCCTGTGAGGATTGGCTAAAACGGTGCAGGAGAGGAGTGATTTCCACTGCAAGGTAAGGCTTCTTGCAAAACTTAGAGCTTTGCAATCCCTGTAGAAACGCCACTGACCACAGGTGCTCTTCTTGGTGAGTGGGAGCCCCATGGGGGACAGTGGAGGCCCCGCGGGAATGCCCTGCATTGGGACTCGCCACTTTTGGAGCCAGCCCTGCATGCATGTTAATGTGAAGACATCATGTACTTGTAGTGCACTTCTATGCACTGTAGCTGCTGTGGTGTGTTTGATAAGCTACTGTATTGTAAGACAGTTGGGTTTTAACACTACATCTTTAACAAGAAGAAATGCCCTTCAGGCTTTTGAAGACCAGCTGTTGTAAATACCACAAGTGGAGAGGAGTTTTCAATAGGAGGAGGACCGGACCTTCTTCTTTTGATCTTTGGCATGAAAATTGGTGTGTTGCAGGAATGTCTCTAATTACATTTGTCAGGGTATGCATCCATCATAAAGACAGGCATGGTGATATTTGCTTTAAGCAAGTTCAAAATTAATCCCCTAACAGTGTGGATGCATTTACTTAGGATTTTGAAGGGAACAGGGGACCTGCTGTGTAAAGGATCGGGACGAACTGGGAAATTTTGCAGTTGATGTTATGACACATGGCCCTGTGGGATCCTCTTGCCTTCATTACCACTTATTACCAAACACTGCACCAACCATTTTGTTGGTTAATAATAGAAGGGGATTAATACTGCCTTCTGCATTGGGAGGCAAGATGAACAACTCAGCATGAGGGTAGCCGTGCCATGAATAGGTGCATGGGAGGGCAACATTGATGCTGATGCAATGGATTTAAGGTAGCGGCTCGACTTCAATGCATCAGTTTTACATAATGTGAAGCAATTTTGGCCTCTTGAAAAATTCACAACAGTTGTTGAAGATTATTGCTCACTAACAACCATTTTACGGATTATCCTCTTCAGCATCCCAGAAGATTAATAATGTCTCTCTCATCCAGTGTAAATATGTGGCATCATCTAAACCACAAACTTCTACCCCAGCCTCTGTTTCATGTGCAAGGTGTTTTCACATAAATACCACCTCCTCCTTGACACATTCGCATAAATTGTGTATCTTGTTGCAAAACTAGAAGATACAGGAAGCTGGACTAGATGGGCCCTTGGCCTGATCCAGCAGGGCTCTTCTTATGTTCTTAATCTGCTGTTATGCTCCAGGACCTGGCTCTAGCCAGGCTCATTCATCATTTAGCCAGTTTATTGGGAATGGACAGAAGAGACACATGTTAATGGACCAAAGGACCTACTTGAATGGCAGGAGCTCTCTAGGAAAGGCTAAGATTGTAAGGTGCTGCATTCCTCCCCCCTCCAAGTTAGACAACAAAAGTGGCATTGGCTGGCTGGTTTCTGAGTGAGATCAAGAGTCAGCAGCTACAATAAAGGTAGAAGAGAGAGTCAGTCAAGAGCCAAGACACTTTCTGGGATGCAGACTTGGGGGTATGACTTCTTGTTGGTAGCTGTAGCATGCCACCTAACTGGATCCAAATGCTCAAACTTGCATGTTCGTAAGAAAAGCAAGTATTATAAAAACACAGCAAGCTTCCAACAAACTCTCCTCTAAATGGAACCAGAACCCAGATAGCACAGTAGTGTCCCTGGAGGAGGGTGAGGCACTATGTTTTGCAAGATGCCTTACTTTTCCATGTAAACTGCTCCTTTCCCTTGCTTTCGCAGCCAGTCCTCCTGGTGAAAGCAACACCTCTGCATTGTTTACTGGCTACTACAGCAAGGAAGAGTAGTGGCTTACACCGTAAACTAAGGCACCTTGCAAAGCGTAGTGCTTGTGTCCCTCCAGGGATGCTACTGAGATAGCGTGCCACCTCTTTAACTTCTTACACTACTTTGGGCAGTGTGGCATGAACATATAATAAAACTCAGGAGC
>JAJKFI010000033.1:1676520-1710785 GCA_029204185.1 Lerista edwardsae
CACTACTTTGGGCAGTGTGGCATGAACATATAATAAAACTCAGGAGCAGTCCTTGGGTCAATGCCCAGGGGCACATTTCTAGGGGTGTGCCCCCCAGCAGGTTCTCCCCCCCCCACAGCCTTGCGCAGCTCCGATGTTGTTGTTCAGTCACTAAGTCGTGTCCGACTCTTTGCGACCCCATGGACCACAGCACGCCAGGCCTCCCTGTCCTGTACTAGCTTCCTGAGTTCACCCAATTTCATGTTCATTGCTTCGGTGACACTATCTAACCATCTCATCCTCTGCTGCCCCCTTCTCCTTTTGCCTTCAATCTTTCCCAGCATGAGGGTCTTTTCTAAAGAGTCCTCTCTTCTCATGAGGTGGCCAAAGTACTTGAGCTTCAGCTTCAGAATTTGTCCTTCCAGGGAGCAATCAGGTTTGACTTCCTGGAGGATTGACCGATTGGATCTCCTTGCAGTCCAGGGGACTCGCAGGAGTCTTCTCCAACACCATAATTCGAAAGCATCTATTCTTCAGCACTCTGCCTTTCTTATGGTCCAGCTCTCACAGCCATACATTGCTACTGGGAAAACCATCGCTTTGACTAGGCGAACCTTTGTTGGCAGGGTGATGTCTCGGCTTTTGATTAAGTTGTCTAGGTTCGCCATAGCTTTTCTCCCAAGAAGTAAACGTCTTTTAATTTCATGGCTGCAGTCACCATCTGCAGTGATCTTGGAGCCCAGGAAAATAAAGTCTGTCCCTGCTTCCATTTCTTCCCCTTCTATTTGCCAGGAAGTGATGGGAGTGGCTGCCATGATCTTAGTTTTTTTAATGAAAAAAACATCCCTGCAAGAAGTGGTTGGCAGCCCCTTGGAGCATACCTGGCCACTCCAACAAGCGGCTTCATGGTTGCTTCTCAGAGCATCCGGCGGGCGACCCTGCAGAGTGTGCCTGGGACTTCTGACAGGCAGTTTCTCGGAGAGGAGGGGCAGCCCTTCAGAGCCATGCTGGGTCACTTTGGGAAGTGGCTTTCACTGTGGTAGCCACTTCCCCGAGTGACTTCACACTCTGTTTTAGTAGCAGGGGGAGGCGGGCAGGGTGGCAGGCATCATTGCAGCCCTTCCCCAGCCCACCGCTCTAGGAATTTGCACCCCTTTAGGTCCCCTACTGATAACACTAGATGCAAACTTTCATTTCCTTATAAGGAGGGGTGTTTGTTTTTGTTGATAAGCAATAAAAACAAGGGTTGCATTTCAATTTTTTTTGTAATTCCTTTGCATATTTAGGGCATTAGAACTCTTTGGTCATGAATTTGAATTGGAACATAAAGGAATTAAAAAACCATTTTGCATTGTAACAAATTTTTCAAAACAATAACACCTTTCAAATAGCTCTACTTATAAGATTTTAATATACTCTTTCCAGGGAAGTTCACAGAACATTTTAAAAAAACTACATCAAACTGTCACATAATGCAACAATTCAAAACAATGAAAGTGTGCTTTCATAGGAACATAGGAAGAGCCCTGCTGGTTCTGGTCAAAAGCCCATCTAGTCCAACTTCCTGTATCTCACAGTGGCCCACCAGATGCCTATTGATCCTGTTGTCACTCCCTTGCACCTGGCGTTCTGAAATATGGTTTCCTGGGAGCAAATCTCATTGAACACAGTAGGACTTCTTTGTAAACATACATAGGATTGTACTCTAAAACCGTAGTATGCAGCACAATCAAATGCTTGCTTAGAGTGCAATCCTAACCAACTTTCCAGCATTGACATAGCTGTGCCAATGGGGCATGTGCTGCATCCTGCATCGGAGTAGTAGTCATGGAGTCCTCCCCAAGATAAGGGAATGTTTGTTGCTTTAACTCAATGCTGCATTGCCCAGAGCTGAAAAGTTGGTTAGTATTGTGCCCTTACTTGCTATGCAACTTACTTGTACGTAAGTTTCACTGTGTTCATTGGGGCTTAATCCATAGAAAGTATGTTATTTGTTATATATATCCCCATTTGTACTAACGTGGGCATTAAAGTTAGATTTTAAAATATAGCTTTCTTATGTAGCAATACAAAAAAGGTCATGTCTTGTTCTTTTATCTCAACCATTTTCAACCACTATGCTGCAAATGGTCTGCAGGTATGCCGTGGGAATTTGGGGGTCATTTATTAGTAGGGCCATTGGGAGATGCGAGTCCCCCACTGGCAGTACAGTGTGCCTCGTCAATTGTCAAAAAGCTGATAGTGCGCCCTGACAATTTTAGCACCTAACCAGTGTGCCATGAGATGTGCCTTGAGATCTGTTTTACCTTGTGGTGCCATTGATCAAATATATTCCCTTTGACATGGAAAACATCGTGGAAATGTTTGAATTTTGTACCAAGGCAGTATTTCTGGTATACTCTTCATTGATTCCTTATTGAATTTTTGAGTGATTTATCAGCTGTGCCCCTGAACACCTGGTGATGGATCTGGCCTAGATGCCTTTAAAAGGGGACTTGACAGATTTCTGGAGGAACAGTCCATCGCAGGCTATAAGCCAGGGTGGTTAGCGCAACCTCCTTATTTTAGAGGTAGGCTACCTTGGAGTGCCGGATGCAGGGGAGGAGCAATGAGATGCAAGTATTTAGTTACCTTGTGTGTTCTCTGAGGCATCTGGTGGGCCACTGTGAGATACAGGAAACTGGACTAGAGGGGCCTTTGGCTTGATCCAGCAAGGCTTTTTCTTATGTTCTAATCTGTTCATGTAGTATTGCTGCAGTAACACAATAGTTCAAAAATTATCTTTGGCTCCAATTCTAAAAGTACTAGTGTTTTTAGAGGATGATCTTGAGACTCTTAAAATCAGGTCTGATGTGTTATGTTTACTATCTGTAAAGCTGATCTTTTTGCTGTTGCAGGCAATAGAAAAACTGTTCCATCCCCCCCCCCCGGATGTCGGGCAAAAAGGCATCCACACTTGGTAATCATAAAAAGCCCAGTCCTGTCATTTCCCCCTTGCACTGGCACAGCTGTGCCAAAATGGCTCGTGTTGCATCCCGTGGGATGGATCTGCATTTATCTTCCTGTATGAAGGGGAAAGCTTTGGGCTTCCTGCTGGTGCTTTGGCAGTGCACTGCTGGAAGTCCTTGCACTGCTGGAAGGGCTTTTGCAACTTCTGTAGAACAGTTAACACTGGCGGAACTCTAATTCTGCCAGTGTTACAGCCCAGTAGGATTGGGCTCTAACAGAGATAAATCTTACCCATAAACTTGGTTGGAAGTGGGTTTGCAAACCACAGTTAGGGCTTGGGAGAAAGTGGTTCATGGTGACCATTGTTTTGCATTTACATATGCACTGACTCAAAGTCAGGGATTCTTCCCAGTAACCCCTCACGTGTGCTTTGGTTTAGACGTGCTCCAGAAACAGGTGTCTATAAATTTTTGACCCGTTTCTGGGGGGGAACGTCCATCGTGGGCTATATAGGCTATCATGGGTTAGTGTCTTGCCAAAGCCCCTGCTCCAAACTTTCCTCCCAAATGCCTGCTTAGGCTACTTAGTCACCAAGATACAGACAGTCCTGGCAATATCTACAAACTACCAGACCCCAGTACCAACAGAGAGCTCGCCCCACCCAGTGGCTTGTCTGTAGGCCACTGGTCTCCTCCTGGAGCTTCAGAGCAGGTGTCCTTCAATAATTGCCAGTCCTCAGTCCAATACACAATCATTTCTCAATCGGTCAAGCCAGTAAGTCAGTCCATATATCAGTTCACCACACCAGTCCGTTGTCCAGTCCATTAGTCAGTCAAGCTACTAGTTCAGTCCAATATATCAGCAAAACCTCCACTCCTTCCGCCACTCTCTCCACAACTACAACCCACAGCTTCTCCTTCCTCCAGGTGCTCCTTATATCCCTGCTGCAAGCTCCTAAGTGGCTGCAGCTCTGCAGCCCAGCCTCTGCTACTTCCCTGGTGTTAATCCTGCACTTTCCTGCACCAAGGGCCACTGTCGGCACCATCCACTGCCTCCTCCGGGTAATCTTCCTCATTTTCCCATACAGTTAGTAGTTGGCTACAGAATGCCAGGTGCAAGGGAATGGCAATGGGATGCAGGCATCTTGTTGTCTTGTGTGCTCCCTGAAGCACCTGGTGGGCCACTGTGAGATACAGGAAGCTGGACTAGATGGGCCTTTGGCCTGATCCAGCAAGGCTCTTCTTATGTTCTTCTGGCCCCCTCCCCCAGGTTAAAATTATTTATTTAAATAAATAAATACACACTTCCTCCAAGGAGTTGAGGGTGGTGTGCATGTTTCCTCCCCTTCTTTTATCCTCACTTAACCCTGTGAGGTAGGTGAGACTGAGAGATTGTAATAGTTATGACATGAAACAAATAATAATAATGGCCAGAAAATAAATGCAGTGAATATTTCCCCACAAGCAATGGATGAACGTCAGTGCCCTCCCCTGCTGTTGCTCCCCTGCACATTGTACTCAGTGACATACTGCCCGCCCCTGCATCTGGAGGCTCAATGTAACCATCATGGTTAATAACCCCTGACAGACTATAGTCCACCATGAATCCACTTTAAAAGTCATCTAATCCAGTGACCAACAGTACCCAAACTTCCCACCATTGAAGTGGGTTGGTGTCACTCCCATTATCTATCTATCGATCTATCTGGCTACAACTTTTGATAACTTTTGATAGAATGGAGATATCTCAAGCTCCAAGTTGAGCGTTTTTGATTTTAAGAAAGCTCTGCTTTAGAAACAGGAACTGTGCTGGAAATGGAGTTTTCAATGAAGAGTGCTGCTTTCAATGGGACATAGCTCTCAACTAAGACTTCTTACAGTATATATTTCAATTGGTATTCAATAGGGCTTATGAATTCACGAGGAATTCAATGAAAAAAAACTAGGGTGTCATATCTTTATTCTATCAAAAGCTATGGGCAAAAACCTAAAAACTGAAAATACAACCTTTTATGCAAAAATTGCGATTTTAAAAAAATCATTGGTATGAGTCAGTTCTCATTTCCATGTAGCAAAACTAATAGTAGAACACTTATTTAATTGTGTGAGTGTCATCAAATTGGCCTCAGGTTTTTTGTTGGTTACTAATTTGTTGGGTGACCTGTACTATAGTATAAATAAATAAATAAAGTTGATGGGGGGTAACACCAACCCTAGTAATAACACTGCATTTAGGTTGTGCATATGGTATTGTAATTTATTCTGTATGGTGTGGGAAGAGGAGATCCATCATGGGGGTGATGCGCCAATGTCCTGCACTGGGCGACACAAACTCAATACTGCCTGGGGCACCCCCCCGTTCAATAGGAGCTACGCTACTGGTCTGCATGCAGGTTGCTGCAGGTTGTATTGAGCCCATAATCTGTACCTTAGGAACGTTGACTGAATTGAGATATATTTATGCAGTAGTATTGTTTTTTCCAAGAAAAAAATGAAGTTTCACTGTCTACAGTGTACACAGCTGACCCTAACCTTCCTTGACTATTGTCTCTAAAGTCTCAATTTTATGTCTCCCCCATCAACTTTTCTTGTTCATTTTTTATGTTTTCAGCCATCCATGAATTTCCTAACGATGTATTCACGAATAAAGAAAGGCAGCAAGGAGCAATACTGCTTCATATTCTTGGTGTAAGTATATTCAACTTTTTCTATATATACATCCCCCTTTCTCTCTCTCTCTTTCTCTCTCTCTCTCTCTCTCTCTCACACACACACACACACCAGCCCCCCACCAATGACCACACAGTTTCTTACCTGGGGTAAGTCTCTAAAGCCTAAACAGGTCTACTCAGACGTGCACCAGCAAAATCCACATAGACCCAGCTTGTAGAAAAGGATCTGGGAAGCAGGTTTGGAGTTGACAGTGCCATCAAACTCACCTCCTTCGTGGACTGATCTGCCCTACCCCCCACCCCAATAGGTAGAAGACAGAGGATGTGACACAATCCAAGATGGTGGCAGCTGGGAAGATGGGTGCTGCCATTTTGGATCTTGTGAGATATTAGATTCTCGCAGGATCTCATGCGCTCCAAGATGACAGCCCCTGGGAGAACCAGGAAGAATTTGTGTCCAGGATATCCTGTGACACCCCTGTGAGTTTGCTGCAGTGCTTATGTGCAGAGGAGGCCTCTACATTTATGTGTAGACAGTGCTTATGTGCAGTGCTTATGTGTAGAGGCGGCCTCCATGACTACTACTCCACTTCAGAATGCAGAACATGCCCTGTTGGCACAGCTATGTCAGTGCTGGAAAGTTGGTTAGGATTGTGCTGTTAGTCTAATCAACTGCTGTTAGTTTGGAGATATAGGAGAATGCAGTAGACTACATTGATGTTCTGCTGAAGAAAGCCCCATATGTATTGCTTGAATATGGAACGCAATTTTCCTTTTTTTTGTTTGTTTGTTTTGTTTTTGGTTTCATTATGTTCTGGCAATTTTATAATATCTTGTATGTATGTTTTTTTTCTCCCCCTCCTCACAGGCTCTGTATATGTTCTATGCCTTGGCTATTGTGTGTGATGATTTCTTTGTTCCATCTTTAGAGAAAATTTGTGAGGTACGTGAAAGAGAATTTTCAGTTACATTCAAAACCTAGTTCATTTGTAATTTGTATTCTAAAGGCGAGGAACTTCAGGCCTGCCCAACAGACCGAACCCGCTCAGTGTTATTTCATCTTTCATGCAGGTCCAAGAAGGTTAGATTAACTGGAGTCGCCATTCCTGTTAAATTGATAGGAATCGAGTGATCAAGGGGCGGGCTTAGCAGCCATGTTTGTGTGCCCCAAACAATCTAGATTCCAAGCATTTCAGATTGCTTTTCTGGTAGTGTTTGGGACTGAATAGTTTACTCCTGAAATAAAAACTTACCAAAATAACAACGTTTTGACAGACTTATTTTTTGAAATCTACACAACCAAAAATAAAGTGTGAACGGGAAGGAAAGAATAAAAGGGGAGGGTGGGCAAAAATTAGATAAATATATAGGAAAATTTCAGTAAAATCTCTTCATAACACAAGTAGTTGTCAATATGAGAATAATTCTTTTTTACTTCTAGACTATTAAGAGTATTTTTTTTAAACTGCTACACTCACCCCCCCCCCAATAAAACAATTCTGTTAATGTTCAGTCTTTCGAAAATATTACAGCAGAAAATGGAAGGTGGGGAAAAAAAGTGTAAACGGGAAGGGGGGAAAAAGGAGGGGGGAAATTTTTTTTTTCCCTTCTAGAACATTAACAGTGGGTGTCTGAAAATGGTGAAGACTGCTAGGAACAACAAGAAATTACACAGCTTTAAAAAATAATGCACTCACTGTTAATGGTTGTTTTATTGAACCGATGTAAGGTGAATACATGAACCTTTCCGTGGAAATTAAATCCCATTTTTCGTACAGCGATTTGCACACCCGTATGCAGAACACGCAGGCATGATTTAAAAAGTTGATATTAGATAAATATGTAGGAAAATTACATGAATTCGCGGCAATCCTCATTGGCGGGAAATGTCTGAGTCGGCCATATTTGTGTGCCCCGGAAGCTTCAAGAAAATCACAACATGCCTACTCCAGTTAATCTAACCTTCTTGTGCAGGTCTTGTAGCCCTCTGGGTTTGTTCCTTAATGGCTGGTGGTCTGCCTCAATGGACTTCTGAAGACCGTGACCGCCAAGGATGGCATTGTCAGAAGGCTTGACCTCCTTCTCACTTCTTATGTGGGAATTAGGGCGCAATCCTAACCAGGAGTTAGGCCAGCACAGTTAGGCCAGCCAAGTTTGGCTGGCACAAGGGCCACTGTAAAGCGCGTTTGCGCCACTCTCGGGGTCTGGGAGGATAGTGTACATCTCTGTGCTGGCCTCTCCAAGAGTGGTCCAAACATACTTTACGGTGTCCCATGTGCTGGCCAAACTTCGTTGGCCGAACTATGCCGGCCTAACTCTAGGTTAAGATTGCGCCCTTAGATTTTTTAAGCAGGATTATGGGCGTATAGTTCTGGAGCAATGTGTTCCACTCTTTCCCCCCAGAAACTACATTTGAGTGAAGATGTTGCAGGAGCCACATTTATGGCTGCAGGAAGCTCAACTCCAGAATTATTTGCATCTGTCATAGGTAAGAAATCTACCCAAAAATATGGGCAATATATGCAAACCTTTTTGTTCAGGTAAGCTTTTGTCTTGAATTCCGTTTGATGGTCTTTTCTCTTGGGTATATCTATATTTTTTCCTCTGCTATGTTTGAGGGCGTAATCCTATGACGACCCTTGGGCCGACACTACATCCTTGCATCGGCCCAAGGTCAGTAGGGCTGATGCGGGGGCTATAATTAGCCAAAATTTATTTGCCTAATTATAGCCAAATAACCAGAACAGGAAAACATAACTGTGTTCTGCAACAAAAAAGTGGTTTTCCTAAATTCAAACCTGACCAATGAGAGTGATTATTCTGAGAGGTAATGAGGTGTTATTATGACACAGCAGGGAACCAATACAGTGTTAGTATGAGTCACCTCTCATTTCCATGTATCAGAGCTAATAATAGAACTCTTCAGTCACCTTCAGTTGTGTGAGTGTAATCAAGTTGGCCATTTGGTTTTATTGGTTGCTGATTTGTTGGGTGAAACTGTACTGTTATATATTAAAATAAATAACTAAGGTTAATGGTGATTACCCCAACCATAGTGATGTCACTGCATTTAGATTGCGCATATAATATGGTCATTTATTCTACATGGTGTGTTATGGGGAGAGGTCCATCGTGGGAATGACACAATAAGCACTTGTACCAGGTGATGCAAACCTTAGTGACACCTCTGGAACACAACCTGTGCTAGCTGGACATTTGGCATTCTGCTATAGTATGGTGATCTCCTGGTTTCGTTAGTGCTCTCATTCTCTAAGGCAGTGTTATTCGAACTATAGGTCGGGACCCCCTTGGGGGTTGCGACCTGATGTCAGGTGGGTCGCGGAAAACTGGGAGCAGCTGTCTTGGAACATAAGAACATAAGAAGAGCCCTGCTGGATCAGGCCAAAGGCCCATCTAGTCCAGCTTCCTGTATCTCACAGTGGCCCCACCAGGTGCCCCAGGGAGGCATGAGACAACAAGATGCTTGGATCCTGTTGCCACTCCCTTGCACCCAGTACTCTGAAGTAGCCTACTACTAATGTAAGGATGGGTTGTGCCTATAGCCCACGATGGACTTTTCTTCCAGAAATCCGTCCAATCCCCTCTTAAAGGCATCTAGACCAGATGCCATACCACCTCCTGTGGCAAAGAGTTCCACAGATTAACTACCCACTGGGTAAAAAAACTGCAGATCTTACTCTTGCTATATTCCTTTTGTGAATGTTTGAATTTTCAAGTCACCTTTTGTTTTCCAGCACCCTAAATAGCCTTTCCCCAAATCTCTTGCATGTTTACCGTTCGAGTCCTTCCTCTCTTTATTGGCGCAATCCTAAGCTGGAGTTAGGCCAGCACAGTTAGGCTAGCAAAGTTTGGCTGGCAAAAGGGACACTGTAAATTACTTTTGGACAACTCTCTGGGTCAGAAATGCCAGCACGCAGACGTAAGCCATCCTCCCTGATTCCGAGAGTGGTCCAAACACACTTTACGGTGTTCCTTGTGCTGGCCAAATTTTGCTTGACTAACTGTGCCAGCTTAACTCCAGGTTAGGACTGCATCCTAAGTAGCTGTTAGCTGTCAGTGCTATAAGGTCCTCCTCTGATACAACCTCTTACAAATATGTTTTTCAGGTAAAAGAGCATGTCATACAATTCTCTTTAATTGCTAATCCGTCCACTCTCTCTCCCCCCCCTCTCTCCAGGTGTGTTTATCACTCATGGTGATGTAGGAGTGGGAACCATTGTTGGTTCAGCAGTTTTCAATATCCTCTGTATAATCGGAGTCTGCGGGATCTTTGCTGGACAAGTTAGTAGGAATTCTCATTCTCTGTTTTGCAGTTGTCCTGCACATAATTAATCTTACTTTGGTATTCAATAATACTCTTTGGTATTCAAGACATCATGTTATTGTGATCTTTGTATGTGAGGTCTTAGGTACAGTTGCTTCTGCCACATGAATGAGTTGCATGCATTTTGCAGAGTATAGATCAGTGGACAAACACAGATTAATATAAATATGGGCCTGGAAAAATACAACACATCCTTTACTTCCTACAGTGTTGAGTCATAGATTTCACTTGGAGTCAGTATTCTGCCACCTTGAGGAGAGCCTTTGTTCATGTGACTGTTAAGCCAGTATGCAATCCTAACCTGGCATTGTGCCGTCACAGCACTCTTACACCGGACTAGCCCTGTCGCAAACAGGCGCATCTGTGCCATGGGTTCGATCGCTGAGTTGGTGCAAGCAGCAGTGCTGGCGCAAGCCGCTGCACTGCCTGCAAGTTGCTTTCCATACTGAGCTGCTACTGCCTCCTAACATGGTAAGGATGCAGCCCAGGTGAGCTGGCCTGCCTATTCCAGCATGTGTTAGGATTTATTTATTTATTTATTTATTTATTTATTTATTCAATCTTTATCCCGCTTTTCTGCCCGAGGGCACCCATGGCGGCTTACAACATTAAAAGACAATACAGTTAAAACAATGATTAAAAACAGTGTTAAAAACAGATTAAAAATTTAACAGCAAGTCCCTTGGATTCCGCAATTTAAAATGAAAAGGTAAAGTGTAAAAAAAAGTGTAAAAATGCCAGCCTGCCTGTCAACAGTTAAAGGCTTGTTTGAATAAGAAAGTCTTCAGCCTCCGCCGGAATGTTGCCAAAGAGGGAGCCGTTCTTAATTCTAAGGGGAGGGTATTCCAAAGTCGGAGGGCCACCACCGAGAAAGCTCTATTCCTGGCCACCATCCCCCTCACCTCTCCTGGTGGTGGCACAGTCAAAAGGCCCCCCCCCCAGATGACCTAAGAGTACGGGTAGGATTATATGGAAGGAGGCGGTCCCTCAAATACCCTGGGCCCGAGCCGTAAAGGACTTTAAAGGTCAAAACTAGCACTTTGAATCGGGCCCAGAAAGGAACTGGCAGCCAGTGCAGCCGCTGAAGCAACGGCCCGACAGAGTCGAACCAACGAGCCCCAGCAACCACACGAGCAGTCGCATTCTGCACTAATTGCAATTTCCGGACCGCCTTCAGAGGCAGCCCCACATAGAGCTCATTGCAGTAATCTAATCTGGATGTCACTAGGGCGTGGGTCACCATGGCCAGGTCTGCACAACTCAGGTATGGTCGCAGCTGGTGGATCATCCGAAGCTGAGCAAAGGCTCCCTTGGCCACCGCCGCCACCTGGGAATCCAGGAGCAGCTGTGGATCTAGGAGAACCCCCAAACTGCGGACCTGCTCCTTCAGAGGGAGTGCAACCCCATTCAGGGCAGGGCGATAGTCCAATTGCACTGTTAAATTATTGCACTGTTTATAACAGGGCGATTGCACTGCTAAATTATTGATCCACTTTAGCTTATGTACAGAAAAAGAGGAATTAAAGTTAGGAAGAGTATTTGTGTAAACGTGAATGGAATAGTACTTGTACTTACCCTTTCAAGGTATATGACAGAGAATATCTAAGGAAGCTAATCTAAGAAGAATTCTGGAATTCTAGGTGGCTTTGGTATCTCTGACTCTCCTTGGGGGAAAATAGTTGTTATTGTTTTACAACTGTTCTTAAAACATGCATGAACTTTTCAGATATAAATATAAATATAAATGCATCCTTTCAATTGACAACAGTACCTAGCATTATTTAGCTGGCATTCAAATGAGCACAGCCTTTTTTACCACGGCAAATTGGAATATTTCTGCTACTCCAGTAAATTGTAACAAATAGTGGATGCGATTTAAGCAGAGTTAAGCTACAATCTTATACACATTTTCCTGGGAGTAAGCCCCACTGAATCCAATGGGGCTTGCATCAGAATAGACATGCATATTATGCTGTTAAACTCTTCGAAGTACCATTGCGTTCATTAGGAAACCTTTTAGTTTAATTCTAAACTAAATTCATGTTTTAATTCTCATATTGCAATCAGTTTCAAATTGAAACTTCTTAACTTCGGCTCATTTGTTCCCACTGTATTTAAGTTCTAGTTTCTATTTGACAATGCTCCATAAATAGACAATGTTTTGGTTTTAATTTTGTTTCAAATGATGTGGCAGATGGCTTACACATTTGCATTTCAGTACGCATCACAATTTTTACTATTTTAGAACCTCAACTTCTTTATGTCGGTCTATAAATATACTTCTTCAGTGGGCCATCCTTATTTGTGGGGGTTCCGTTCCAGGAACCCTGCAGATAAGGAAAACTGTGGGTAGTCAAATGTGCTATTTTCCACCCCAGCCCCAACCCTCTGAACTTGACCAGAGCTGAGCTGGGTCCGGAGGCATTAGCTGTTGAAGTCTAAAATGGAAAAATTGCCAAAACAGAGGTATTTGCACACAGTAATTATGTCCTCTTTTCAGGTGGTCCGTTTAACCTGGTGGTCTGTGTTCAGGGACTCAGTCTATTACACTTTGTCAGTGGTTGTGCTTATTGTGGTAAGTTTCTGATTTGCTTTTGCTCTGCTCCTTTACTTCACTAAGAAGGGATGAGCTTGCAGGGGTTTGTTGTTTCTAGAAAGCACTTGTTCATATGAGGCGTACTTCTGAGAAATCAGTAAACATAGTCCCTGGTAAAATTGAGGATATGCGATCTAAAATTCACACCCAGGTTCCTGTGCGGTATGGATGCTTCCAAAGGGGGAGGGCAGCGGCGTCATGCAGCCAGAACGCTGGGCGGGAGGAACGGGTGAGCGGCAGCCTGCCCATTGCGTACCGCTCCGTTTTGCCGTCTTCCCCGCCCCCACTGCTGTTCACCCGTTCCTCCCGCCCAGCATTCCGGCTGCATGACGCCGCTGGGGGAAGGCCTTAGTCAGACCTCATCCAGTCTATTGCTCTGGCAGAGGTGACAGAAGACAAGTCCGGAGCAAACACTGTTGATGAGAAAATATGAAATAACACTTTTTCAATGAGCCACATATTGTGCTCATCTTTGAAGTAGCCCTGTCTAAACCTAAGCGAGTACCCTGGGAAAAACCCAAGTGATAAAACCTTTGGAGGTCTAACTGGGGAGGGACTTATGTGCAGTGTAACAGCCCAATCCTGAGCCCAGCAGGGCTCTAGCTGCACAGAAGTGGGGACCACTGGGCCCTTGCGCTGCCGAGATACTACCGGACGTCTCCTTGGAGGAAAGGAGCATTTGTTCCATCCCCCTGGGGAGACCACAGTCAGCAGCTTTGTCTCTCCTCAGCTCTGTGCCCGCATTTGGGCTGTCTGGCTTTGGAGGGGGTTCAGGATGCAGCAGCAGAAATTGCCCCCATCCCTGCCTCTTTGCAGGCCTGATCCTCCCCCCTCCCAGTTCCACCCACTCCCCTTGCCCTCTCCTTTCCATTGGCCGGTGCTGCTGGAGCACCGGCCAGCCTCCTGCTTGGCGCTGAAGCAGGGCACAAATTAGTGCCAGACAAGTGCAAGCGGTGTTTGCTCATACCGTGTCGCAAACATCCTTTATGGCACATTTGTAACCCTTTTAGACAGGGGCTAGCAATAAGGACCTCTGGATTGGGACCTAAGAACTCACAAGTGTAAAAAAGGCCACTTGTAGCATATAAAGTCTTTTGGCTTCACTTGGACCCCAGCTTGCTGTAATTCAGCCCCTTTGATGTCAAGCTCCCACCACAACAGGATGTGGAGGGGAAGGGGCCTAACAGCATGATATGGTGTATCTTCAACAGTATCAAAGCCATAAATTTTGCCATAAATTGCCAATGCAAGTGTAGCAATGAATTTGGCCTGAATACAGAAACAATAATAGTTCAACCAATCAGTTGAGCTATCTAAGAGTAAAATTTCTCAAAATGTCTGCCTAGAAATAACTATATCAATAACTGTATCAAATCACTTAATATCCTTTGCTGTAAATTTTCTTCATGTGCTGTGTAATGTAGCTGAAATTTCTCCACAGGGCTAGAAAAACGTCATTTCTCTCTCTCTCTCTCTCTCTTTTTCTCCCTTTTAGTTTATATATGATGAGAAAATTGTATGGTAAGCTTCACTTGTTATTTCTTCATATTGCTTTATGATTAAAATTAAACCTTTATTACAGTGATGTCATCTGGTAATGAAGAACGGGAATGCTGGGCAGGACTTTCGCGTGATTGGCTGCCCGTCCATTCTGTTCCGCAGCTGCCCTGGCCTCAGCGGGGCGCCTGCTTGCCGGGGGGGACAGATGGGGGGCGTGCTGGGTGCCTGGGCGAGCAGCGGTGGGGCGCGCCAACTGGGGGCAGCCCCCCCGAGGCCAGGGCAGCCGCGGAATGGATCGGACGGGCTGCCAATCACGCGTAAGTCCTGCCCAGCGTGCCCGTTCTTCATTACCAGATGACATCACTGCTTGATTAGGTACTTTGGCTCAAATGGCGTGTGTGTGCTCTGCTTTGGGCGCATTCTGTCTTAGAGCCCAATCCTGAACTTGCTGACCACCCGGGAGTGCAGCTGTAGCCAGGCATCTACCTTTGCATCCTGTGGCTGCTAGGCAGCTGCGGGAACCTCCGTGGGGAAAGGGGACATTCATCCCCTTTCCCCCAGTAAGGGCACAGGGTGGACAATGGGTCTTTTCCCCCAGTAAGGGCACAGGGTGGACAATGGGTCTGCTTGCTTCTGTGCTGGCCATTTAGCTGGCACAAAAAGCTGCGTGGCCTTACTCGGAGCTCAGGAATTGATGGTGAGAGTCACTGCCTGTCCCGCCCCGGAACACCCTCCTGCCCCACCCCAAAAGGCCACATCACTGGTGAGCGGCAAACTCACTGCTTGCCGGCTGCTGGTGCTCCCTTCAGGGAGCATGTGGCTGGCATTGCCATAGCGCTGCCCCAGCTTACTGCCGGTGTTGGAGACCCTTTATAGTGCCATGTGTGACAATTGCCTGGGTGGTACGAGTGTCCCGCCCATGGTAACAGGGATAGGATTGGGCCCTTAGTGATGCTGACCATTGAAACCAAGAAAATAGCAGTGCATAATAAGGATGGGGAAGGGTTAGTGGCATGTCAGATAGCATTGGAGGAATGGGTATGTTGGTGCTAGAGTGGTTTGTAACAGATGGAGAAAGTCCTTTAAAAAGGGAGGGAAAATGACTTGGCCAGCAGAGGGTGGGGGATGCTTTGGGCTCAGCAAAAGCCCCAGGGCCGGCGGTATTATTGGGGAAAAGTAGAAAAAAAATGCCAATGATAGCAAGAAGGAGGAAGTGTTAAGGGGTGCAAAGGAAGGAGCTGTTGTCCAGAACAGAGAGGTACTCCCTTGCCCATGACAGTTTTTTGGATTGCATTAATAATGGGAGATCTGCATTTGCCAAACACAGCAACTGCTGCTCAGTCCGGTACCAGTGGCGCTTTTCTGCAAAAGATGTGGTTTATGACTTAGGGCACCATCCTAGGCAGCACCCCTGCGTCGGCGCTCTCACTCTGAGACTGGCGTTGCAGGCAGCTGAGACCGGCGGGCGCAGATGTGTGACGAGCCGGGATGGAGGGAGGGAGTGGACGGAGGGAGGGCGTTTCTGGGTGGGTGGTGGGTGGGCCGGCAGGCATGCCAGTCCGGGAGAGGGGCAGGTCCAGGATTCAACCATTAGGTCGAATCCTAGACCTGTTTGCGACGCTGTGAGGCCGCTCGGCCCCAATTCGGGCCACTCGATCTCCTTGGATCTGCGCCTGCTGTTTAGCAGATGCAGATCTGAGGAGCTCAGAGGTGAGGCTGGAGCGTGCGCTTGCCGTGGGGAGGCTCCAGTCTCACCTATACTGCTCTGGATATGGCACAGACCTGTTGGCCTCACCATTCCAGCGCTGTATAGGATTGCGCTGTTAATTGTAGCCCCAAACTGTAGTGATTCGTTGAAAAGCAGTGTAGAAATATTCGTAATAGTAATTTCACCCAGTACATTACTAATTTCCTTCCTTTTCTTTTTTTGAGGTGGGAAAGCCTTATACTCATCATTATGTACGCATTCTATATACTTATCATGAAGTAAGTGCTTTTCTGTTCCCTCTCTGATCTATTGTTGTGTTTGGTTAGCCTTCATCTGGTATCACATTGACGTGGCATCGCACTGCAATATCAAAATGGGGGATTTTGTTGTTGAAAATATCAGTTTCCTGTTTCATCTCTATTGCTGGCTTCATGCTAGATAATTTTTTTCTCTCAGTATGTTCCCTGCACTATAACACATAGTTGAATAGCAAATAGTTGTGGTTCTGTGGAGCCTGAAGTAGGGCTGAGGGACAATTACTTGAGGGACAATATCAGTAGTGACTGAGGGACAATTATGTTCTCTAGAAACTGGAGTATTTATGATGTCAGGGAATGCAAAGCTTTCACTCTGAGAGAGTAGCTGAAGAAGGCCAGAAAGCTGGTGTGGACAGAGCATTTTTATCTTGCCTTTCTTCTTCATATTAAAAGTACTTGGTTTGAATTGATAACATAGAGCAGAAGTAGACAAAATGGAGAACACATGGCTGCTAGTGAAAGTTTCCCTGCCTCTTCTCCAGTTCATTGGCCACCATGTGATGCAATCACATCAGCCATGGAGATTTACTGGACGTTACAAAGGAAAGTGGTCTTGGTGACAGTCATATGTTCTCTGCATTGCCTAGGTCATTGTTTCTCAACCAGTAGTACTCGTACCACTGGTGGTACTTGAGGTGGTGTCCAGTGGTATGCATCAGACCTTCGGACTCCCACTGCCTGGCAGCAATGCAACGCGAAAAGCAGCAGTAGGAGGCTTGGCTCAGCAGGCAGAGCTCCAGTGTGCGCTTTTTGCATGCTCAGAAAAGCCCTCCTGTCCGCCCTGAGCCATTTGTCATGTTCCATCTGGTCTTCCAATCCAGAAGTAGCTGGCAATAACACATCGCCAGTGGTACTTCCAGTAGGTGGACCATGCGAAGTGGTATGGTGGGGGACAAACACTGAGAAACTCTGATCTAGGTGGACCTGTAGGAGCCAAATGATTTTGGCAGTTCCATTCCTTGAGTATGGTTAATTCTTTCAAGGCATGGACGTCATTCAGTTTAGCAAATACCACAAGTATTTCTTGCAGTTTGTACAGGTCTTCGTTTCTGCTAAGGACAGAAATTCCTAGATGTTGAACTTCAGAATTGTTTTATATTAGACTTGCAGAAACTAAAGCCTGCATTGTTGCACTATTAAATTCAACAGGAATAATCACCACACCTCTTTCATTATTGTATTGTATTTCAGATCAATATCCGAATAATTAAATTAGAAAAGTATTTCTTTGTTAGGGGGCATTGAGTGCAAAAGGTTGTTTTGATGTGCAAAAAATTGCCTGCAGTTTTCCAGTTTTCTTGCAGTTTGTTTATGTACCAAAAATTACCTGCAGTTTTATTAACTTTTGTTAATAGCCTCCAGAAGTTGATGTGGTTAATGTGAATTCCTTGCCAGCTTCAGGAGCCATGCTAAGTCTGAATCTGATTTATAGGTTTTGTGGCATTGACTTTAAGGTTATGTAATTGTAGCTTAGTGGCAAATTTCCAAAACATTAGGAATACAAAATAAGCATCTCTTGAGAGGAAATAAAATAAAAACCTCTCTCAGGGCTTAACACAAAAGAAGTTGTGTTACATTACTGTGAATTTTTTAAATAAATGGGTTGTAGTCCTGCACAGTTCCTCTCATGCACAGGCCCCTTGGACCCAGTGGTTCTGGATTGTGCATAACTGATGTCATCCTATAAGCAGAAGGCAGGAGTTGTCAGAGGGATAAAGTCAGCGGCGGCATTCAGCCGGTACGCTGGGCGGGACTTACCTTTGACCGGCAGTCCTCCTGTTGTATAACGGCGCGTTACGCCGCTTTCCCGCCTGCCCCGGCGGGTGGGAAAGCGGCGGAACACGCCGTTACGCAACGGGAGGACTGCCGGTCAAAGGTAACTCCCGCCCAGCGTACCGGCTGAATGCCACCACTGGATAAAGTGTCATATCATACTTCAATCAAGTTCAGAGACAAGATGTGGGTTCTCGGACCAGTTAGACTGACCTCTTGCAGGAATATAATCCTCCAAGGGGTCAGGGACAAATGACATGGTGTACGGTCAACTGGTGGTCAGGCTCTTGAATAAGCAGACACATTGCAGAGCAGAACAAGAGTAATAAAAGCAAAAGAAGTCTGTTCATCAGCTTTTCTTAACAGTGAATTGCTCAGACTGATGACAGATTGGAAGCCAAAGCCCTGGTGTGTCCTGTCTGGCCTGGAGGGTCAGCTGAAAGAATTCTTTCTGGTCCTAGTAGGTGCCCTTGACTGATGGAGCTCAGTCTGCTGGGCTGACCAGCTAAGCAGAATGCTGATGGCACAGGAGGTCAGATGCTAACCCCGGGCCCATAAGACCTTGTAGAAAGGGGCAGCCCAATCCTAACCTGCGCTGGAATAGCCAGGCTGGTGCAGCTATGTTGCATCCTAAGCATGGTAGGAGGCAGAAGCTGCTCAGTGTGGGGCAAAGGGATATTTTCCCTATAGGGCTGCTCAGATCTGCACGGCAAAATAGGCAAGTCCACTTGGCCAGGAGCAGCCCAAATTGGGGCTGCCCAGACTGGGGACGGGGATTTGGATGTGGCCCAATGGCCATGTCCCATCTCTGCCCTGTCTCTGCCCACGATGCTACCCATTACATCTCTGGTACGCCCTCGGCAAGGTAGAGCTATGCTGATGTTCAAGCAGCACAGCTGACAGGTGTGGCGGCCCATGTGCGCCAGTGCTGCTGCTTGTGCCAGCCCAGCATTCTGCAGCACAAACATGCCTTATGGCACATTTGCAACAGTGCTGGTCCGGTGCAAGAATGCTGTGCCAGCACATCACCAGGTTAGGATTGCGCTCTAAGCTACGGCCCAGAGCAATGGTCTTTTAAAAGAGAGATGGAACTTGTGAGATTTTGATATCCTATGTGCAGTGCTTCATCTTTATCTGAAGGCCCCTCTAAGGCCTTCCTGCTTTCTAAGACCATTTCACCAAATTATTCTGGGATCATGTGATTCGAGCCAGTGGAACTTCTATAAAGTTATTCTGAGTCTGAAGAATGTGCCTATTTCGGGTGCAATTTATCAAGCTGGTAGGCCTCATGCAAACTAATTGCAGCCTTTGTTCAGTAGTCATGTTTCCAAAGTAGACCACCGGAAAACTTACAGAGTCAAAAACATTTTTTCCCCAAAAGAAAAAATGCTACCACTCTCATGTGGTAGCATGTTTGCTCGAAGTGTACTTGTGGCAAGGCATCACAGCATCTTGCCACACATTTCTGCATAATGTAAACATGTGATGTATGCATGCATTATGCTTTCACAGATGTGCATTTAAATCAGGGCACATTCCAATTGAAATCAAGTACTTTTGGGTTTTATTGAGTTTAGTACGTGTGAGAGAGTTAAGACATTCCCATTAAAATCAATACAAGTTGCCTGCATCATGACCCTGTTGTGTAAAGTGTTCCTCAGTCAGTTATGCTCATTGGGTGGCACTGACTCTGCCTTCATAGAGTTGTTGTAAGGAAAATTAGTTTAGAATTGTCGTATACACTGGAGAGTTCTATAGGAAAGATAACTAAGAACAAAATAACATGTTATGAGAAATGCATTGGTGTTTTGCTTTCGCCTTTTGCCCTAAGTATTGCAGGAGAGCTACAAAAGAGGGTGAAGCCATTGCAGAGGACTAGCTTTAGAACTTTAGACCATTGCTTCTGCCGTGGTTCTGATCCCAATTGTGCCCCCAAACACACACTGTTTTGAATAGGAAAAACCTTCCACTGGCTTTCTGTTGAGGCTTTTTCTCATTAAAATAGCATGTAGATGGTATGTGTAATCAGAATTGGAACCAAGTCCAAAACCCTTATACGCTTCCTGTTCTCCCTGTTTTGTGCTTCCCCAAAGGGTATTTAGCCCCCCCCCCCCAGCAAAGCATAGGACTGTGTGTAGTTTCTCTGTAATAGCAGATAGTGAAACTTTGAACATAAAATCTGTAGCAACCTGCATCTTTCTCCTTTCCCTATCCACTTCTAGGTACAATGTGAAGTTGCAGAAATTGTGTACTATCAAAAGCATGAATGTTGGGAATGGCAACACAGTTAACAGCGAACTGGAAGATGGTAATGAATCTTATGACATTAGCTGCGATGACCCATCAATGCCATTGCTGTGGACAGGTAAGGCTAAGCAGACAGGAGCTGAACAAAACCTGGACAAGAAACACTATTTTCGAATGGCAGTTCACACATCGATAACTTTGCACTGTCTTGGGAAAAGCGATACAGTCTTTTTCAATTCCCCACATTTTGGTCTGCTACTTTCAGACAAATTCAACATCACTGAATATTTAGGGCCATGTTAAACTGTTTGTGCTAACAGTTGTGCCTCCCACTTTGGTGGTTTTGGCTTCTTTGTTCAATAGGGAACAAACTTGCTCTGACATACCTGAAGATTTCCTTAAGTTGGTCTCGGTTTCTCTTGGGATCTCAGATTTTTTATCCTTGGGTGGAATTTGATTAAGGTCAATAATAAGCATGTTGTTGACTGACTCAGAGTGCAATCCTATACTGTGCTGGATTGGCAAAGCCAAATTTAAATTGGCAAGGCATGTTCGCGCCCTTACCATAGGGGAGGCTCCAGCCTCCCCAATGTGCTACTCGGATCTGCACCTGCTAAACAGCAGGCGCAGGTCCGAGGAGATTGCGCAGCCTGCTCCAGTCTTTGCTGGGAAAAACAGCTGGCGGAGACTCAAGGAGTCCCATTGCAGGTCCTGCAGCTTTCCTCAAAGGGTGGGGTCTAATGTCCCCTTTCCCCGATGAGACCCCGGTTGCTGCCATGGATCCCATAGGATGCAGCAGTAGCCATTTTGCTACTGGGCAGCTTAGGATTGGGCTGTAACATGCTTGACCCGTGCTTTGCATGGACTGAACATGCACTCTAGACTCTGTCCCAGAATCCTTTGCACTACGCTAGGGTTCTGTGACAGATGGTCAGGCATTCCTAGAATGAAATGCCCTCTGAAAAAGGTTCCCTGGTGGTAAACAGATAGGAGCAAAACACTACTGTTAAGGCAGTAGAATGAAGCACAAAAAATATTCTATTCATTGTGAATGTGCGTCTGCTGGGTTAGAAGCAGCAGAAAAACATAAGCATTCATAACAGTGCTGGACTATAGGATGGAGTGGGTGTTCGGACACTTTAATGTAATGTGGTGGCCTAATAAGCAATTATTTACACCCTGTGGTGCAAGACAAGATATGTAGCCTTCCATGGACTTTCATCATTGGGGTTGACGGTTTCTGAGTGGTAGGAAAAACCAAAGGATGGGAACATTAGTTGATGGCAGCAAGTTCTTGTGGCTTTTTGAACTGGGCAGTGGGAGGAGAAGTCCATAATCAGAAACACTTTACGTGAAATTATTAGCCACTCAGCAGAGAATTTTCTCCTTTCTTTTGTTTTACTAATACTGCATACTGCATGGAAGAATCTGTATGTCTGTTTCCAGTCCTGCCTGATTTCCTTTCATCTGAAACTGATATATACAGTATCCTCCTCAACTTCAAGAGAATAAACAAACCTGCAACAATTCTCATGAGATTTGAAATAAGTTTTCAGGCAGGGAGAATGTTGAACAGAGGAATCCTGTTCCTTGCAGGCACAGGGACTGTGTCTTTACTTCAATTCAACAGGCCGGGTCTCAGTGGTTGAATGCGTATTTTATTTGCAGGAGGACCTTGTTCAGTCCCTGGCACTTCCAAGGAGAGCTGGATGACCCTTGTCTGCAACCAGAGACCTGGAGGACTGCTGCCAGTGTCTGTTTCTCAAATTGTGGGTCGGGACCCTCTAGGTGGGACGCGAGCCAATTTAAGATGGGTTACGTAGCACCTAGGGCAGCCATCACTGAAAATATGGGAAGATGGGGCATTGGAAAAAGGGAAGACTGTGTGGTTATTTTGCTTGTGTCAGGGCTGTAAATAGTTCTTTTTCCTTTCTGATTTTCCTTTGCCTTTCTGATTCACTTTGCTATTGGAAAATGGCTGAGAAATAACCCAACATATTACTGCAATCTCAGGAGAGGAGCAGGCTCTGGTATCACAATGATGGCACTTCCAGCCATGACATCACCTCTAGGTTAATGACATCACTTCTGGTGGGTCCCAGACAGATTGTCGCTCTAAAAAGTGGATCCTGATGCTAAAGGTTTGAGAATCACTGACTTATCTGGCTCATCAGTATCCTAATAGTAGAACAGCTTCCTATGTTCAGTTTTGCGCTGATTTGTCGCGTGAAGGATAACTTAAATACAAGCTAGTGACCCACATTGCATTTTGTTAATATTTCTTTGTTCCCTATGTTTATACACCCCACTTTTCAGCCAGGATTGGTATGTGCATTGCAGAATCTTAGCCAGACTAAAACAATTTGCCTTCCAAAATACTTCAGGTAACATGATGCAGTCTTTTTTGCTACGCCACTTCTGTCTGTTGATTTAATTGGCCTGTTCACTGTTTCCTGGTGGTGTTTTCACTTTGCTCGGGTCAATAATCTGCCAAAGCATACTGAACATCTGTTTGCATCTGCCTTGGGCAAGGATGCCCAGATCTTCTGTTAACATGTCTCCTGGGTCAGAAGGTGTTTGGGTCTCACCTTAATCTAGTGCATGAGTGCAAAGTCTGATTATTTTCCAACAAAAGACGCCTGCTCTCAGCCTACAGCATGCTACTTCTTGACGGTGGGAATTCTATTACTTGAGGAGGGGGAGGTGTAGATAAAAGGGAGGTTCACAGACTACTAAGCTGCCTTTGAAGCTTGCAACTTTTATTGCCTTCAAGAGCTTCGACTGGCAAGACATAAAAGCTTCTATTACTGGATTCTCATATATATAGAAAGCTTTTCACCTGGAGGAAAATCCAATTTCAAAGACAAGACATATGTGCAGGAAGTGAAGATTTATACTTTTGTTGTTAGTGTTCATGTTTTTGCGGTAAAAGCTCATCAGCTGGACACCCCTGACTTTAGTTGTGGTGATCCACATGTCTTTGGCTTTGATTTTTGCCCAGTCAATAGAAGCCCATTGTGGCAAAATGCAAGGGTGACGTGGGGCAGAATAGAGGCCAGATGCTTGAACGCTCATTCGCATTGCAGAGGAGTACCCTTGTTCGTTGCAGCAAAGCAGACTGTTTTGTATGTTGTGCTGATATACCGCAGTCTACATTTCTGGGGGCCAGAACCCACTTCCATCAAATGCATCCTATCCTCCTATCCAGAGTAGACCAAGATGACCAGAATGAAACATAGAACATGGCTCCTGTCTATTTAACATGATTGCAGAAGGCACTGGAAATGTCACAAGCAGCACAAAACATCACATAATGGTGAGGCCAGTTCTGCAATGAAGTTAGAACAGCAGCAGTGTGGTCTAAAGCCCATGGTTTGAACAGGGTGTAAATAATAATAATAATAATAATAATAATAATAATAATAATAATAATAATAATACTTGGATTTATATACCGCCTTTCTTAGGTCACCAGATTTCTCTAATCAAGGCGGTTTACATAGGCAGACTTTACAATTTTTACAGAAATGTTCTATCTTTCATGAACTACACACATACACAGGGATCTTTCTGGATTTAGTCCTTCTTTCTGGCCACTGCTGGCTGATAAGCCGCTTCCTTGCTCCCACCAGAGAAGGGGCTGAACTTCGGCACAACTCCCCCTCACACAAGGCAGCCGAAGCTCAGCTGTTAATCAGTCACAATTAACGAGGTCTGCTGCTCACAGAGATTTCTGGCTGTCCTGAACTGGCGACCTTCAGATCTTCTTCTCTTATCTTCAGGCAAACGGAGGCATTAACCCTCTCGACTAAATGCATATCAATTAAAAAATCTGTGTCAAACTTGGTTAATGTTCAGAAAAATAGGATGGTACAGGCATGCCCTGATATCCACTGATTCGGTATCCACGGTTTTAGTCATCCACAGATATCATGGATACTGGGATGCCTATTAAAGCATTAAACAAATCTCTTTTTTGCCTTGTTGAAGCAAAACCACTGATGTTCCCCTATCTTTAAAAAAGCATCCCCAGTATCCACGGTTTCAAGTATCCACGGTGGGGTCTGGAACAGAACCCCAGTGGATACCGGGGCACGCCTGCATTGACTTGGTGCCTCAAAAGGGAAACTTCACTAGGGAGGAAGATTCAAAGCCAGCAATCCGCAACAAAGCAGGTCTTCTCCCTGCTAGCCACCTATGTAAGTTCAGGTGGCAGAGGAATCCCAGAGAGGGGTTCACTTGCAGATCTTCAACGATGGACAGGTGCTTATGGTAGAAGTTAGCTCCTTAGGTGCAGGGATTATAAAAACTCAGTTGGAGGAATCCCTTTTTCTGCATACCTCCTGAAGAAATAAAAACTCTAAAGTAGCCCTGATTTGCTGCCCCATCTAACTTCACTGACCCATTCACAGGTAATAAAATGCAGGGGGTGGGGGTTGTAGCAGAGTGCCAGGAACACTCTGGAATAAGACTAGGAATGCAGACTGGTCTTATATTAACAAAGTGCAGGGTTTCAAACTGAAACCTCTGCATAGGGTCACAACAGACAGCTCTGCACACTCCTTTACAATTTTCCTTGGCCTTCTGACCTACTCCAAGTCCTGGGATGCATTTGATCAGGACCCTGGACAGAATGGGGCTGTCACTCTGTCCCTCACTTCCAATAAAAAACCAGTGGCCAACTTGATAACATTCACACAGCTGAATAACAGTTCTGAATAACAGCTCTGATACATGGAAAGGAGAGCTGACTCATACTGACACTTTACTGGTTCCCTACTGTGTCATAATGACACCTCATTGACTCTTGGAACAATCAGATTCATTTGCCAATTTTGAATTAAAACCCACTTTTTGTTTCATAAGGCAGTTATGTTTTCCTTTTCTGATTATTTGGCTATAATACTTGCAGAGGTGTATTTAACCTGTAGCACCAGGTGCCACGAGCCATGGGCGCTATTCTTCAGGGGTGCCATTGGCATGGCGCCCCCCCCCCGTGGTATGGCACCCCTCCGCAACTGCTGAGGCAGCCGCAGCCCACCTTAAGGGCTCCGTCCACGCTGGTTCACCTTAAGAGCCCTAGCGCCTGCGTACTTCAGGCAGTGGCAGTTACGAAGCATGTGGTGGATGCCTAGATGGAGTGGATTGGCAGCAGTGGCAGCGAGCAGCTGGCGGCGCCGAGGCGGCGCCATGGTGGTGGCAAAGTGGCAAGTGGGCGACGAAGAAGCGAAGTGAGTGGGCAGCGAAGAGGTGCCACTGCCGCTCTGTAAAGACTGCTGCAGGAGAGAAGTGTTCTCGCCCAACCCGGCAAGAAACTGAACCACGTGGGTTGCTCAGTGGCTCGCCCACAAAGGCGCAGACCTCACGCTCCGTCCGGATCTCCAGCGAGCGTGTTCTGGTGGCGACGACTGTCGAGGAGAAGACCCCCGGGCCGGGGCTGGTGAGGGGCGTGCCGGGCAGTCAGCTGTGTGCCTCCCCGAAGCCATTCCGCCCCCTCCCTGAAGCTGTTCTGCCCCCTCCCCGAAGCCGTTCCGGGTACCATGCAAAGTCACTGCCGCTCAGCAGAGAGCAGGATTTTTTTTTATCCTTTGGCTTCGGGGACATGAGTGTGCGCTGGACCCTTCCTCCTCCTCCACCCCACCTCACCCCAATGTTGTAGTTTTTGGGAAACGCGCCAAGAGTGCACACATTTCCCGTTCCTCCTCCTCTCGGCCCCTCATTTGTTTTGGGGAAACGGGCTCTGTCTGCCGGAGCGCATGCTGCCCCCTTCCTGCTTCTCCTCCCTCTAATTGGTTTGCCCAGGAGTGCACCGTGGCCCCTTCCTCCTCCTTTCCACCCCCCCCCAATATTGTTGCTCTTGGGAAACGCGCCTGGAACGCACCATGGTCCTCCTCCTCTTCCACCCCCTCCAAATTTCTCTCCCTTTGGGAAACGCACCCAGGAGCGTGCACTGGCCCCTTCCTCCTCCTCTCCGCCCCTCATTTGTTTGCTTTGGGGAAACAGGCTCTGCCTGCAGGAGGGAAGGTGGACCTCTTCCTCCTGTCCACCGCCCCCATTTGAGAAACGGGCGCTGCCTGTAGGAGAGCACATTGGCCCCCCTTCCTCCTCCTCCTCTCTGCACCCCCCATGACTTGTCCCAAGAGGGTGGGGGGCTGTTGGAGCCAGGCGCACTTGTCAAGACCCCGTCCTTGCCCGTGGAGTCAGTTCTGGGCTGGTTCTCTCCCGCTCCTCGTTGGCTGGCTGGCGTGCTCTGGCATGTGCTTACTTTGCAAAGTGCTTAATCCAGGGCTGCAGCAAATGCAGCAGAGGACACTTTGGGTGTTTGTGGGCGTAAGTTGGGGAGAGAAGGGCCGGGGTCCAAAAGCCTTGGGGATGGTGACAAAGGGTGTAGTGCTGGGTCATCCCTGCTGCATTTAGGGCTGTGGAGGGCGTACTGGGGTGGGGGGTGCTGTGGGGTAGAACCGGCTTGCCTTGCTGTGCTTTCGGGTTTTTGGATACTTGCCTTTTATTGACACCAAGTGAAAGGTGCAAAGGAAAGCCTTTAGTTCCTGACATGATGGAGGGTGGGGAGGGTATTTGTCAACAGTGATTTGTTGATCTGATTATATTGTTTTTTGCTTTGGGTGCAAGAAGCCTTGGGCTTTATTTCCAGATAAGCCCATGTCCTAAGAAAAAAAGGAAGCCAGACGTTTAGAAGATCCTTGGGGAAGGTAGGTAGGTAATTGGTAGTCTCAGATTGAGTTGCTTGCAACTCCAAGTAAAGGAATTTCAGTAAGGGCTGAAAATGACTCTTGCCTTAATGTTTTCAATATAATGACAAGAGAAGTTGTAGTCAGTTTTCTATTATGCTGCTGCTAAAGGCACAGGATCATCCTGAAAGTCAGTAAAGCAATTTGGCAAGTGTCATTAGGGAATTACGGATTATATACAAATCTTGCTTTGTAAATTTAACTTTGGTTAGGGTGAAGTGCAAACATAGTATGGTTAATGTAATTGAATTAATTAGTGGTAGATTTCTGACTAATTTTAATTCTGTTTAGCCATTACTTGCATCCTGGGTAGGAATGCATGCTCAGGGACAGCAGGTGGGGTAGGGCTTACTTGGGTGCCCAGTGTTCCAGGTCATGAGAATATTCTCTTTCTGGGTGCAGACTCTCTCTGTCTCTCAGACAAACGTGGTTGCTGTTGAGAGCAGGGTGGGCTTGCGCTGGGGCTAGGAAGTGATGTGCATCCATTAAATTGAACTGTGTATTGCTGTACATGAGGTCAATAACTAAATAGGACGTAGAAGTTAATGATTGTCATAATGGAAAACATTTTTTATAATATGATGCACGATAAATTTTATAGAGACAATTGAGAAGTTCAACCTATTTCACATAACACTGCTGTGAAAATAGCAAAGTACTACTTATGATGAGGCTAAGATTTAAACAATTTAGCATAACGTGGAGCAAGGATTGATTTATGTGTCTATTTTGCCCACCCTGATGTAAGGATTTGATGATACTGGTTTGGATAGGCAGATGCAACAATGGCAAAGGCTTAACCTGTTGGATTTCTGACGGTTGCACTGTTGTTAGGAGACATTAAACCCGGCGGCGAGGCAGTCTAAGAATGCCAATTTGCATTTCAAGTATGTCATTTGATTATGTCATGATGATGACAATTCCTGCTTGATGATGTTTGAATACCACTGATCTTCCAGGTGTTTTGATAGGGGCACAATTTCATTGCTTGCCATGGGCGCCATTTTCCCTAGATAAGCCTCTGCATGCTTGATAGAATAAAGATATTTCAGTGCAGTTTGTTTCATTGCATTCTGCATTAAATTACTTACTGAACGATATATAACATGATGCTATTATTCAAACATATCAAGATTTTCACAATTTTGACCAGTATTGTGTCACACACACTCTGAGGGTGTTAGGGAGTTAGGGACATGTCCCTTGTGCCGGCCCAAGAGTGTTGCAAATACACCGTTAAGCGCATTTGCACCACTCTCGGAGTCAGAGAGGCTGGCGCACAGATGTGCACCATCCTTCTTGACTCCAAGAGTGGTCCAAACGCACCTTATGCCAGCCTAACTCCAGTTTAGGATTGCACCCCTAGTGTGTCAGCCAGTGCAGTCCACAACCAGATCTTTCTCCTCTCTCCAGCTTGTCCTTCTCTTCCCCACCTGCTCTTCTTCACCAGAGGGCTCCACAGGCTTATGTACCTATTACATTTCTACAGCAGTTACATCACAGGTAGTTCTCTTATGTCCCCAACTTCACGCTAAAAGCAGATTGCAGTTCTCCATAGCAGTGGTTTGCTTGCGTGGTACTACTAAGTAATCCAGAGAATGCAACTGCAGGGTAGACAGCTGTTATTTCTTGGCATAGCAGAGAGGAGATAAATTTAGAGCTCAATCCTAAACTGGAGTTAGGCCGGCATAAACTAAGCCAGCAAAGTTTGGCCAGCACAAGGACCACCATAAAGCGTGCTTGGACTACTCTTGGAGTCAGGGAGAATGGCTCACATCTGTATGCTGGCCTCTCTGACTCCAGGAGTGGTCCAAGCATACTTTACGGTGTCCTTTGTGCTGGCCAAACTTTGCTGGCTTAGTTTATGTTGGCCTAACTCAGTTTAAGATTGTACCCTCAATGTCTGCACAGATCTCCAGTTTAATAATAGTCCCATAGCCACTGACATTATGTAAACATGCAGTTGTCATGTGGGTGCACCAGTTCTTATTCATTAAAAATGCTTTGGCTTGAGTGGTCTCCTCCACATAGGAATCAGGCAGAAAAAAACCGCACTGGAGTTTTCCTTTTCCCCAGGCCATTAATAATGGCCAGGTGAAATAATGCCAAGAACTGCTGATATTCTTGACATTATTTCAGGTGCTCCTGGGCTACCTTCTGTTGCCCTTTATGGAAGTGTTTCTCAAACTGTGGGTTGGGAACCCTCCCGGTGGGTTGCAAGCCAATTTCAGGTGGATTGTGTAGCACTTCGGGCAGCCATCATTGAAAATGCGGGAAGATGGGATGCTGGAAAGGGGGAGGACTGTGTGGTGGTTTTGCTTGTGTCAAGGTTGTAAACAAGCTTTTTTCCCCCCTTTCTGATTCACTTAGCTATTGGAATGACTGAGAAAAAACCCAAGTCATTGCTGCATTCTCAGGAAAGCAGCAGACTCTGGTGTCACAATGATGGTATTTCTAGCCCTTACATCACTTCCAGTGGGTCCTGGACAGATTGCCATTCTAACAACTGGGTCCTGGTTCCAAAAAATTTGCAAAGCACTGCTTTAGGGCGTTCCACTAGATGCTACAGAGAGATGATGGAAACAATGGCTTGTTCTCATAATGTTCCAGCATTGCTCCACCCATCCAGTCAGCCCTTTTGTTCCCCTGGCCTGACTGTAAATTCGTCTGGGTTAGGCTTGAGTCTTTTCGTTGGGCAACAGCTACCTTCTGGCCCTGACTGTAAAGCTGTTCAGGTGCATGTCAAGTCTCTTGGCACTTCCTATCTTTCTCGTCTACTTTCTCATCTCTCCCAGTTTTTCTAAGTCTAAGGCCTGCTCCGCTTCTCCATCCTGATCTGCTGGGACATGTACCTCCCACCGCTTGTATTCTTGTACACCAGAGCTGTCAGATAACCCCAGGGTGGACACAGAATTGGACTGAAGCTGCAAAACAAAAGGGGTAGTATGCTGAACTTGCACGTAAGCTGCTAACAACTCAAGCCTATGCATGTCTACTCAAAAGTGGGGCTTACTCCCAGGAAAGTGTGTAGATGATTGCATCCTTAGGCTGCAACTTTCCAGCACCAGGGTAAGGGCAATGCAGCTTTGAGGTAAAGGAACAAACATTCCCTTACCTTGAGGAGGTGTCTGTGACTGCCCCGCAACTGCAGGATGCAGCATGTGCCCCATCGGCATAGCTATGTCAGTGCAGGAAAGTTGGTTAGGACTGCGCCCTCTGTCGTATTGTTCCATAACTCAAGCCCTTTAGTTCCCACTCTTCAATCTAATTGGCATTCCCACAAGGAGTTCCATAGTGTGCCTTATGTGTGGCACTTTGAAGACTGTGCTGAAAAACTTCACGGGGAGAGTTTTTAATCTCACCTGATGAGATTTACTCTTTGAAAATGTCATCCTTTCTTCCTTCATCAAATCCCAGTGATAAGCTTCAGTAGTTGCCTCCTCCTCTGGATAATAATCCTACTTAATGGTACTTTAGAGTATTTCCATAGTGCTCTTGCCTTAGTTCTCAGGGTGTTTTGCATACTCAGGAATGCTTGCAATACTCTTGTAAGGCAGGCCAATGTTATCAACAGACAATTCATGACTGAGTTCAGATTTGCACTGAGGATTTCCTGTTCAGAGCTTCTGCTTTAACCAGTTTATAGATCATCACCTACATTACATGTAGCTCCAATTGGCTTCCATCAGGATAAGATCTTGCATTATTATATCTGCCTTATACAGAATTATTCATTACCCTTTTCATCCCCTACCTAAGTGTTTGGTTTACATATGTTTCTTTCTTTGATGGTGGACATCCAAAATCAAATGTGTTCGTTACCTCCTTTGAATAATCCAGGTGATTTGTTTTATTTTACAGTTCAAATTTATTGTGGACTAGCTTTTTGTTACCCGGCGTTGCCCGGGTGTTTATATCTCCCATCCCTGACCCATCTCCCAATTTTGGCCATTTTCGACCATTTTCACCTAGGGCCCCCGCGCACCCCCACCCCCGGGGGCGGTCGGGAGGCCTGACCCCCAGAGTGTCTGTTGCCAGGCTGGAAGGCACGCGCATGGCGAGTCTGGTGCACATCGCTCCAGGCGCTCCAGGAGAGCATGGCAGATATAGTGTCTTGCACCCCTTCCCGCACTCCATGCCGAGGGGGGGCGAACCCGGACTCCGACGGTGTCAGGAGCATCGTCGCTCGCTCCAGCAACCCCGGAAACTATGGATGCGACGCCGATTTTGGCCATTTTCGACCATGTTCACTTGGGCTCCCCGCGCACCCCCACCCCCGGGGGTGCTACGGGGGTCTAACCCCCGCAGTGTTTGTCGTCAGGCCACAAGGTGTACGTGTGCCAAGTTTCGTGTCGTTTGGTCCAGGCGTTCCAGGAGGGCATGGCGGATGCTGTGTCTCGCACCCCTTCCTGTCCGCCACGCCGAGGGGGGGGTGAACCTGAAGTCGCACAGCGTCGGGACTGTCGCCACTCGTCCCGGCGACCCCGGAAACTATGGATTCGACACCGATTTTGGCCATTTTCGACCATTTTTGCGCGGGGACCCCCCTGAATCCCCCTGGGGGTGCTAGGGGGCCCTGACCCCCGCAGTGTTTGTGGCCAGGCCACAAGGAGTATGCGTGCCAAGTTTCGTGTCGCTCGGTCCAGGCGTTCCAGCAGGGCACGGCAGCTGTTGTGTCTTGCCCCCCACGCCGAGGGGGGGGTGAACCAGAACTCGCACAGCGTCGGGAGCGTCACCACTCATCCCGGCGACCCCGGAAACTATGGATTTGACACCGATATTGGCCATGTTCGACCGTTTTCAAGTGGCCCCCCATGTACCCCCACCCCCGGGGGCGGTAGGGGGCCCCGAACCCCGCAGTGTTTGTGGCCAGGGTGCTAGGCTTCCGCATGCCGGGTTTGGTGCCAATCGGTCCAGGCGTTCCAGCAGGGCATGGCGGACGCTGTGTTTTGCACCCCTTCTTGCCCCCCATTTGGGGGGGGGCAAACCGAGATGTCAACTGCGTCGGGAGCGTCACCACTCATCTCGGCGACCCCGAAAACTGTGGGTTTGACTCCCAGCTTGGCCGTTTTTGACCGTTTTCATGTGGGGACCCCCTTGGACCCCCACCCCCGGGGGCGCTAGGGGGGCCCGACCCCCACAGTATTTGCGGCCAGGCCGCTAGGCTTCCGCATGCTGAGTTTCATGCCAATCGGTCCAGGCGTTCCAGCACGGCATGGCGGACGCTGTGTTTCGCACCCCTTTTGCCCCCCATGTCGGGGGGGGGCTGAACCCGGACTCAAATGGCATCGGGAGGGTCGCCACTCATCCCAGCGACCCCGAAAACTACAGATTCGACGCCGATTTCGGATGTTTCCGATGATGTTCACGCGAAGACCCCCGCGTACCCCCACCCCTGGGGGCGCTAGGGGGGTCTGACCCCCGCAGTGATTCCTTCCTGGCTGCAAGGTACGTGTGTGCCAAGTTTCGTGGCCGTGGGTCAAGGCACGGAGACATGTATAAGGAACACACACACACACACACACACACACACACACACACACACACACAGGTCCATTTTTATATATATAGATTAGGATGTTTCCAGATTGAAGGTTTCTTGGATGGCAGGAGTTTTGATTCAGTACAGCTGTTAGGAGCAAGGGCTGATTCTTGGGCTATCCTAGGGAGACCAAATGGCATTCTGAGATGGTAAGGGTCAACACAATGCAGGATGCAGTCAACACAAGTAGCACCAGCCCTAATGGGGGAGATGGTCAAAGATAACCTGGATTTTGCATGCATCAGAAGAGTGGTAAACTACTATATCATTTAAGGTGTACCCTTTCCTTTGCCTGGACAGCACCAACAGCCGGCATGCTGCCCCGGCAACTTGTGCAAGTGCCGTAAAGTACATTGCTACTGGAGGTAAGCCCTCTACACTGGCACTAAGGTCAGCGCAGTCAACGCTGGGCCTTGTCGCTTGAAAGACACGTCAGAGGAATGCTGAGTGGTAGGTGTTACCGCTGGCCAGCAATGAGGCTTCCTGGGGTGGGGGGAGGGCAGAGGGAATCTGGGGAAGTGGCAGAACTGGGTAGAGGGAGGGTGGCCCGAGGGAGGGTTGGACCTGGGAGGGAGCAGGGAAAGTGGCAGAGTCTGCCGCTGAATCCTATGCCCCCTCCTGCACCTGAAAGCACCTGATAGGCCTCCGTGGTTCTGCGCCCACTAAATAGCGAGTGTAGATAGCAACTTGCGATTTACTGCCAGTGGAGCTTGAAATGGGGTAAGGGAACAAACATTCCAGTACCCCTGGGAGACTCTGGTGGCTGCCCCAGCCCTGCAGAATAAAGCAGCAGCCATTTCTGTGCCGCTGTACTTCATGCCGCTAACGGGACATAGGATTTGGCTGTAAGTCTGCAGTTCTTCCCTTTCATGGATCACTGCCTTGTCGTGGCGAAGGGGCTTGAGTAGCTCAATGAAGCTGTGAGCTATGCCATGTAGGGTTACCCAAGATGGACAGGTCATAGTAGAGAGTTCTGACTAAACGTGATCCGCTGGAGAAGGAAATGGCAACCCACTCCAGTACTCTTGCCAAGAAAACCTCATGGATTACAAAACTAAAAGGCTAAACGATATGACACTGGAAGATGAGACCCTCAGGTCGGAAGGTGTCCATTATGCTACTGGGGAAGAGCAGAACACGAGTACTAGTAGCTCCAGAAAGAGTGAAGTAGCTGGGCCAAAACCGGAAGGAAGCTCAGCTGTGGATGTGTCTGGAAGTGAAAGGAAAGTGCGATGCTGCAAAGAGCAATACTGCATAGGAACCTGGAACGTCAGATCTATGAATCAAGGTAAGTTAGATGTAGTCAAACGTGAGATGTCAAGGCTGAACATCGACATCATGGGAGTTAGTGAACTAAAATGGACAGGAATGGGAGAATTTAATTCAGATGACCATTATATCTGCTACTGTGGGCAGGAATCCCTTAGAAGAAATGGAGTAGCCTTCATAGTGAACAAGAGAGTGAGAACAGCAGTACTGGGGTATAATCTCAAAAGTGATAGAATGATTTCAATTCGGATCCAAGGCAAACCTTTCAACATCACAGTAATCCAAGTCTACGCCCCAACCACTGGTGCTGAAGAGGAAGAAGTTGACCGTTTCTATGAAGACCTAGAACAGCTTCTAGAATTAACACCCAAAAAAGATGTCCTTCTCATCATAGGGGATTGGAATGCTAAAGTAGGCAGTCAAGAGGTAATAGGAGTAACAGGCAAGTTTGGTCTTGGAGTACAGAATGAAGCAGGGCAAAGACTGATAGAGTTTTGTCAGGAGAACACATTAGTCATAGCAAATACCCTTTTCCAGCAACACAAACGGCGACTGTACACATGGACTTCACCAGATGGTCTACATCGAAATCAGATTGATTACATTCTTTGCAGCCAAAG
>JAJKFI010000033.1:1710795-1736941 GCA_029204185.1 Lerista edwardsae
GGCTTCAGCAGTATGTGAATCGAGAACTACCAGATGTACAAGCTGGTTTCCGAAGAGGCAGAGGAACTAGAGATCAAATTGCCAACATTCGATGGATCATGGAGAAAGCCAGAGAGTTCCAGAAAAACATCTACCTCTGCTTCATTGACTATGCTAAAGCCTTTGATTGTGTGGATCACAACAAACTGTGGCAAGTTCTTGAAGAGATGGGAGTACCAGACCACCTTATCTGTCTTCTGAGAAACCTGTACGTGGGCCAGGAAGCAACAGTTAGAACTGGACATGGAACAACCGACTGGTTTCAAATTGGGAAAGGAGTACGACAAGGCTGTATCCTGTCACCCTGCTTATTTAACTTATATGCAGAGTACATCATGAGGAAGGCAGGGCTGGATGATTCACAAGCTGGAATCAAGATCGCTGGGAGAAATATCAACAACCTCAGATATGCAGACGACACCACTCTAATGGCAGAAAGTGAGGAAGACTTAAAGAACCTGCTGATGAGGGTGAAAGAGGAAAGTGCCAAAATTGGCTTGAAGCTCAACATTAAAAAAACTAAGATAATGGCCACCACTCCCATCACTTCCTGGCAAATAGAAGGGGAAGAAATGGAAGCAGTGACAGACTTTATCTTCCTGGGCTCCAAGATCACCGCAGATGGTGACTGCAGCCATGAAATTAAAAGACGTTTACTTCTTGGGAGGAAAGCTATGGTGAACTTAGACAACTTAATCAAAAGCCGAGACATCACACTGCCAACAAAGGTTCGCATAGTCAAAGCTATGGTTTTCCCAGTAGCTATGTATGGCTGTGAGAGCTGGACCATAAGAAAGGCAGAGCGCCGAAGAATAGATGCTTTCGAATTATGGTGCTGGAGAAGACTCTTGAGAGTCCCCTGGACTGCAAAGAGGTCCAATCGGTCCATCCTACAGGAAGTCAAGCCTGATTGCTCCCTGGAAGGACAAATGCTGAAGCTGAAGCTCCAATACTTTGGCCACCTGATGAGAAGAGAGGACTCTTTAGAAAAGACCCTCATGCTGGGAAAGATTGAAGGCAAAAGGAGAAGGGGGCGGCAGAGGATGAGATGGTTAGATAGTGTCACCGAAGCGATGAACATGAAATTGGGTGAACTCCGGAAGCTAGTGGAGGACAGGGAGGCCTGGCGTGCTGTGGTCCATGGGGTCGCGAAGAGTCGGACACGACTTAGCGACTGAACAACAACAACTGCAGTTCTTAATGCTTCCCTATGTAAAATACACAGACAGACAGACAGACAGACAGACAGACAGACAGACAGACAGACTCCTCCCTATGAGTATAAAATTAGCAGGAGGAAAGTTTCTAGCCCAGCCAACTCCCTGCCATGCTAGCTGATTGTGTGGTATATATTATATATGGTATTGTGTGAATGTTGATCTGATTTGGATAATTTTAGCGTTAGTGGGTTCTTGTTATTGTGATGGTATATTCTGTTGTATTATTACTTATTAGTTTAAGGTATATGAGAGAGCTTTTGGGTTGGAGTAAAATTCCATGTATGGCCAATAAAATTCTATCTAAAAAATTTTCCCGCTACAGAGGATTCACAGTTTCTGCATGTGAGGACCACGATTTTGCAAAGGCCTACCCAACTCTGTACCACTTCCTTTCCCCCCTCTATATTGCTGCCTGCATATCCAATTTAGCACTGCATCACATAACCAGTGGGAATGCAGCCTTGGGAAATGCGATAGAGGACAGAACTGCTATCCATGCCATATTCTGAAATAAGATGTCAGTTTCGACCTCTTCTTCCCCACTCTCGTCTGTCTTCATCATTCTGCGAAATAACAGGCATGTGATCATCTGACTTTTTTTGAGGGATTTTCTGTGATTTTTTTGCTTCAGCTAAATGTTCCCCCAGATTTTCAGTACTTACAAGCTAAAATTGTGCACTAACAGTTTTTTTAAAATTTCTTCACGCTAAATTCTCCTGGTCTTCTCAGTGTAAGTAGCCTGCTGTAAATTCATATTTATCCAGATGAATACCAATGGCAATAAAGAATGGTATTGCCCCTACCCCACCCCACCCCGTCTGCACCCCTTTTTCTCTGGGGTTAATATACACCTTATTGTAATGTGTATTCTAACAAATGTCTCCTGTCTGCTAAGCCTTACTGTATTTCCTATGTCTGGTTGGTAACATTTGTTGTAATACTTGCATGCATTTATTATGTTTTCCTTTTATTAATTATCAGGGTTGCATGTTTTGTCTCATCGTTTAGAAACAGAGTTCAGTACAGTGTAGCTCTCCCCTTTATATGTATTGTCACAAATCTAACAAAACAAGTTCTTGCTAAGCTGTGCGGTAGCTTGACATTTTCGGTCAACAATACCATTTAGCTTACAAAACCGTAGTGGTTGAAGGATTGCATCCTTCCTCTTTATCAAACAGAACCACTAAATTTTAAGCAAGTTTCCTCTTTGTCTCAGTAACAAACTGGCATACCTATTGTTATTTTTACTACATAGTCCAGACAAATCAAGCACTTCTGTTTATTTTGACAGCAGAGATAACATCTAAATGGCACTATTTTTTATTTTATTTATTTTGAAGCATTTATACCCCGCCTTTCCCATGCCAAAGCAAATGCCCAAGGCGGCTTACATGGGCAGGCTAGTCCAAACCACCATTTGTCAATGGAGTTTTTACAAATGTACAGTATCCTGCAGTTCACCAAATCCGTAGTCCCAGATGTAGCCTTCACAGTGTGGTTCTCTCCTCTGGCCGTGTGACATCAAGCTTCAGCAGGGCTCAAGTCATTCTGAGAAAATTCTCTTCTCCAAGGTCACAGGATTTTGTTTTGTATATGTGAAATTATTAAAATAACTTATTCTGCTACATAGACTGCAGAACACAGTGCCCCAATAAAGAATCTTGCCTCAAATGGCAGAGGATCCAACATATTCTTAGTGCAGTTTGGAGATTGAACTTTCTGTTCTTCATTGGTGCCTTCATTTTTCCCCCAGAAGAGGATTGAACACATGTTTAATGTTGCTGTTGCAATAAATAGAACTTAGCTTTGTCTGGATTACAACCACTATTATTAACCATTAATTTATACAATGCTTAAAGTTTCATAGGTGCTATGTAATAAGCATTTGATAACACTCGCCAGTATAAATTAAGGAAGGTTGGTAGACCAGGATGTTTCCATACAGCTGCCTTCTGAAATTATTGCCTTAAATTGGCAAAATGTCCTTTATGGCTGGCACCCTAATCCGGTCACTGATAGAAATTCAACTTTTAAAGATTTTTATGGCTTTGAATTATGTTACCTTTTGAACAAAGACAAGGAGGCCCATGAGGGCAAATACTGTAAGGCAAAGAGAAGCACAGAGAAACACAGGAAATGTTGTCACTAACCATTGGCATTGTGGTCAATAGTGAAGGGAACGCAACAGTATGGTCAAAATTCTGTGGTGATGGTCGATGAGATCATTTGTTCCAGTCCGCCAAAATTCCGCTTCCCGGAAGCCGGCCTGCGAATCATGATTACGAATAAGTTTGGCCCAAGGACCAGGCTACGGATGGCGAGTAGGCTAATTATTAATGAGGTGAGTCTACAAGGCAGAGAACAATTAAAAAGCTAGATAATATATTCAATGACTGTTTAGATTTACCAGTAAGTAATGACAATTATGCATTTTTATGACTTTGGGCGCAGTCCCGGGATGAATTTTCCACCGACGCTACTTCATAGCTACGTCACTAGTGCTGAAGTGGGGGCGCCAACCGGAGCTAGAGCTCTTGGGCCGACGCTAGCAGTAGAGTCAGCCCAAGAGCACTGTTGCCGAGCCACCCTTGCACCAGCCAAGCCCGGCTCACTAAAGGGCAGTTCTAGGAGGGGGGGCAGCGCGAGGGAGGGAGGGAGGAACTGAGTGGGGGTGGGCAGGCTGTGAGCATGTCGGCCGGGGGAAGGGGAGGGGCTGGAATGCGGCCTAATGGCCACATCCAAAGGTCCTTTGAGAGGCCGCATGGCCCCAATTCGGGCAGCACACGTTCCTCGGATCTAGTCCTTGCCCCAGTGGAGGCTCCCCAACACACCTAAAGTGTGCTGGATATGGCGCAGGCCAGCTGGCCTCGCCATTCCAGTGCAATTTAGGATTGTGCTATAAATGGTGTTTTACAGAATAATGTTTTTGAATAAAACAGGTCTTTGCCCTGTGGAAATTTACAATTAAAGTTTGCCTGTAATGAAGGATGGAAAAGGAGATGGATCAGAAGAAGTAAGGGTAACAGGGGAATGAACACAAGCAATTCATATTGGTTACTTAATCCATGAGATATGACTTCACACTGCATAACTAATGGAATTAATTACCGCAAGATGCAATGATGGCCGCTAGCCTTTTATGGATTTAATAAAATGGGATTAGAATTATTCTAGAGGATGGAGCTGTCAGCAACTGTTAACCATGATGGTTGAGTGGCGCTTCCCCATTCAAAGGCAGTGTGTCAGCAGAGGCCAATTTCTGGAGAATATAATGGATGAGGGCTAATACATTCATCGCCCTGCTTGGCACACGCAACCAACGCATACTCTTAACATCAATCAGGGACATCCTTTTGGATGAGACCTACTAGCCCTGTTTGGTTAAGGGAAAGCCATAGCAAAAGATTTTTGTGGAAACCTCTCCTGCAATGGTTACAATGTTCACTGGTTTTATCCCCCTGCCTTGTAGCGCCAGCGACTCATCCACTCATCCAACGGCAAACTGACCCAAAATGGTAAACACGAGAATATTGAAAACGGGGCCATCCATGTCAATAACCAAGAAGAAGAGAATGAGCACAATTACCTGTCCCCGTTCTCACCGCCAGGTAAATCTGGAAGGCATATTACAGAATTAGTAATGTGATGAGACGCCTTTGCTGTGGCAAATTAGGGCTCCCCTCCCAGGAGTCATCTAATTGGATACGTTTTCATTAATTGCAATGGTGCGCACAGTGGCTTATGCCCAGATAGTTTCAGTGGCTTCCTTTACAAAGTTAGATAGGTGAGGGTGCAACCCTAAACAACTTTCCAGCACCTTGGTAAGGGCAATGCAGCTCCGAGGTAAGGGAACAAAATTCCCTTACCTTGTGGATGCCTTCATGATTGCCCCCCCCCCTTGACTGATGCATGACTGATGCACAAGCCCTATTGGCACAGCTATGCCAGTGCTGGAAAGTTGGTTAGGATTGTGCTCGGAGTCTGTGTGTCCGGGTTGCCTCTCATTTGTAATTAGCAAGTTCTCTGGAAGAGGGAGGAGAGCATTCTCTCACCACGTGGGAACCACGGCGTTCTTTTTCCAACCACCTCTTGTTCATGAAGATTTAAAAGTCGTTCTCTTTCCCCAGGCAGCCCTGGAGAATGTAATTCTGTGAGAGAACTCAGGATCTTTAATGGAGAAATGTCAGCTTTCTCAGCAAACTACAATTCTCAAAATTATTTACAGGAAGCAAAAACAGTTCTGCTGATATAAAACCCTTTTCTGTTTCTGTCTATATGTGTCCCAAATGGGTGACTGTGTCATATAAATCAGGGCTCAAGGGTACGTCTAAATTATTTCTTGTCTATTTTTGCTTCCTTCATCTGGAATTGCAAGTTTGGAGTATCTTTTTTCCCCCCTAATAAACTTTGAATTTTGATAATTGCCGCCATATGTCCTCTTCCCCTGATCTGCACAGATTAATTTGATATAGTTTCAAAAAAGGACATGGAGACCTTGACAGAGAGTGATGAAGTAGCTAGGCTTGCTAGTCTTTCTAGTCCCCCCCCCACCTTTGATCTCAGTTTGAAATTCTTCTTTGCCTGCAAAGGTTTGCGATCCATCATTGTTCTATGAGTAGTACATTTTTCCCATAATGATTCACAAATTGATAACGTAAGACAAGATTGCACAGCAGAGATTACTTGTTCCCCCTCAGTTAATTCATCACCTCTAATTTAACAATGCAGAATAACATGACTTTTGAGGGAAGCATAATGGCAGCTTCTGTCGAATAGCAGAATATTAAGAGTGCAATCCTAACCTGGAGTAAGGCCGGCACAGTTAGGCCAGCAAAGTTTGGCCAGCACCAAGGACACCGTAAAGTATGATTGGACCACTCTCAAGGTCAGAGAGGCCAGCTCACAGACATACCCCATCCTCCCTAACTCCAAGAGTGGACCAAACACGCTTTTCGGTGGCCCTTGTGCCGGCCAAACATTGCTGGACTAACTGTGCCGGTCTAGCTCCAGGTTAGGATTGCGCCTTAAGTAGGTTCTCCTGTGCAAGTCCCACTGAACTCAAAAGAGAAATATAAGAGTAGACTGTGAGTACCGTACTCAGGACTTGCCTGAAGCAGGAAACAGGCAGCCCTATCCTAAGTTCAGCGGCTCCCAGAGGAGCAGTGGTGCCAAAGCACTGCATCCGAAGGCTGCCAAGGCCACTGCTGGGGTCTCCTTGAGAGAGGAAAAACTCTCTTACCCCGAGTAATTCCGCTGCGGCACCAATGGGTCTCCTCGGCTCTGGGCCTGCGTTTGGGCAGTGCAGAATCAAGAAGGCTCGTGTTCGGCTGTTCAGCCTGATGAGAGGGATAAAATCCTGCAGTGGAAGCCACTGCTTGTCTCACCCCGGCGCATGCCTGAGTCACCCCTCCCCCGCCCCAACCCCCCCCCCTCCCGCCCCCCTCTGCCCTGATAGGCCTTACTGGTAGCTGGCGCTGCTGGAGCACTGGCTGACTGACAGGTGCTGGCCCCAATATGGGCGCTCCCTACTCTCTGGGTGCCATAAGTTTGCTTTACGGTACGTTCACGACACCTGGACCCAGCGGTAAACCTGTACCGCTGGCAATAGAGCCCTCAGGATCAGGCTCTCAAATGCTTTCTTCCTCTTGGAAGACGGATGTACCAGGAAACCCCCCTGCACTGGTTCCTATTGAAATGAGTGGCAACTATGCACAACCACTGCCCCCGTTGGACAGTCCAGTGGCATCTTTGAAGGCCTTTTCATCCTAGCAGCACAGGCAGTACAATTGATGGGGCTGTTGGACAGATCCTTTTCAGTTGTGGCACCTGGAATGTGGAACTCCTTGCTCCAAGAGGTTTGCCTCATCCCATCTCTGATGATGTTTGCTGAAATCCACTTTATTTTGCCATGCATGTGAGCTAATTTTTGTGCTAATTTTTGGTGCAGCTTTTTTTTTTAAGCGATTTGTGTTCCTTTTTGTTTTATTGTTCATAATAGGTTGTTTTTGTTTTTGTTTTGATTGTTATTGGTTGTCTTGAGGTTCTTTCTGGGACCAAAAAGAGAAAAATAAATGTTTAAATAGGTATATGTTTAAATAAATGTTTTAAAAAATGAAGCTCCCACATGTGTGCCCTTTGGGTCAAATCTGTCTCCAACTCACTGCCATCTGGTTTTATTTTATTTATTTTGTCAATTTCTGTCTTGCTTTTCATCCAAAAAGATGCACTGATCTTTCACCTTAAATGAAACAACAACAATCACCAGCATAACAGACCACTCCAAATCTCCAGTTCAGATGAAGCAGAAGCTGGTATCTGATAACTGCTCAACCTTGCTTCATGACAAGGTCACCTCCAGCTATTGTATCCTATCCAGCCACTGAGGATAAATGACTCCAGTGAACTGGCATGAACAAGGCACAAATGTTTTTAAGAACTTTAAGGCTGAAAGTAATTGCTAGCAACAGCTTAAAATCAATCTGTGGTTTTACCTATGAGTTTAAACGGTGCACCAAATTGTATTCTCCTTATTGTGTTTCACTGGAAAATCCATTGCCTTTAATAATGTGGTGCAATGTGTATTTCTAGCAAATGACATCACTGGTGTCTCGCTCCCCATAACCACCACCATTTGGACTTTATTTAGGACTCAGGACACTTTTTTTTAGAAATACAGCTTGGACCTTAAGAAAGAAAATCAACATAGCACTTCTTACATGCTGCACTATAAAATGGAAGTACAATGGTTCGAAATAAGCATAGGGCTGCAGGTTACACCGCTAGCATAATTTTAATCGGGTTATTCAGCAATTTTTTTTAAGAACATCCCTTAGGATAGTTGATTCAGAGCTGACCACACAGGACCACGCATGCATCCATCTCTCTCTCTCTCTCTCTCTCTCTCTCTCTCTCTCTCTCTCTCTCTCACACACACACACACACACACACACACACACACACACACACACACACACACACACACCTTCTTCAGACCGGTAATGCTACGTGTGTGCATCTATATAAGTTGTTGAGAGCATGCACAACTGCTTCTGTTTAGACTAGCATTTCAACCAAAAAGGACTTCTTAAAAAATTGTTGATAAAAGCATCAACAGGCAGGTCTTTGAAGAACAAGCCAAAAGGGAAGAAAGTACTTATCTACTGTGGCTTTGCATTGATGTAATTAGTCCAAAGCGATAGGTGCTAGGGGCAAAGCTGAGCAATCCTGTACTCACACACACAGATTTGAACTTTGAAAGACAGGAAGTCACCCTGGGTGGGAAAAACAATCTCCCTATGACATGGTGATCTGCCACATACAACTTTTAGGAAAACCATTTCCAAAAGAAGAGGCAGAATTTTGCTTTAGGACTCGTGGCCAGTCAGGCCTGGCCTGGGGTTGTGGATCACTTGCAAATATGGAACCAGCCAAAGGGCCATTCCTGGTGTGTTGCTAATTGCTCAAGGCGAATAAGGCAGGAAAGACGCAACTGGCTGTGAAGACACTCAGCTGAGTGCAGAAGAGCTGGGTTGCCTCATCAGGAAGACTTGCCCAACAGAACGTGTTTTGAATTTTGAACTGGGTGTGGGAGGGACTCCTGGTGCATTTCCCTCCTGGAAGGACACTCATCGTCCTGGACCAAAGTTATGCTTCTTCATCATGAATTGCAAAATTTGAGAGATTTTAGGAAGAAGTTGTTTCCACACAATATGCCAATCAACCCAGTCCTAAACTGTGCTGGTGCAGCTGCATTCAGTGCAGCTCAGGAGGTGGCTGGGGGTATCCTCGGAGTATGGGGATATATTTCCCTTTGCCCTGGGTCAAGCTCCAACAGCAGGCGGGCTGGGAAGGAGGGTTAGGATATGACGGATGCCTGCTGTACCTATCACCTTCCCAGCCCTATCCATACTGTTCCACCTTCCCCCACCCAAAACGCCCTCCCTCTAAAATGCCCTCCCACCTTACCTACATTGTCCTGTCCATTGGGAACAACACAGGCCACTCTGGGCTGTGTTGCTGACTCCCAAAATGTTGTAAATGTGCAATATTTGCGGCATGTTCATGACGCCTTCAACCGGCATTGTGGCCACTGCACCAGCAAAAGACAAAGTTAAGATTGCACCGGGATTGACCATGTGGCATGTGCCGAGTTTGACACCTGGTCTGGAATTGTACATTTGGAGAATTTCAGGTTTCCTTGTTTTTGTCAATGGCCAAAGTTTACCTCCTCTGTTTGTTGAACAGTTCAGACTATGTAGCGATTGCATCTTTGAACCTCCAGAAGACGGGAAAGCTCTGAAATAATGTAGTTCATCCTTCCCTTCCTCTCCCCTCTCTCTCAAATACACAGTGGTAACCAGCTTTAACCTCATTTTCTTTTTAAGTTTCACCTAATTGTGCTTAAGTATAGATATGACTTTGTGCAATGAACCGCAAGAGCAAAATTGCTGTTTCCCTTATCTCTTTATCCAGAAGGAAAAATGGACAAAGTCAAATGGATTCTGACGTGGCCATTGATCTTCCTCCTCTTTTTCACCATCCCAAACTGCAGCAAACCACGCTGGGAGAATTTTTTCATGCTGACATTCATCTTATCCACTGTGTGGATTGCTTTGTTTTCCTACGTTATGGTGTGGCTGGTGAGTGAGTGCAAGGTTATTTGCTTTACCAGTTGAGACGTTCATCGTGTGCTGCTCTCTTCCAACTTCAGCTCATTGTAGGCATGCAGAAATAACTGGCACTAGGTAAGCAGTCTGTTTCCTGACATGAATGGCTGCGGTTACTGATGATATCGTTTGACCCATCCCTTGCATTAGGCACCATGAAGACCCAGGTAACACATACAAAGCAAAGGGGACTGATTGGAAAGCAGGTTCTTCTCATTTCATTCAAACAGGCCTCCCCCCCCCCAAAAAAAAAAAATGCAGTTCTGGAAATCTGGAACACCAACTGTCTTCTGTGGATAGCATAGGTTGGCTGGCCCAAGACCTGGCGCCTGAAGCAGTCTGCCAGGGCTGCCCCCTCTTTACCTGATGATCTGCCGTCCTCTGCTGTAGGGAAACATGTGTGGGAAGAACTGGCCTTCCCTCAGGGCGCAATCCTAAACTGTGCTGGAACAGGCCGACAGGCCTGCGCTGTCTCCAGCAAGTTTCAGAGGCCGCTGAAGCCTCCCCTGTGGGTCCTGCAATTTCACGGGTGCAGGTCCGAGGAAGCTGCATGGTCCAAATTGGGGCTTTGTGGCCCAGGGGCGAGGCCTTGGTTGTGGCCTAACGGTCTCATCCCAACCCCAACCTCCTCCCCAGGCCGGCATGCCCACCCCTGCCCAGTTCGGCTGAGTTCGGCTGGCACAAGGGCGGCTCTCCGCAGGCACTCTCGGGCTGACGCTACTCCTAGTGTCAGCCCAAGCACTCTAGCGCGATGCGGGGGTACCAGTTGGCGCTCCCATGTGGGCGCTACATCGAGTGGAGGATTGTACCTTCACACATACCGGTTTTTCTGGAGGAAGGTATTGGCCTTCAAGTGACACCAAACCAGTCTCTTACACTGGAGACCAATGTCTGTTTTCTTAGAGGACTGAAAGTGGCACAACAGATGCATGTGCTCACGCCATTCTTATCTGTGTTCAAACAAACAGAACATAAGAACCTAAGAAGAGCCCTGCTGGATCAGGCCAAGGGCTCCATCTAGTCCAGCTTCCTGTATCTCACAGTGGCCCACCAGGTGCCTCAGGGACCAAAGATGACAAATAGGACAAAAGAAAAGTGCCAGGGGTGTTAAACAGAAGGTCCATGGATCATATTTGGTCCACAGAAGCTCTTCATGATGTAGACGCAGAGCTCTGCATGACCAAAGTTTTGAGGGCTGCAGTGTCTCATGAGTGGCCATCATCTTTGGTGGTGGCCACCAAAGCTGGTGACCACCAGATTATAGCAGAGGAAGAAGAGCTGGGAGACATAAAAAGGAGAGAAGAGAAGGGCGGGGGAGGGAGGAGGAGGGGAAGGAGCAGGGAGATCCTAAGGGAGACATTTGGAAAACAGAGGAGGGACGTCACTTCTTGCTTAAAGACATCACTTCCAACCCTCAGAAGGTACCATGAGTGCTATTCGGCCTTCTTACAAAATGAACTTCACACCCCAGATGCCAGGGGAAATAATCTTTCCATACCTCTGCTGGATCATCTTTGTTTCTCTCAAAGCTGTTTACTGCATTTTTTTAAACCCTGATGTTTTTCCAAGAAATTTAAGGACATGGTCCTTTTCCTCACCCCCTTTTTTCTTGACCGCTACCCTTTGGAGTAGGTTACACTAAGAGAGAGTGATAGGCTGAATAAGCTTCAGGGCTGAATGGGGATTTGAACCAGTGTCCCATCTGTTACTTCAACCATTATCCCACATTCTCCGGTTCTACTATGTACTTCCTGCTGAGTCGAATCAGTGGAAGAGAGGCATGCCAGTTTGGAGGAGAATGAGGTCAGGAGACAGGCAGTAGCTTAATAGTAAAGCACCTGCTAGGCATGTGGAAGTTCTTGGGTTCAATTCCTGGCAGGTAGGATTGCAAAAGGTCCCAGTCTGAAACCTTGGAGAGCCACTACCAGTCAGTGATGACGATATCAAGCCAGATTGACTCAGAGCGCAATCCTAACTTGTACTGGAACAGCAAGGCTGGCAGGCTTGTGCTGTATCCAACGCAAGTTGGGAGTGCTCAGGAGCTTCCCCTATGTGCTCCTCGGATCTTCGCCTACTATTTAACGCTATTTAGCATGCGCAGCTGAGGACACCGCAGAGCCCAAATCAGGGCCGCGTGGCCTGGGGACGGAAGCTTGGATGCAGCCTAATGGCCACATCCCAACTCCACCCCCCTCCCTGGGCTGGCACGCCTCCCGGCCCGCCCGCCCCCCACCGAGTTCCTCCTACCCTCCACCCTCCCAGAACCGCTCTTGCACCAGCATCTAACGTCTAGCATTGGCCCAATGGTGCTTTCAGGATTGCACCCTCAATAGAACGGAGCATCCCATGTAGACATTTAGAAAGGAACTGAACTCCAGATATTGCCTGATTACAAAGTAGTACCTCATACAAGCACAGCCCATTGAGAACACCTCCTGTGAAACAGAAGTGCTCTGCCCCTCTCTGCTGCATAAATCGGCATTTATCTCTGTTGTTTGCAAGTGCTTTTGTTTTATTTTGTTCCAGGTGGTTAGTCAGGTTACTGATGCCATTTAGTTCCATTGCTGAAATGCTTAAACGCATGCACGATTCATATTAACACCCCCGCACTCCAAGAGTTAAAGCAAACTGTGAGTCACGACTCTTTTTGAGAGCGCAGGACCAAAGAAAGACTTCTCTATTGTTTTCAATGACTGTGTTTTCCTTTGTTGCATAGGTTACAGTGATTGGATACACCCTGGGGATTCCTGATGTTATCATGGGCATTACCTTCCTAGCTGCAGGAACCAGCGTGCCAGACTGCATGGCGAGTTTAATAGTAGCTAGACAAGGTGAGGCCTGCAGTGCTTTCTGATACATTCTGCGTCTTTTCTCTGCCTCAGTAGGCAGATCCCCTGCACAGATGGAACTAGTGCTGTTTAAGAAGTGGTATGTGCCCAAAATATTAGAATTGGAATAAAAAAAGATATCGCTAGCTGCAGAGTTGCTTCTGTGGGCTGACTTATTTAATATCAGTCATCCCTGAATCCTATCCTATTTAAATTGTTAAGTTCCTTTGGGAGTCTGAAAAATGGGCCATAAGGACAATGTAATCCATGAATTAATACTCCAGGCATTGTCATGAAGGTTGGGCACGTACAGTGGAATGTTTTACTTTTTTCCCTTTGAATGGCCCGCATGCGCGCACGTCCATGTCACAGACCGCTATGCAAATAGACTCAGGCAAATGATTTAGGAACAGGAACTCACTTTTGATTGGCACTTGTCGGGAACCCGGAACCAGCCACGGAGCCCGTTAGGATCCGGAACACCCGTTCTGGTCCGTTCCCCTTGAATGACATCACTGCCTTCGCCCCCCTAGGAATCCGGAGTCGCTCCTTTTAACCCTCTGAGTGCCGGCCAACCAAGGAGAAAAGCTCTTTGCAGAGGAATTGGGAGGGGGGAGGAGGGAGAGTGAAGTGGGCAGAGTCAGCCCTAATTTTAACTGGTGGAACTGAGTTCCCCCGCGTTCCCCCTGCATGACATCACCGGACTCAGGGTGCAATCCTAAGCTGCACTGGAATGGCAAGGTCGGTGGGCATGCGCCATATCCAGCACAGCTTACATGCACTGGGGAACCTCCCCAGGGCAAGGGCACGTTCGCGCCCTTGCCCCAGGGGAAGCTCCAGCGTCCTCATAGGTTTCCTCGGATCTGTGCCTCGGATCTCCGCCCCCTCCCTGGGCTGGCACATCCACTGGCCCGCCCTCCCTCTCCCAGAAACGCCCTCGCACCAGCCAAGTGGCACAGCTTTGTGCCGGCACCCTTGGGCAGATGCTACTGCTAGGCGCTAGTGACAGTGGGCAAGGCAAGCAAGTTCCACCAGTCCAATGTGTCTGCTTGGATTGGACCCTCAGTTTCAACAGTTGCAAAGGGGGATTGTTGCGGACCTACCATTATGTCATGGGGGGAAAGCCCCAGGTGCAGCACTCCTGGGGCGGGAGGAGGGTGGCAATGAGGCACCTCACTTTGCTAACTGGGCAAGAGGCACTTTTTCAAGTGGTGTCCTCTTATATTTAGCAGGGGGAGAGCAATTGTCCCTCTTCAGCCCAGCACAGTGTCTTTCTCGTGGCTGCTGCTGCTGCTGCTGGTGTTCTCCATTCCTTTAGATTGTGAGCCCTTTTGGGACAGGGAGCCATTTAACTTTAATGTTATTATTTGCCTGTAAACCGCTTTGTGAACTTTATGTTGAAAAGCGGTATATAAATACTAGTGATTGATTGACTTTGCCAAGAGGCAAGCAGTTTTGGCCTTCCCAGCCTCCCCTGCCATCGTACGCTCCAAAACGGGAGTCTGGCTTGGCGTGGGGGAGGGGGGAGCTGGGGCAGGAAACAGCAGAGGAGGTGGACCGCCTCCTCCTCTGTCCCCGGGTGGCCTATTGGCTGAATCCGCAACTGACTACTGATGTAAGGAGACAAGCCCCAAAGTGACACCGCCACCCTTAGATGTCGGGGCTTCCAGACTTAGAGCAAGCCAGGAAGAGCAGCAGAATGTTCAGGCACCGTGGCTGCAGAGCGACTGGCGAGGCAGCCATGAGGCGAAAGAAGGCAAAAGACGAGCGTTCTACCTCTTTGAGAGACTTGTGTTTAGTTCCAGGGAGCATGCAGATAGAGTAGTCAGCAAAATGGTCCGAGGTTGGTTCACACAGCAAGAGCGACAGATAACAGATACAGCAAATAATTCTAACTGGCAGCACCTCCTCCTTCTTCTACTTTCCACACACAACCCACATTAGAGGGGCGTCTGGCCAGTACCTAAATACTGCTCTCCACCTATCAGGGCAGTGCCGAGTCACCGTTCTGGTGTCCAAAGCACGTACACACCACACACAGGTGCTCTGTGTTGCCCGAATTGCAGCACTTCTGGCTTGCAGTTCCCCAGGTGCAAAAGTACCTCGGGCCTGGCCTCATGGCTCCAAGGCCTGACATTTGAGAGCAATCCTAACCCCTGCTTGGGCTGATGCAAGCTACTTGCGGCCCAGGGAGGGGTGTGGAGCCCAGAAGCAGCCTAACGTGACAACATGGCCACCTTTTCAGCGGTACACTTCTGCTGAGTCATCACTTTTCAGCTTGGCAGCAAAGGGATACTCTGCAAAGAGATGCCCTGGTAGAAGCAGTGCTGTTGAAAGAGTGGCTCTGGGAGAGCCCAATTGTTATGGAGGCAGGATAAACAGCAGGCACTGATCTGCAGATCGGGGCGGGCGCTGATCAACAGCAGATCTGAGCAGCCCCATCAGGGCAGCTGGAACCTACCCCAGGATAATGGGACAAATGTGCCCTTGCCCCGTTGAGGTTCCAGCCCTGCTTCCAACTTGCCAGTCGGCCTGCCTGTTCCAGCACAGGTTAGGATTGCACCCTTGGAATCAGTGTAGTTTCTTTGAACTATAGCCTGGTGTATGTTGTTTGTTCCTTTCACCATGCAGCATCTGTCAGCCTCCAAAAAGGTAATGTAATGCTTAGGAAAACCTCTGCTTCTTGCTTGTTGTAATGATAGTCCTTCTATTAATCAAAATGCTGGTTTCATTGGAAAAGTGTTTGCTTTTCAGGCCTTGGCGACATGGCGGTATCGAATACAATCGGCAGCAATGTGTTTGACATCCTTGTGGGCCTTGGGATACCATGGGGCTTACAGACGATGGTGATTAGCTATGGCTCAGTTGTACGTATATACACTCTTATTTTCCTTTTCAAATCTGCTATTACAGAAGGAAATATACTCCATTCTGGGCAACCCAGATCCTCCTTGGCCATGGTCTTCTGTTCGTAGATCTCCTGCCAAGACAACACTGATGCCAGGGGTGTTTCGCCCTGTAGTGGGTAAAAAGCAATAACCAGCATAGACTTAAGGAGGCCCATTTATGGGCCATCACCTTTACATGAGGGAGGGGGGCGAACCTCCCCTTCTCCCCGGGTGCCTCCTATGGCTACTGTGGCACCCGTAGAATGCATTAGTAGCCATTTTGGCACCACTGCTCCTATGGGAGCCTTTTGTGATAAGTACCTTTCCTGATGAAGTCCAAAGCAGAATTCCATTTGTTGGCCTCAAATGTTTTGACCTCAAATGAATTCCGTGTTGACTTCGTTACATAGCACAGTTTTCTTACTAGTACCCTTACTACTGCATCCTTGAGATGTGATCAGCATTTTAAAATATATAAAGTTGTTTTTCTTTTCTGATTTTCACAGGTTAAGATAAACAGCAAAGGACTTGTCTACTCTGTCGTGCTTCTCCTGGGATCTGTAGCTCTTACTGTAAGTGTGTTTCTGTTGTGTTAGTCATTCCTCGCCTCTACAGTACGCTTATGCAGTACTGACCCAACTTCCCTAGAGATATGAGCAATCCATGTGTTGTAGATGCCAAAACTTGTTGAGCTCTGAAGAAAGCCCCAAGAGACATAATTCCATGTCATTTTGCGCAGTACTGAATTTGTCAGCAAACGCCTCCCGCCCAATCAGAACATCATGTGGGGCAGTTAATTAATTTGTTTCCTTTTTTTTTTTGCATTGCCTTTCTAATTAAAAGCACTCACAATAACGTAAAGGGGGGGGAAATATTATTCTCCAGTGGAACACTCCACATCCAGGTCAGCAATGGATAGTGGGTAGCTCCTCCTTTTAGGTCAGGCAGGTCAGGTGACCAAGTCGGGGGGAAAATATTATTTTCAACATTCCAAAGCATAAAATAGCAACACAGAGCATGAAAGCAGTAGAGAACCCATACCAAGCACATAAATGTAGGTGAAAGAAGTGGATAAACGGGAGATATTTATTCACTTTTTCATCAATCTTGTAGCTGCTTTTCCCAACTAAGCATTCAAAGCAACATATGCTAACTGCTAAAGCTTTCATATTAACATTAAAAGAGCAGAAAAAGAGAGAGAAATCTAAACTTAGAACGGATGGAAGGAATACTTTTTTACCAAGCAGGTAATTAATCTGTGGAACTCCTTGCCACAGAAGGTGGTGATGACTTCTGGCGTAGGTGCCTTTAAATGGGGATTGGACAGATTTCTGGAGGAAAAGTCCATTGTGGGCTGCAGGCCATGATGGGTGGTGCAACCTCTTTATGTAAGAAGTAGGCTACTACAGGATGCAGGTATCTTGTTGTCTCATGTGCTCCCTGAGGCATCTGATGCAGGAAGCTGGACTAGATGGCCCCTTGGCCTGATCCAGCAGGGCTCTTCTTATGTTCTTATGTTAAATTAAAAGACTCCCTTTTGGCTTGCATTATTTGTTTCCTTCTGTTCTTCATTAACTCCTGCACTGGGTTCTTCCAGGTGGGTGGAATCCACTTCAATAAATGGAAACTTGATCGGAAACTGGGCATCTACGTGCTCGTCCTTTATGCCATCTTCCTGTGTTTCTCGATACTGATAGAGTTTAACGTCTTCACGTTTGTCAACTTTCCAATGTGCCGAGAAGATGATTGAAAGGAACTGCAAAGAGAGGGACGTTCTGGATGCATCATGCTATGAATGCCAGGAGATGTTTTTACATTTGCACCTGCTTCTTATCCAAAATTTGAGTGTCTTTCCTGCTTCATCATCTTACAAGCGCTTTTCCTCTACTTGGAAGGAAAACAAGACATTTCTTTGAATAACACACATGTTGAAGGCAACCAAAGCATTTTCTTCTTTTTTTCGGATTTACTGCTCTGTCATGCAGCTCTGTGGATCTCATTCAAAACCTGCGAACGTCCAGTGGTAAACAGTCAAACGCCTGTTGTGGTTCCCAGTCTCTTTTCGGCAGACAACTGTCCATGCGCTTCATGATTCAGCACGAAGACTGAAAAATGACCTGCTTGCTTTTTTGGGCATGTGGCTTTCCAAAGAGGAGGAAAAGAGCGTGGGTCAGGATTGTAGCTTGGCTCATTTGAAGCACCTCAGCCAGTGGGTTCTAATGCACTATGTAACATGCACTACTAAAGACCTTCCTTTACCCTTTTCAAGTGCTCTGTTTATAGAGAACATTCACAGACACCGAGGAGTTACTGGTAGTGTTCAGTAGTACTTTGTCACTCTTTTTTTATTTAAAGGAGAAAAAAAAGATGTGAAAGACCTTAAGACAATTCCACGGACACAGTGCAGGAAATAGATACTCAAGCACTTCTGGTGATAGACTCCAAAAATCATGGAGACTGAAACACTGCAAACTGGATAGCCATACTTGAAGGAAAAAAAAACTGATGCTGTTTTGTAATCAGCGAAGAACAATTGCAAATATTAAGCATGACTGTACATGGTATATTAGGCTTACAAGTCAAAACATGTGCCACCACTAGTAAAATAAGCATTTCCCCCATAACATTTGAAGAAAACTGAAAGACCAGAATCCTGAAGGCTCCCTCACTAGTTGTGAAAGGTCTTCATCAGAAGTCTTCAGTCCAAATGCCTTCCGGGTCGTCATAGGTGAAATCGGAGGTGTTTTAATGTTCATTTAATTGTAGATGTTTCTGCTCGAAAAATTGCTGCACAATCCCCCTGTGTGTTGCCGTTCCAGTTTGAAGGCCCATCCCCAGTGGTGGGATTCAGGGGGTTCGCCCAGGTTCTATAGAACTGGTTGTTAAATGGCTGGGCCCCGCCCACTCACTTACCTGGGCTGGCTTCGGGGTTTTTTTTTGGGCTCCGACTATGACGTCATAGAACCGGTTGTTAATTTATTTGAATCCCACCACTGCCCATTTCCACCAACTTGAAAGTGGATTGAAATGTGGGCTGAACGTGTGGGCACAGCAGAGTTGTGGGCTGAACAGTTGTGGGCACAACTGTTGTGCAGTTGCTTCCCAGTGTGGCCCAGCCTTTCTTTTTCAACCCAGGCTCATATTTTAGCAAAGACTTCAGGGGGGAAGTCAGTCTACTTTGCAAAGTTGGGACCTGAGCATACATCAGAATCGTTGTGAAGCATGTGCACATATGGGCCTTTGCTCCTGTTTAGCACATTTGAGCCCTCTTTTGGCAGTAGGCTAAGGACATCCGATCCAACTTTCCAGCACTGGGAACAAATGTTCCCTTACCTTGAGGAAGCCTCAGTGATTGCCCCTTCACTGCAGAATGCAGCAAGCAGCTCATTGACATAGCCACACCCATGCTGGGAAGTTGGATAGGATTTGGCCCTAAATCTGCCCAGTCAGCACCGTGTAGATCATTGTCAGCTGAGACTGGCCATCCCCTGAAGTGGTCCATCCCCTGGTCCAGTAAAGCAATTAAGAAACGCTTCAGCTTCAGGAATATGGACAGGTCCTTGGAGGGTACCAACAAGGGTCCCCATTAGCTTCACGCTTCTGCTTTGCTGCCCTGCCCTGCTCAGCATTTTGCAGGATAGGTTCTCAGTTATGCCCTTTACATCTTGTACAATTTACATCTTGCAAAGCATGACCAACTTTCCAGCTTAATTGGTTTCTGTGAACCCCCTAAGGTCACAATCTGGTTTCCATTTCACCAGCACGTATCAGAAATGAAACAGGTCTGAACTTCACTGGGTGCGGCTGAGAAATGACCGTTTAAATATAGAGTGGTTGACAGCTTTGGACAGTTAAGTACCACAGGCAGGGGAAAGGAAGTGCCTCGCAGGTCCTGTTTCTCGGGTCTGAAGCGGAGTCTCCGGCATCTCCAGCATGTCGAGATACATTAGTTATACCCACATCTAGAACTTGCGTGTCTTTGAGCGCAATCCTAACCTGGAGTTAGGCCAACACAGTTAGGACAGCAAAGTTTGGCTGGCACAAGGCAGGTTGGCTTCCCCTCTTCTTTGGAGCCATTCATAGCCAACATAGGGCGCAATCCTATCCTGGAGTTAGGCCAGCAAAGTTTGGCTGGCACAAGAAACACTTCAAAGTATGTTTCGACCACTCTTGGAGTCAGAAAGGCCAATACACAGATGTGCGCCATCCTCCCTGGCTCCGCGAGTGGTCCAAACATACTTTACAGTATCCTTTGTGCCAGCCAAACTTTGCTGGCCTAACTGTGCCAGCCTAACTCCAGGTTAGGATTGCGCCCTTTCTGTGAGGGAAACTAAGAGTGCAATCCTAAACTGGAGTTAGGACGGCATAAACTAAGCCAGCAAAGTTTGGCCAGCACAAGGGCCACCATTTTGGACTACTCTCAGAGTCAGGGAGGATGGCTCACGTCTGTGTGCTGGCCTCTTTGACTCCTAGAATGGTCCAAATATACTTAACGGTGTCCCTTGTGCTGGCCAAACTTTGCTGGTTTAGCTTATGTGCTGGTCTAACTCACTTTAATATAGGGACGTGGTGGCACAGCGAGTTAATCCGCTGTCGCTGGGCTTTCAACCGCAAGGTTGGGAGTTCGAGACTGCGTGACGGAGTGAGCTCCCGTTGCTTGTCCCAGCTCCTGCCAACCTAGCAGTTCGAAAGCACCTAAAATGCAAGTAGATAAATAGGGACCACTTTGGTGGGAAGGTAATGGCGTTCCGTGCGCTACGGCGTAGAATCATGCTGGCCACCATGATCGGACAAAAACGCCGGCTCACAGGCTTTGAAACGGAGATGAGCACCGCCCCCTACAGTCGGTCACGACTAGACCATTCGGTCGTGGGGAAACCTTTACCTTTACCTTTTAACTCACTTTAGGATTGCACCCTAAAATATGAGCGCAAGCTGCTTGGCTCTCAGCAATTAGTAACATCTGAAGTGGTTCTCTGTCGCATGACATGTTGACATGGTGATCCTAACTCCTAACCAAGATTTACCGAACACCATTAGCACATTTTAATACTCTTACTTGACTCCAAAATCATGTATTGCAAAGCTGCTGATGAACACAGAGAGTTTCTAAAGAAGCACAAGAGATTTTATACATAGCTTTTTATTTTTTTAAACATATACTGTATAGCAAAATGAAATATATATTGGATGGTTAAAAAAATTATGGAAATAAGTACAATAAGTATATAAATAAGTATATAAATTAGATATATTTTTGCATGCACAAGAATTTGGCAGAATTTCCGCAATAACTGCATCGACAACAGAATACTGTTCTATTGTATGAAGCGAACAGGATTGCGGAACAGTCCTGAAAACCTCTGTAATTATCACCCCAAAATCTTGGTGGCTACACTGATATTTCAATAATAAGCAATCCTATTAATTTTGCACATTAATCTCCCCCGCTATGAAAATTCCCCTAGACTTTTTCTCCACATTTTAGCTGGTGCAGAATGGGGCATTCTCTTCCTTGGTGTAGGCTCAGTTTTAAATTTAAATCCTCTTTCCTGGATTTAGCTGACATTGGATTTCTTAACTAACAGCCCAATCCTCACTCCCTGCTTGGCGGTGCTGTGATGTCAACGCAGCATCCTCTGTATCTCACAGGGGAGTTTTGGCCTCTATTCTGAAGCCACCTCAGCATAAGGAGACATTTGTTCCCTTGCCCTGAGATACGTCTATGCCAAGCCTCTGGGTCTACTTGGACCTGCACCAGTAATACTGCTGATGCAAGTCTGCATGGACCTAGGTCAGGGGATTGAGGCCAGGAAGGGGGTTAGGATTCAGTGGATGTTTCCATCAAACCTGCCCCATTCCTGGTGTGATCTGTTCTCCTTGCTCCCATCACTGTCCTGTTCCATCCACTCTGCTGCTCCATTCCGCTCCCTCCCCCATCTCCCTTCTGCCCTCTGTGCCCACTTACCTGTGCTGGCAGGTGTCCTGTGGCTGCCAGCACGTGGATCCAACCACTCGCTACTTGAAGCTGTGGCCAGGCGGCATGCTCCATCACGTCACCCTCTGCGACAGCCAGAATGCACCCAGCACTGCTGGAATATTTCTTCCAACTGAGCTAGTTGCCTTTAGGAGTGGGCCAAACGTTGTTTTGTAGAGACTGGTTCACAAATGCATATTTCATCACTTGATGACTGCAACATCAGGTATAAACTTTCAAACCACTTCAACTCAAACACGAGATTTCTCAAGGGAATTGGATCACTCGCACGACTGTTTCACGCATTACAGGGGGGAGCAAACGTGACCTTGCTAATGAGTGCACACTCAACAGGGAGCTGCAGCCGGTCCTAATTCCTAATGAGTGTTGAGCGTCCATACATATGACTGTCACTTTCAGCATTTGTTGTGTTTGCTTTAAAATGTTGTTTGTGAAATGGCTTAGATTCTGTAGCGACTAATTCGCAGTAGATTATATCTGAGTAATCTGGTGATATGCATATGAATGCAAAACAGCCCAGAGGCTTTCACGCATCCATACACATAGTAGGAGACAGGAAACCATACATTTTGAGGGTGCAGTCCTAATTTGCGCCGGAACGGCAAGGCTAGTGGGCCTGCGCTGTATCTAGCGCAGGCTAGGCAACCTCTAGAGCTTCCCTGGGGCAAGGGCAAATTTGTGCCCTTGCCCCAGGGTAGGCGCCAGCTGCTGTTTAGCAGGTGCAACTCCAAATAAGCCGAGCATCCCAAATTGGGACCACACAGCCTGGGGACAGAGGGAGTTGGGGATCCCAGCCAGCCCACCCGCACCTAGTTCTTCCCTCCCTCCCCCACCCTTCCCACACCCAGAACAGTTCTTGAGTCTGCTGAGTCCTTTCAAAGCAAAATTGTACAGTGATGATACGTTTTACTGGGCAGTGTGCAGTAAATCATATGCTTCATCATTAATTGCTACAAGGAAGTCAGCTAATTTTGAACAGTTTTATGCGAAGGGAGAAGCACATCAATAAATCTCCTTTTGGTCTTTGTAACACATATCAGTATTAGCTACACTGGCAACCCAGTCCCACAAATCAGTTTTAGCTGCACTAGTGCAAACAGTAGTTTGCATCATAATAGCTGAAATTGTTCTCCTCTTACATACAGCACATCTAGAGGTGTGGCAGAGACATTACGTTCTGCTTCACACACCTGAAAAGGCTCAGATGGTGGCTTGTTTTCTCTCTTCCTGCCTCTGGAGCCAATTGAACAGCCTGCTGAATGTTGCATAAGAAGGATTTGCTGGCTTTTCTGTCCATGTCCGATCCTGCCATGGCAAACGAGAAGCAAAAGAGCATTGGTAAGAAGCAGCATCTGAGGGTGCAATCCTAACCTGTAGTTAGGCCGGCACAGTTTAGCCGGCACAAGGGCCACCGTAAAGTATGTTTGGACCACTCTTGGAGTCAGGCCAGCACACAGGTGTGCGCCATCCTCCCTAATTCCAAGAGTGATCCAAACACATTTCACGGTGTCGCTTGTGCCAGCCAAACTCTGCTGGCATAACTGTTCTGGCCTAACTCCAGGTCAGGATTGTGCCCTTATTGTTGCTGCTGCTGTGAACTGACATTGTGTTTCTGTGCCAGAGAAAAGGAACAGTTGTCACTACAAACTGATGGAGGTTTTCATGCCCATATTGCAGCCTCAGCACAGAGTGTCTACGATGACACTCTTAAATCTACACGCCTTTCTCTGATTGGATTAGACCAGTGGTTCCCAAACAGTGCTCCGCATTAATTTTAGGCGCCACAGGGAACTCCCCAGTGCCACAGGATGTCCCCAGCAGCCTCTTCTTCTGGCTTTCCCATGCACTGCCATCTTGGATTATGTGAGATCTAACACAATTCTTGAGAGATCTTGTGCAATTCTCACACAATCCGAGACTTTGGTGCCTGGGAGCCGGAAGAAGAGAGTGCCATGAAAGAAGGGCACCATGACTGCAATAAGTTTAGGAACCAATGGATTAGTCTATCAAAAGAACAGCAACAATGCCAATAGGATAAAGAGGACTTGCTTATTTGTTAGATGGGCATGATCTGTATGGTGCAACCTCACAGAGCACTGGTGACTTTGTATTATGGCATGAGAGAGAACATATAATATGTAACCCTGGAGAAAACTTAATCTTTTCTCATATTCTAGGGTCACTACAATTAAACTGACCTGCAAAGACACATTATACGAATAGGAAAAGGCATTGATTGTTGCACTTTTCTCTCCTCATTTTAGAGGAGGAAAGGTGTGTGAACGTATCCAAATTCCCTTCCCTTCTTGCTCACTCTTTGCTTCAGGGCCCAATAACTCATCACCAGACCAAAACACTAGATGTGAATACGATGTCTTCATGATTTTCATGGCAAAATAGAATGCAGGTTGCCTGCACTTTACAGGAATCTAGGTTTAGCTTCTAAAACTACACAGCCCAGTTCTCTATTTTATTGAGAGTGCAATCCCTAACCTGGAGTTAGACCAGCAAAGTTTGGCCTGCACAAGGGTAAAGTGCACTTGGACTGTAAAGCGCGTTTGGGCCACTCTCGGAGTAAGGGAAGATGGCGCATATCTGTATGATGGCCTGTATGATTCCGTGGTTCAAACTTACTTTACGGTGTCCCTTGTGCTGGCCAAACTTTGGTGGCCTAACTGTGCTGGCCAACTCCAGGTTAGGATTACGCTCTTAATTATATTACATTTGGGCAGATAGTGATTCTTTTAAAATGACTCTTCTATTTGGTATTTGCCTAAAACATTATACAGTAAACATGCACGCACACACACACGCACACACACACACATACAGAGAGAGAGAGATTTTGCCAAAGAGCATGTACACTTTATTGACGAGCAATCAGATGCAGCAGTATGTGCTGAAGATTCCCATAAATATGTATGCATTTACTTTGCTGTATAAATCACTTTGTGAATGGCGTTTTTGTTAAAAAGTGGTATATAAATATACTTAATAACAAGAATTTATCCATGTGCAAAGCCCCATTGCATCCAAGCCATGCAGACAAGATGAGCTGCCTACTTGGCATTTTACTGATTGCCACATTGGTAACAATTCCAGAAACTATATCTCTTATTTGCCAAGAATTTCCCAAACTAATATCAGACTTGTGCCTTGTGTTTGCTCCTAAAAGAAGTTGTTCATGTGATCTAAAAAAAATTTTTTTTTTAACCTATTGCATTTGACACCTAGGGATTTATGTGTTCCCTTACAAAATCTTAAGATCTTGCTTTATAGCCAGTAAGACTGTAAAAATGCTTTTATAAGAAACTTTGTTAGAGTGAGTTAGACAAGTTAGTCCTGAGCTTTGTTGATTGTCTAGGAGCTGAATAAGTCCTGAACTGGATGAAGGAAAGGCCCTTGTCTGTGTTACCCAAGTGGCCGATAGATTAAGCATTAGGAGCAAAATCCCAACAAACCTTCCAGCACCGGAGTAAGAGCAATGCAAAAAAAGGAATAAATTACTTTGAGGAGGCCTCCGTGACTGCTTCCCCCCCCCCCTTAACTGCAGGATGCAGCACATGCCCCATTGGCACAGCTGTGTCAGTGCTGGAATGTTGGTTGGGACTTTGCGCCCTAAGATTTACTAGAAATGTAAGCTTCATGCATATGTGAAAGATGGATACAGTTTTCATATGTGGCACTGAAACCCTCAAAAAGACTGATTCACAAACCAGTAAAATTAGCTGTGCTTTGCACTTGGAGATTATTTATAGACTTATTAATAGAAGATTATTTATGTGAGCTTCTGGACCAGCAAATTCTTAAGGATGGTTTGCATGGCTAATGCCCCAACCTACATAATAGTCCTTGTTGCAGTGAGCCATCCCTTGATGTCTTGCTGGTGCAGGAGGGTGGGTTAGCATAAGAGCTTCTGTAGACAGAAAGCCATGCCCTTGAAAAAGCCCTGCCACCTGCCCTCACCACTACATCCTCACCACTACTTTTAGGCTTGTTTTGGTCACCAAACCCAGAAGTGACTAGTGCTGTTCTTGTGTGACACAAAATGCATCACTGCCATTCACATCCAAGATCCAGCACTTGCGAAGGGCATTTCCTGCTGGGTACGTTTGGCTAGCGCTCGTCTAGAGTAATGCTTTTTGTTTTCACTATGAGAAGTCCCTGCATAAATGAAGCATGGAACAAATTAGCCCTAGAATGTCTCAACTCAGAGTATCATGTACTGTATAATTACTGGTTTATGAGTCAGTCTTTGAGATAACGCAGAGATATATTTCGTTAAATGCAGAGTGGATTGGGGCCTACCTGCAGAGCAATCCTGTGCTTGTTTACTCATAAGTAAGACCCACTATGTTCAGTAGTGCTTCTTTCATGTCAATGTGCCAAGGAACATTCTGATCCTAAACTGGTTTGCTTAGAAGTCAGTTCCTTTTGTCTCACTATAGTCCAGTTCCTTACCAGCGCACTTACCATATCAAATCAAAAGAATTCAAACGAAAGCCCT
>JAJKFI010000033.1:1737341-1770763 GCA_029204185.1 Lerista edwardsae
AGGGCTTTCGTTTGAATTCTTTTGATTTGATATGGTAAGTGCGCTGGACTACTAAGATTTGATTTCACGTAAGAGTGCTTAGGATAGCTCTCTGTTTCTTGCATTTTAATTTTTTTTCAACTATTCCACTTTATATATTTTTTCTCCCTAAAGGACAGTATACCTACTACCTTATGCTACCCTCTGCATTTCCAAAAGTATACTGTATCTTGATTTTACTCTTTCTGTTTCAAATGAAAACATGTTCCCGTTGGAGCATGCTAACCTGTGTGTCTTCCTAAATATTCTGATCAATTAAATGCAAGACTGTTCCTTGTGTCTGCTAAGTTGCAAGGTAGGTGTGGAATGAGTTCCTCGAAAAGAATGCTCCTAGTTAAAATGATGTAGACCTGTTATCAGCTGCAGAGCACTTTATCTTTGGGGCTGGAGGGAGGCAAGTGTACTTTCAGAGAGCTGAAGATGGTTTGAAAGATGGCTTGTTGCCAGTTTTGCAATCTCACTTTCGGAGTCAGTAAACAGGTTTTGCTGGCTGGGGATTGTTGAAGCAAACCTTCACAGCCCATCTGATCTGGGGTGGGGGACATAAACGTGTGGACAGAGGGGAAACAATGCCGCTTTCTCAATCCACTTCGAAGTCTCTTAAAAACAAAACATTGTCTTCAGCTTTCTGCAACGCTCTCCAAATAACATCACATAAAAGAAAGTTGTAGGGTTCTTTTTATTGTGATTTTGGAAAAGTTCTTACATTGGCCCTGATCCTGCAATAACCCTGATCCTTCACTTCATACTCTTCCAACCGGAGGTAATAACTGAATAGATACTGCAGCATGAGGCTCTGGGATGGTTATTGTTTTGTCTTGTCTGCCTGTTATAAATCAGTGTGCAAGAACTAGTTTTGTGTTTATTTTTGTGATCTGATCTTGGGTTGTGAGCCAGCCTGGAAGACCACCTGCCCATATCTTCCCCATGGAGTAGCATTTTTCCTTCGTGCTCACGTGTTCGCTTGTCATCATCATTGTGCCAAGTTTTCTTTTTTTAATCTGTAAGAAACCACATATACATGTACGGTTTCTTACATCCGCCACAGCTATGACAACTAAATAGCTCATTTCTCAACTATAGATTTTTATTTATTATTGTTTGCTCAACTTTAATACAAAACAGAAAAAAAATTCCCATTTTATTGTTGTTTTCTTTGAGTCATTTTTATATTGAAAGTTGTTGTGAATGTTTGTAGAAATTAGCAGTCTTGTCCTCTCTGCCTCTTTCGTTTTCACATCTCATTTCCTCTCCAGGGTTTTTCCTTGATTGATTGAAATTGTATGGCAATATTAAAGGTAAGGTTGTTTCATCCGAGTTTGGACTGATTGTCCAATGCCTGAATGTTAATGCAGGAAACAAAAAAGTCAAATCCAAGGTTGTTCTGAAGCAAACAATAAATCCTATTTGTGCCCATGTGAAACCAAAGACTTTTGCTATTAAATATTACAGCACCTTAAAGTCCAGTGTTTTATAGTGGGAGCTTCCCTTACCTGCTTGGTTTTCAAACAATCCCAGACTGTATGCATTGCCCTCTTTTTGTCTTGAGTTTTTGCAAACTGGCTTTTGTAAAATATGTTACTTGATAGGTTTAGAAATGTGTTGTACCCCAAAAGTCACTTGCAACTTTGCTGTTCTTACCATTTAATGTGAACAAGGCAAGCAGAATATCATCACCCTGCAACTTGGTAGCATATGCTGTTTTGCAACCTCCTTCCTAGGTTCTTGAATGTACATTTCGCTAGAGCCAGCATTTTCCTGACTTTCTACCACCAGGGAATCCTTTTCACATCAGCCAAGGACCCACTAGCATGATGTAAAAGATTCTGGGGACAGGGAAATGTTAATGGGCAAGTGGTAGGGCCCTGACCAGGTCCCTGGGTTTGGATTTAGATTGCGCCCTAATTACAGGTGAGCCAAAGGTTGTCACTGGAGAACTTTCAGCTTAAAATTGGGCAGGAGGGAAAAGCAAAAGGAAAGCTGAAACCAGTTTCATACACAGAATGTCACTTGGGGGGAGGAATGGCAGCTGCCAGGAGGAGTGCCCTTGATGCTGGTTTCACCCCCTCAAAGATATGTTCCAGGGCGCAATCCTAACCTGGAGGTACACTGGCACGGTTAGGGCAGCAAAGTTTGACCAGCACAGGGGTCACCGTAAAGAGCGTTTGGACCACTCTTGGAGTCAGGGAGGATGGCACATGTCTATGTGCTGGCCTCTCTGACTCTGAGAGTGGTCCAAACATACTTTACGGTGTCCCTTGTGCCGGTCAAACTTTGCTGGCCTAATTATCCCCTCTAGGCTCCCAAAATGCCAAATGTCCCACAGTTTTTGCCACCTGTTAATGGGGCAGTGATAATGGGAGGGCTCTTTGGCTCAGGCCTGGTATACAGCCAACACTCCACTGCAGGAGAAGATTGGCTTTGGTGGAAAAAATGGCTTTTCACTGAAGAACCCCTAATACGCTTCTGAGGAAGGTTTGAAAATCACAGGGTTTACTGGAGCATGGTGTAAAAACCACTGCATAGAGAACCAAACCTGATTCACTGCAGAAAACAACAAAACCTCGAGGTTTTTGATGTCACAAATGTCCCTGTGATGCATTGCTGTTTATGTAGATGACTTATTCTCCACACTGCTGTCCTCAAATCTAAAGCACTTTCTGAAAAGAAAGAAAGAAAAAAGATTGTAACAGGCAGCTGGTGTCCGTTTCCCATCCTTTTTAAAGCAATTGCAGGCATCCTGTTTTGTTTTAATTTCCTCTGAATGTAGATTTCTTAGGTCCGTGAGTGCAATATGCTTTGAGGTTTGGTAACCTTGAATTGTGATGAAATCCAAAACCAGGTGGGCAAAGACTGCAGTGCTTCCTGAGAATCATCTCATTGCAACAAGATTATGGCCTTTATTTATCAAATCATATGTAAAAATTACACATAATTCTTCAAAAAGCAGCAGTTTTGTTCCCAGTGACCTTATGCTCTTGGCACAGCTCTCTTCTGTTGGCTGAAGTGATTCAGGGACCTTTCTGAGCACAGAACAAAACTGTTGATCCACGTACATTTCCTTTCTATGCCACACTCAACAGGTGTTTGCAGTGTGGTGGTACCTCTTTAGAAAAAAACAAAACCAAACCATGATACGCTTTTTATAGTGCTGCTGGGAGAATGGAAAAAAAAAATGATGAGTTTGTAAACTGTAAATTAAACAGATCTATTTATCATGTTAATTTATTTTTTCAATGACTGTGACCTTATGCACTGTGAATGCTTTTGTGATATGGGGTTCTTTGTACAGATCTATATGTCATTTAAAAAAAAATCCAAATGTGATAATTTGTTACATAATATTGGCATGAACTTTGATTATTTTTATTGTGAAAAAGAGGAGAAAAAAAACAATAGTTAATATAAACTGAAGATTTATATTTAACAGAAACATAGCAGTCAGTATTGTACGGCACTATATATCAACATATGTACACTGTCAATAAAATATATAAGGACAACTTGAAAATGAATATTTATTTATTTCATTTAAAAGATTTCTACCCCACCCTTTTTACCAGTCTGGGGACTCAAGGCGACTTACAAAAAAATTAAACAATATTAAAATAATAACATCATTAAAATAACACAAAGCCCAGAATCACCAACATTAAAAGACCATTGCATTAAAAGAAGCCAACCAAACATTCATAGAAATGCCTTTGGAAAAAGAAAGGTCTTGAAGCCCTGCCAAAAGGTCTCTAGAGAGGGAGCTATTCTTAGTTCAAGGGGGAGTTCCATAAGTAAGGGGCCACCACCCCAGAGGCAAATCTAAGGGAGGGCAAAGCTTTGAGTTTTGCAAGAAGCCTTACCTTGCAGTGGAAATCACTCCTCTCCTGCACCGTTTTAGCCAATCCTCACAGGGAACAGCAACATCTTGGCGTTGCTTACTGGCTACAGCAGCAAGGGAGAGGACGGATTTACATGACAGGGTAAGGCTTCTTGCAACACTTAGAGCTTTGCCCTCCCTGTAGATCCGCCTCTGCACCACCCAGCTGGTACCCACCTCACCTCACCTGGTGGTAGTACGGTCAGAAGGGCCCCCCCAATGACCTAAGAGGCCAGGTAGGATTATAAGGAAGACGACAGTCCCTCAAATACCCTGGACCCAAACCATAAAGGGCTTTAAAAGCCAAAATTAGTACTTTGAATTCAGCCCGGAAATGAATGAGCAGCCAGTTTGTTGCCTGAGCAGCGGCCTGACTGAAAACACAATCCTAAATTGGAGTTAGGCCGGCATAAGCTAAGCCAGCAAAGTTTGGCCAGCACAAGGGCCACAATAAAGCATGTTTGGACTACTCTCTGAGTCAGGGAGGATGGCTCACATCTGTGTGCTGGCCTCTCTGACTCCGACAGTGGCCCAAACATACTTTACGGTGTCCCTTGTGCTGGCCAAACTTTGCTGGCTTCGTTTATGCCAGCCTAACTCAGTTTCGGATTGCACCCTGAGTCGACGAACATGCTCCAGCAACCACCCAGGCTGCCAAATTCTGCACTAGCTGCAGTTTCCTGACTGTCTTCAGAGGCATCCCCACGTAGAGCGCATTGCGATAATCTAACCTAGATGTCACTGTGCCAAGGGTACAGGTCACTGTGGCCAGGTCTGAGCAACGCAGGAATGGTTGCAGCTGGCGAATGCTTCCCTGGCCACCTGGGAGTCCAGGAGCAGCTGCTGATCCAGGAGAACCCCCAAGCTCCAATCCTCCAATCACAATATGATTTTGTTTTCCTCAGGAAAAGTATATACAACAGGCTAAAAAGAATTGTGAGATTTAGGGACTGGGATGAGTATTCACATTATAATAGTGTAAAGGAGCCCTATAAGCAGTGATGTCATTTAGGGGGAACGGACCAGAACGGGCGTTCCGGATCCTAACAGGCTCCGTGGCTGGTTCCGGGTTCCCGACAAGTGCCAATCAAAAGTGAGTTCCTGTTCCTAAATCATTTGAATGACACCACTGCCTATAAGGGTAGCAAAGGGAGAGAAAATTTGTTATCTGAAAGCAACAAAACAGTCCATCAGTCCATCGAACTCTAGAGTGACCAAGGGCACAATCCTAACCTGGAGTTAGGCCAGCAAAGTTTGGCTGGCACAAGGGACATCATAAAGTATGTTTGGACTACTCTCGGAATCATAGAGGCCAGCACACAGTCATGCGTCATCCTCCCTGACTCCGAGAGTGGTCAAAATGTGCTTTACAGTGGCCCTGGTGCCAGCCGAATGTTGCTGACCTAACTGCTGACCTAACTCCAGGTTAGGATTGCACCCCAAGAAATATAACCTTGGGCAGAGTTACACAAATAGAAGGAAACAGGATCTTAAGTAGCTGGGGAGTCATCAAGACAGAGGCCAATGCAATCCCCAAGAATCTACACTGTCCATAAACTACAGCCCTGTTGTCTGTTTTCTCACTGACCACTAAAGAGAGAGGAATCATCTTATGCCTCTCACCCGTAGCTCCTCCTCTCAGGTAGAGAGTTCTTGAGGTCAGTGGAACCTCCCTTGGGAAAAAAAAAATCCTGAATGGTTCACACTTCTCTTTGTGAGATCCTGACAGCCAGTCCATAGTCCTCTGTCCATGAGAAGAATCAGCCAATATTCAAAGCTTTAACAGTGTAGTGGCCTATTCAAAAAAAGCCCTAGTGGAATGCATGTTCCGCTGGGGTCGGCTGCTGCAAACATGCCATGCAGTGCTTTGCAGCGCAGATTTGCCAGCACGCTAGTGGGAAGGCTGGAGCCAGTGCCCGCGGTCATTGGGAGGCCCACCAGTGTAGGTCAGCCCACACAGGACCACTGTGTCCTGGACGACGGTGTTCCAATCAAATGTGTCCCAGAATTAAAATCTGCATCCATTCATTTTGTGTCCCGGGTATTTGTGTTCCATTATATATATACAGGCATGCCCCAGTATCCATGGTTTCAGTTATCCACGAATACTATGAATACTGGGACACTTATTAAAAAGATAGGAAAACATTAAACAAATCTCTCTTTTTTAACTTTATTGCAACAAAGCCATGGATGTTCCCCTATCGTTAAAAAGGTGTCCCCAGTATCCACGGTTTCAGGTAACCACGGTGGGGTCCAGAACGGAACCCCAGCAGATACCAGGGCATGCCTGTATTTATATTAGATGTACTTATTTTCAAAACGCAAAGGTAGGGTTAGTGTAAGGGCTGGGATAAGAGGCTTAGGGTATGTCACATGGGGTACAAAGAACCAGGACACACAAAAACCCCAGATGTAGCCAATGACCAGGATACATTTGACCGGGACACAATGGTCCTGGATTCAAATACTCTGCCTAGCACAGAGGGTTGGAGGCAGGCAGGAGAGGATTGAACAGGATGGTGATGGGGCAAGTTGGAGGCAGATCAGGTCCAGGATAAGGGCAGGTTCTGCAGTGGTGCATGCTGAATCCTGACCCCCTGCCCAGGCCTGAGCCGCCTGTACCAATCCGCCTGCAGATTGAGTTGACCCATTGCAGCTCCTGTAGCTTAAACTGGGGCAAGGGGATGAATATTCCCTTAGCCTGAGATCTCCAGCAGCCAAAAATCCCCTGCAGGATGCTGCATAAGCTGTCTGCACCATTGCATTGCCACACGGGGATTTAGGTAGGATCGGACTATTAGGCAGTTTCATATTCTCTGGACAACCAGGAGCTCAAATATGTCCCAACCATGGTGCAAAGGACAAGGTTGTCCTCACTGATAGCCTGTAGATTTCTCTACTGATCAAATCCAATAGTAGAAGTGGATGGCTCAGCAGACCAGGGGGAGGAAGTGTAGTCTGGAGCTGTTGTCCTGCCTGAAGATGCTAAGCAGGATCAGCCTTGGATGGGAGACTGGAAGTTGCTTGCAGAGCTTGTGGAGGAATGTGAGAAGTGTGGAGGACATCTTGAGAACTGGCCAAGGTGTGATCTGTGGTGGACAGTAAAGGCTCTGAAAATGTGAGGCCAGGATGATGTCCACACATTGAAAGGGAAACATCTGAAGAAACTGAGGGTTCTGTGAATTGGACACAGAACAATAGTTGTACAAACGCCAATTGAAAACATTGGGTTTATGAACAGCCTGCCAATGTAAACCACCTTGTGTTCAGTGAAATCCAGAGAAAGGCGGTATAAAAATACATTAATATAAATAAATAATATATTCAGGCCATGCTTCACGCAGGGTCTACCTTTATTTTCTTATTCTCCTTTATTTCTTCATGATAAAAGGCTAGCGTTTTTGTCCATGTAGCTTGAAAGGAGCTCAGTATTGAGGGAAAGTACCATTCCAATGAGCAAAATCAGCCACAGGTTAGCCACAGCAGTCCCCGACGGCCACTTATGTAATAGGAGTTCCTGCTGTAAAGGGATTGTAATCCACGGATTAACGGCACAGGAGACCACAGCAGTTCATTCAACGTCTTTATGTAGCGTGCATCACTCACATACAGTGGGAAAAGCATTATTGTTATGCAATCTCCACAAAAACTGAGGGCACTTTAGTAAAAGCGCTTCTTAATCTAACCTGAGGAGGAGACTGAGAAGGTCCACTCGTCAGGGCACAGAAGCCAGGTGGGGGAAATACGTTTAGCTAAATAGGCACAAACATAATAAAAGGCAGAAACTGACAGGGAGCTGATTCTGAAGAGAATTACAGCTCAAACCTACATCGGTCTACTCTGAGTAGGACCAGAGGTCTACTTGAGAGTAGGAACCCAAGTAAAACTGAGGGGAAGACTCAACCAAGGAGGGGGAAGCACTGTTGAGTGTTTTTGAACACTGTAGTGTTTAGTCCTTAGTGTTTTAAACTAGAAACTAGATTTAAACCAGAAACAAGATTTAACCTCAGTGTTTAAGCCTCAGTGTTTAAGGGAGAATATTAAGGGCAGTGGGGAGCTTGCCAGTCAGGAAGTGACTCATCCAGCATTTTCAGAAGGTGCATTGTTCTGTTAATCTTGTGAGCCGAAATTCCTCTAGGCAGCCTCTATTGCCCTCTACTCCTAGTCTTGAAGCCCCCAGGTGTGGGCCCAGCCCTTTTCAAGCCGCCAGAAAGGGGGGGAGGGGCTAGGTAAGAGTACATAGCAGCTCACTCTACCCAGTGCCTTCACAAGCAGCGAGTGCTGTCTGTGACGAAGTGCAGTGTCTGCAACAAAGTGCCTGGTGAGACACGCGGGTTCAGCAGCAGGGCGAGGAAGTCAGGGCCCCAGACTCTTGAAGAACGTTAGAACTTAAAAACAAAAACAAACGTAGCCATGCAGTGAGTCAGTCAGCCAGCAGTGTTTTGCACAGTATGCCACATGTATGATTATATGCCTCTAGGGCATAAGTTGTGGGTGTGTCCTCGGTGCAAGGAGCTCCAGGAACTCAGGGAACGGGTCTGCTCCCTAGAGGCCTTGGTTGCGGATCTGAAGAAGCAGAGGCAGGCAGAGAGGGACCACGATGAGACTTCTGGGGACTTGCAGGCTTCGTCCCACCCTCAGAGAGGCAGCTCATCAGCTGCCAGGAAAAGAAGTCTCAGGGCAGGAGGACGTCAGCCTGGAACAGAGGGAAACAGTCCCCCAGCGAGGACCTCTTCTTCCACTGACGGGCCCGCATCCAGACGCACTATGGATACTCCTTGGCAGGAGGGGGGATGTGGTCTCCTTGTAGTGGGCTATTCTATAGTTAGGAACATAGAGAGAGGAGTCTGTGACGAATGTGAGGATCACATGGTGACTTGCTTGCCTGGTGCGAAGGTTGCGGACATCACGTCTCGTCTAGACAGGCTGGTAGAGAGTGCTGGGGAGGAGGTAGCGGTTGTGGTGCATGTTGGCACCAAGGACATGGAGAAATGTAGCTGGGAGGTCCTGGAAGCCAAATTTAGATTGCTAGGCAGGACGCTGAAGGCCAGGACCCCAAGGTAGCGTTCTCAGAAGTGCTACCCGTTCCATGTGCAGGGCCAGCTAGGCAGGCTGAGCTCAGGGGTCTCAATGCGTGGATGAGACGGTGGTGTCGGGAAGAGGGGTTTAGATTCGTTAGGCACTGGGGAATGTTCTGGGACAAGCCAGGCCTGTACAAGAGGGACGGGCTTCACCTGAACCAGAACAGAACCAGACTGCTGGCGCATAACATTAAAAAGGTGGCAGAGCAGCTTTTAAACTGACTCCTGGAAGAAAGCCGACAGGAGCTGAGCGGTGTCCAGTTTGGAACTTCTCATAACCTATGGGAGGAGGAGGGTGGAGAAGTACCACAGAGAAATGTTGGAGTACAAAATAGGACTGCAAGTGGGAGTGTAAGTGACAGTTGCTCCAGTAGAAAAAGACACAAGGTGAATTGATCAAAAAAGGTCCCTGCTTAGGGAACCCCCTGTATAGGTGTTATGCAATATGGGTGTTATGTATAGGTGTTATATACAGTATTATATTATGCAAATGCCCCTATATAGGTGTTAGTATAGTAGTAGTTGCCCGAAGTCTCCGAGCAAAGATGGGAGAACTGGAATGTTTGGTGGCTAGGGAAATCATTGATATATTGTAATTGGGCATAACGGAAACCTGGTGGAATGCAGAGAACCAGTGGGATACTGCAATCCCAGGCTATAAACACTATAGGAGGGACAGGGAAGGGCATGTTGGCAGTGGGGTGGCCATCTATGTCAAAGAAGGGATAGAATCCAGCAGATTAGAAATTGAAGGTGGGCCTGACTCCACCATAGAATCACTGTGGGTTTAACCAACAGGTCAAAAAAGCAATGTGATAGTGGAGGTGTGCTATCATCCTCCGGATAAAAAACTTGAAGGGGACCTTGAAATGAGGAAATAAATCAGGGGGTTGACCAAAAAAGACAGGGTTGTAATCATGGGGGACTTTAATTATCCTCATATCAACTGGGTCAACTGGTGCTCTGGTCAAGAAAGAGAGATCGAATTCCTTGATGTGCTGAATGACTGTGCCTTAGAGCAGCACATGGAACCCACCAGACTACAGGCAACTCTGGATTTAATATTGAATGGTACTTGGGACCTAGTTAGGGATGTCAGTGTTACGAGCCATTGGGGAACAGTGACCATGCTGCGATTGGTTTCACCATGCATGTCCAGGAAAGAAAGGCAGAGCAAATCTGACACAAAAACACTTGACTTTCGAAGGGCAGATTTCCCTCAAATGAGGAGGCTAGTTAGAAAGAAATTGAAAAGGAAGGTAAAAAGAGTCCAGTCCCTCCAGGTTGTGTGGAGGCTGTTTAAAATAACAGTAGTAGAGGCCCAGCGGAAGTGTATACTGCAAAGAAAGAAGGGCTCGATTAGGTCCAGAAGGGTGCCTGCATGGTTGACAAATAAAGTGAGAGAGGCTGTAATGAGCAAGGAAGTTTCCTTCCGGAAATGGAAGTCTTGCCCAAATGATGAGAATAAAAAAGAACATAAACTCTGGCAAAAGACATGTAAGAGGGTGATACGGGAGGCCAAGAAAGACTTTGAGAAAAGCATAGCCAGAAACATAAAGAACAATAAAAGCTTCTTCAAATAGGTTAGAAGCAGGAAACCTGCCAGAGAGGCAGTCGGTCCACTGGACGGTGCGGGAGGGAGAGAGGAGATAAAAGGGGACTTGGAAATTGCAGAGAAATTAAATGAATTCTTTGCATCTGTCTTCACGCAGAAGACCTTGGACAGATACCACTGCCCGAATGGCCTCTCCTAACTAAGGATTTAAGTCAGATAATCTATATATATAAAGAAGAGCGTTTGTGTGTGTGTGTGTGTGTGTGTGTGTGTGTGTGTGTATGTTTCGCATAGGCTCCGCAACGCCTGGAGCGATCGGCACGAAACTTGGCACGCATACACCTTGTGGCCTGGCAACAAACACTGCGGGGGTCAGGCCACCCTAGCACCCCCGGGGGTGGGGGTACGCGGGGGTCCCCACGTGAAAACGGTCAAAAATGGCCAAAATTGGTGTCAAAACCACAGTTTCTGGGGTTGCCGAGATGAGTGGTGACGCTCCCGACGCTGATGGAGTCCGGGTTCAGCCCCCCCTCGACGTGGGGGGAAAGAAGGGGTGCGAAACAAAATGTCTGCCATGCCCCGCTGTGACGCCTGGACCGATTGGCACCAAACTCGGCATGCGGAAGCCTAGCGGCCTGGCCACAAACACTGAGGGGGCCGGGGGCCCTTAGCACCCCCAGGGGTGGGGGTACACGGGGGTCCCTGTGTGAAAATGGCCAAAATCAGCATCGAATCCATAGTTTCCGGGGTCGCCGGGATGAGCGGCGACGCTCCCGACGCCATTCGAGTCTGGGTTCGGGCCCCCTTTGGCGTGGGGTGCGAGAAGGGGTGCGAAACAAAACGTCCGCCATACCCTGCTGGAACGCCTGGACCGATTGACACGAAACTTGGCACGCATACACCTTGCGGCCTGGCGACAAACACTGCGGGGGTCAGACCCCCCTAGCGCCCCTGGGGCAGGGGTACGCGGGGGTCCCCACATGAAGATGGCTGAAAACGGCCGAAATCGGCGTCGAGTCCATAGTTTCTGGGGTCAATGAGATGAGCGGCGACACTCCCGACACCAGTGGAGTCCAGGTTCAGCCCCCCCTCGGTGTGGAGGCAAAAAGGGGTGCAAAGCACAGCATCCGCCATGCCCTGCTGGAACACCTGGAGTGATTGGCACCAAACTCGGCACGTGCGTGCCTTGAGGCCTGGTGCCTGATCAGCCTTGTCTGTTTCACAACCCACCAGAAGTTGGGTCGCGACCCAGAGCCATACCCAGAGGGAAAGCACAGCACTAAGTTTTGCAAGCAGCCGCTCCCTCATGCCCGACAGCTGGAGCAAAACAGCAAAAGCTCCGAAGAGGAGGGGGAGCAGCTGCTTGCGGAACATGTGCTGTGATCCCCCTCTAGGTACGCCTCTGTCGGTGGGCCAGGGACCCACAGTTTGGGAAGCGCCGTCCGGGCCAGCTCAGGCTCCATTCCTTCCGTGCAACCTCGTTGGAAACCTGCGTCTCTGTCTCCGGCTTGAACCGCTGCCTGTTCACAGGTCCCCCGTCCAGCGTGTGAAGACTGCCAGCCTCCCATCTGGTTCCAGTTACTCCCTCAACGCCGCATACACACGCCTCAGGAATTCGCAGATGGACCCTGCGCCGCCAGCGGCATTCCTCTGCGGCCGTGCCCCGGCCTGGGCGGCCTCCTCGTCTCCGCAGGATGTACCTGCGGGGCTGAGGAAGCCAGTGCGGCCTGCCCGCGCCTCTGCGGCCCGGAGGGCGAACCAGGTGCGCGCCCCTGTGACTACACCCGGCCTCGAGCGAGCCCTCCTTTCGCGCCCGTGTGACTCCAGCGGGGCTGCGAGCAGAGAGAGGCCTTGACCACCAAGGCCTGCCTCTTCCTGAAAGCCCCTGCTCGCAGCAGCACAGGAAGTGGCCGCGCAAGAGCGCCCGGGCTCGGGAGTGGAGGTTCTCCGCCTCGCCATGCCTGCGGCCAAGGCGCCCTTGTCGGGCGGGCTGAACTCCTCCGAGTCGCCTCGCCGCGTTGCTTGGCTTCTGAAGGCACCGGCGCCAGCAGGGCGGGGAACTTTTCCTCAGGAAATGCCGAGGTAGAACTTTCTGCCTCGCGAGGGGACTCTCCGAAGAGCCCGAGCCGAGGAGCGCGTCCGAGGAGGAGGAGGATGAAAGCATCCGCGGGGAGCCCGGGAGCTGGGTGAGCCCTTCAGACCGTGCGCTTAGTGACCGGGAAAAGCGTTTGCGCCGCGCGCCGCGGGCGGGAGAAGACACAACTCGCCCTTTCTCGCTCTCTTTCGCATCTAATCCGCTTCGCCGCCTGTCTGTGTGGCGCTATCAGCTGTGCAACCGCACTGAGCCGCAGTTACTGCCTTGCCTTCATTTAGCGCTCATAGATGCCTCTTTAAGGCAAGCAAGCGCCGCGGGAGGGGAAGGCTCTTAGCTGGGTCTGGAAAGGGAAGGCAGGCAGGCAGGCTGGTGGGGCAGAAGGCGCTGCTGCTTCCAAGCTACTCCTGGGTCGAATCTGGAATGATAACCAAGCCTTTCCTTGAATCCCAAAAAAGAGACGGACTTTGGGGCTTTTTTTGCCTGCTGGGTCAAATGGATGTGGCTGAAATAATGCAAGGAATGGGTGGCCTTTTGCACACTTGTGGCAGGCATACATTTAAGGGTATACATGCACGCATGCACCCAGAGGCGTTTCTACAGGGATGGCAAAGCTCTAAGTGTTGCAAGAAGCCTTCCCCTGTCATGTGAATCCCTCCTCTCCCTTGCTGCTGTAGCCAGTAAGCAACACCAAGATGTTGCTTTTCCCTGTGAGGATTGGCTAAAACGGTGCAGGAGAGGAGTGATTTCCACTGCAAGGTACGGCTTCTTGCAAAACTTAGAGCTTTGCCATCCCTGTAGAAACGCCACTGCATGCACCCAAATTCATGTTAGCTTCAGGGCTGGCCTTCTGCCAATGTGACCAATGTCATCACATTGGGCCCCGCACCAGCAGCTTGAGCATGTCACCTGCTGCGGCAGCTGGGATCTCTATGGGCTGTATAGTAGGTCAGTGGGGCAAGCAGAGCAGCTTTACCTTGGGCTCTCCCACCTGCCCCTGCCTCTGAACAGCCCAAAATGGGCCACCTGGAAGCAGTTGGCAGTAACGTTATATCACCACCAACTATTTCCACATTCCATGCTCTGCGTGCTGCACCAGCAGCACTCTTCTTGGTGAGTGGGGGGGGGTACAGGGAGGGCTGTAGGAATGCTCTGCATTGGGCCCCACCACTGCAAGAGCCAGCCCTGGTTAGCTGCATACCCGAAAAGCTTCATCTGTCAATTTCTGCACCGGAGGGGGACAAAGAGAAAGGTGAAAAGGGGAGGTGAGTACTGAGCGGTGGCATTCCCGGGAGGGGAGGAAGCACTACATTTTTCAGGTGCTTGAAGTGCCATGTAAAGCGGCCCCACCCCTTTTGGGGCGGTCACCTTCTGAATGGTCACCTTCAGACCATTCGTGGCTACAAGAGCAAAGCAGAGGAGACACCTCAGCTTTGCTCTTATAGCCGTAAATGGCTCTGAAGGCAAGAGGAAGGGGGTGCTTTCCACGGCACTCCCCCAGGAACACCACTGCTGCTGGGGTAGAACATTGAAGAGGAGGAGGAATAGAGGCTGACACATCATTGGGTGAGGGTATTGGCATGCCATCTTCAGCATCTGGAAGTCTTAGGCCAGCCTGTAGGCAAAGAATCTGTTGTCGCTGTTCTCAAAACCTTGTGCTATTTTTAGGATGCAACCCTAATGGGGACTTAGGCCCACACCGTTAGGCCAGCAAAGATTGGCTGGCACAAGGGCCACTGTAAAGCGTGTTTGGACCACACTCGGAGACAGGGGGGATAGCGCACGTCTGTGTGCTGGCGTCTCTGACTCCAGGAGTGGTCCAAACATACTTTACGGTGTCCCTTGTGCCGGCCAAACTTTGCTAGCCTAACTGTGGTTAGCCTAACTCCAGGTTAGGATTGCTCTCTTAACCTCCTCTGAGTAGAGCAGTATGGCTTTTGTCAAATTTTGGTCACCGACTAAACTTGCCTCTTTGTTTCTATAGCTGGTCCGACAGACTTTTCTTTCAGGGAGTCCTGTTGCCTACTGGCACAGAAACCTCCTGGCCTGTCCAGTGCCTGGCTAGTTTTTTGTGCTAATCAAAGGAAAGGCCTTTACCTGGAGCACTTCCACAGACTGCTACGCTGCCAAGCCAGCAGCACAGGAAGCCACTGTCTACATCTGTTTGACAATACAAAGGATCCAGAGACCTCAATATCCTGTATAACTCACCCATTTCTATGACGCAACACAATCCAGTCCTCATGGTTCTAGAGAATGTCTCAAGGCAAGGGCTGGTTGTGTAGACAGGAGTAGGGAGCAGGGGCGGCTCTAGGAGCAGCAGGGTCCAATATGGGGCATTCCTGTGGGGCCCCCACCCTCCCCACGGGGCCTCCCACTCACTAAGGAAAGCACTTGTGATGCTGCATGTGGCAGCTGGAAATAGTTGGTGGTGACATGATCACCCCCCAGAATTTCCAGGAAAAAGGATCAGGAAGCTGGTGATGGGACTTACTCTTCACAGAGATCCTGGAGTGCTGCTGCCAGCCAGAGAAGGTGGCACTGGCTTAGGAAGACTCTGTATCAGGCAGCTTATTATGCCCATATCACTACCAAACCTTCAAGGTTTCCCAGCAGTTTCAAGCAATAGCTACAACAACTTCACATTAGCCATGGCTAGGGGTGGTGTTTTTTTTGCGTGATCAACACAGAATACTAAATAATGAGAATTCCTACTCAAAGCACTACATTAAACACAATTTAGATTAAATTGTGTTTTTGCTTATTGCTGACATGGTTTAACACAAGTTTAGATCAAGTTTAGATCAATTTCACAAAAATAACACCACTTTTGTTTATTTTTGACACAGTTTTGAGGAATCCCCAAATAGTTTTCAGCAAAGGATCAGGAGAAGGAGGGGCAGAAATAGGAGGAAGTTTGCTTAAGCATGTACAAACGCACATGTTTGTAGTTCACAGTGCATGCTGGGGCAACTTTAATGGAATATGGAAGTAGGAAGCAACCAGAGTGCAACTCAGGAACTTTTGAGCAGGTCATTTGGGGCTAGGGTGTGTGTGCCAGTGACTACTTGCCTTTGTAGGGCCATTCACCCTTATTTATTGCACGTTTTGTACAATTTTCAATTAAAATTTGGATAAAAACACATAATAGCACAATTTGCCATTTTAATCAAGGAATTTTGGAAAATATATCACCCCAAACCCCACCCCCTAGCCATGGCATTGCTGCTTGTTGCCATTATTATTTTTCCTGGACAGCTGCTTCCTTGGAAGTGGAAGAGATTATTGGAGGAGGGTGTGGGCCAAGCTGATGATGGCAGTGGTGTTTCTACGGGGATGACAAAGCTCTAAGTTTTGCAAGAAGCCTTACCTTGCAGTGGAAATCACTCCTCCCCTGCACCGTTTTAGCCAATCCTCACAGGGAACAGCAACATCTTGGCATTGCTTACTGGCTACAGCAGAAAGGGAAAGGAGGGATTTACATGACGGGGTAAGGCTTCTTGCAAAACTTAGAGCTTTGCCCTCCCTGTAGAAATGCCTCTGGATGATGGGGAGGCTCAGCTGATGTTCTAAGAAATCCCTCAGACTGGATCTTGATGGCAGGCTTTCTCACTGCGTGGAGATGCATTTGCAATCATTGCAATGTGGGGTCCACATGACAGGTGGTTACTACAAAGCCATTCAATACACAGGTAAGCAGCCACCGTGTGGGCTCACAAAACAGCAAGAGGATGCTAAAGGAAACAGAAAACTGCAGCCCAAATGTGTTATGCCTACAAGGCTCAAATCATAAGCAGCCTTTTGTGATTAGATTAGGGGCCATAATATGCTCCAGTGAGGTTAATTTAGAACCTGGAAATATTTAAACAACCTGCTTGGGTTTTGTTATAATTTATTATTCCACCTGCAACCAAAGAGCTTATGCATGAAATGCATGCTTGAATCATCTCTCCCACAGCTTCATCACCGTGGCCCTGACCCACAAAATACTTGGTTTCTTGCTAGCAGAGCTAGGTGGGAAGTGAACTGCTGGTGAAAAGGAAGGGCTTTGTGATCAGATCATATGACAGCCAAATTTAGGCCTATCAAACCCCCTGCCATGAAAGAAAAATTACTTTTTAGCAGGAAATAGACACAATTGGAGGAAGATGACATCACGATCCAAAACCTCAATCAATCCAGTGGAAAAACAGCAGGTTAGCCACTGCAAGGATCTCTTATCTGGTTAACACACCCTGGGCCATGCAGATCCAGCAGGGAAGCATACAGGAGAAAGACCTGGATTGACTGGGAAGGAAGGGAAATGGATGCAAGCTGGAGATAACAGTAGAACTAGTTCACCTGGGGCACTTCCAGGGGGACTCCTTGTGGCGCCAGCTAGGTGCTGCTTTCCCACTTGCAGTCACGTCCTGTAGATTTCTATACTGCCATTGCAGAATTGCGTGCTCTTGAAATGGAATCTCCCCTTTCAACCCCCCTACCCCCCCCCCAAAAAAAACCCTGGCTTCTGTTGTATCTGGACATTCTCCTGTCAGAAAAAGAATAATAGCACTAACAACAGTCACATCAGGGATGGCATGCCTTGCAGCCTTTGCCACGGCACTTTAAAAAATCCCCTTAACATGGTCCCTCACTTGATTTTTGCAAACCCAGGGTGCAATCCTAACAAAGTTTGGCCAGCACAAGGGTTGCCATAAAATATGTTTGGACTACTCTCGGAGTCAGAGAGGCCAGCACACACACTTCCCTGACTCTGAGAGTGGTTCAAATGTGCTTTACAGTGACCCTTGTGCCAACCAATATTTGCACCCCAGAAGTGTGGGGCTTCTGGTTTTATTCAAAAGGACCACACACAAAAAGACGCTCCTTCATTCATGCCGTCTCTTAAATAAAGTCTCACACTTCTGGTTCGTGAAAATAGTGTGGCAGAACATGGTAAGGAAGCAAATGTTCCAATCCCCGATCACGTGAGCACGAAGTAGATCACTGCAGCTCAGATCTGCTGCAGGCTGGAGGCAGGGGGCACATGCAGATGTGGGTGAAGGACACCCCAAATCTGCTGCCCCTCATCCCCACACCATCTGCCACTGACACAAGCCACATCATGTCATGTTTGGGCCAGCCATGAGTTATGTGTATGGTCAGTGCAATGCTACTGCAGTGACCTCAAAAAGGTTGAATTTTCTCTGCAAATAAATGTGATAATTAAAACATGGGGGAAATGCAAAGGGACAAAGGATGACAACATTGTGTGAACCCCACATGAAGCATGGGTGAACAAAGAGTGACAATCCTGGACTAAGGGTGCAATCCATACCTGGGAGTAAGCCCCATTTAACCCATCTGGCAATTCAAAACACAGAGAGCTGTAACCTTTCACCAGCGACTTCTGGGGGTCAGGGGGAAAGAGGATTACAAGAGGGAGGGAACAAAAATGGCACCAGGGTTTCTAGGTCAGAATGACCTTTTTATGTAAGGAATAGTTTAAGAGTGCAATCATAATCTGGAGTTAGGCCTGCACAGTTAGGCCAGAAAAGTTTAGCCGGCACAAGGGATACCGTAAAGAGCGTTTGGACTGCTCTCGGAGTCAGGGAGGATGGCGCATGTCCGTATGTTGGCCTCTCTGACTCCTAGAATGGTCCAAACATACTTTACTGTGGTCCTTGTGCCATTTAAACTGTGGTGTTCTAACTGTGCCCACTAACTCCAGATCAGGATTGAGCTCTAACTCTTTATAACAAGTGTGATATAGGCTGCAGTCCTGATGACCCTGATTGCATAAAATCTGCAGTGTCATGCCCAAGATGCAATTCATATCTCACCCCACCCACCCACCCACCCACCCACACACACACACACACACACACCCCTGCTGGAGATGGAGAACTGCTTTTTGAGAGAGTGGCATTTTGGCATGATAGTAGCATCGTCGCCAGTAGCAGCACACACTTGTTTCACTCTCTCTCTGTCTCTCCTCGCAGGGTTTTTGTGGTTTTGGTAGAGTTTCAAAACTTGCAAGTTTGATTGGCGATGACAGTGGGATGAGTATGTATTTCAAGGGAAATGAACTCTTTCCTGTCTCCAGCCTTAAAGGCAGCCGAGAATGGTGTGACGGAGCCACTTTTGTTCGTGGTGTACATGCCCAGGGTGGTTCGAGCTGGACTATGGTCAGTGGTCCACTTCCATTAGAGGGCCAGCCTGCTAGGCCAATCCTTAAATTGTTGGTGTTTTTTCCAGTGGTGGTGCCCAATGCATAGGGGTACCTCTAGAGGGATCACAGCACTAAGTTTTGCAAGCAGCCACTCCCCCTCCTCTTCGGCACCATTTCCAGGGCTAGAGCAAAATGGAGGCCATGTTGGCTCCGAAGAGGAGAGGGAGCGGCTGCTTGCAAAACCTAGTGCTGTGGCCACTGGCATTGGTATGCCACTGGCCCAATGACTATTAGGAAGGGGGCAGGAGACACCATTGGGGGGCCTAATGCTTGCCCCAGGGCCCACAACAACACGCTACCTGCACTGTACATGCCTTTTCCATTTGTCTGACATTTGCATGCTCTGACCAGAAGCAATTTCAGGGAAGAGGTGGGGAAAAATATGCTTAAACTCAAGCCTGTTTCAAGCCACCACTCTATGATCTGGAAACTCTTCCTCCTAATCACTGATGGTCTCTATCTGCACAGTAATGAGGGAAGTGCATTCTGCACTTGCTCAAGATCACCTCCAGCAGCTTTTCCTATGTGTGTTCAAGAGGTGAGCTCTGGCATTACAGTCAGATGCTGAACCCCAGTGCGCTTTGGTGCAAAGCCTTTCTGGTTCTGCAAAATATGTTGAGTAAAGTTGAAAAGGGAACAGAAAAAAAGAACATGTATACCGGGAGAAATCTAGCTCTGTCACTGAGGGTGCAATCCTAACCTGGAGTTAGGCTGGCACAGTTAGGCCAGCAAAATTTGGCTGGCACAAGGGACACTGTAAAGTATGTTTGGACCACTCAGAGAGGCCAGTACACAGACACGCGCAATCCTCCCTGACTCAGAGAGTGGTCCAAACACTCTTTACAGTGGACCATGTGCCAGCCAAACTTTGCTAGCCTAACTGTGCCAGCCTAATTCCAGGTTAGGATTGCGCTCTTGTTTATTATAGTTTCATTCTGCCTTTTCTTGAGGGTGGAATTCAATTGAATCCTGGCCATGTTTGGATGATCCTTGATTCCCTGAACCAGGTCCATATGATAAAAGAGGATTCATGCTGCATTCTTGCTGAATATCTCCTCCCCAGAGACGTATGAGGCTCTGAGCGCACCTAGGGCAGGGCAGTTTCACCGTGCCCAGCCACGCCTCCCTGTGCCCGAAAGAGCCAGATGCCAAAAAAGGAGGCATTTTTCAATGTCAGTGAAAATGGAAATGAATTGGGGGGGGAAACCCCTACTATTTTCAGTTCAGCCTTATTTGCTGGTGCTGGAGGTCCTGGATCTTACCTTTGCCATAGGGAAGGATGTCATTATTTCAGAGGCTGGACATAGGGTATGCAAAGGTTCACTGTTATTCATGTTCCGGGCATGGAGAGGCAAGTAACAATGTGTTCTTTGGCTTGCTGTTTCGCAGCTTGGTGGAAAGAAGCCACAAGTTAGCAAATCAAAAGTTTGAGTTGCAGTTTGCAGTTTTTCCAGACTTGACATAAATTGTGGAGATATTAATGTTGACTGAAACACAGCTAACATCAGGAATCCTGCCAAGTATGTTTGTCTAATGTAAGCCACACCAGTCTGAAAAATGTACAGTACAGTGAAAAATGTACAGATACAAGATGTACATTTTTCTCACACCTCTCCACGAGGCTTGCCTGCTCTAAGTTGAGCAATGGGACTTGGAAACCACCAGTCATAAAGATAACAAGATACCGGAGTATGGTAGAGGGACTTCCCTTCCCAACAAGTTCCTACAGCCAACCCACAAATATTTCTGGGGGATGGATTCAAGGAGGGCTGGCTTTTACCAATTAAAAGCATACCAATTAAAAGCCCCCCCACCCACCCCATTCCATTTGCAGATATCAGTCAGGAAGTTATATTTTTCAATACTGAGGAAGGATCCAGAGAGATAAGGGAGATAAATCAGCATTATTTATGAGAGGAGCTGTACGGATTCACATTCACATTCTCAGTGATGACTAAGGATCTGAGTTACAACAGGTTTTTCCCTTTGTAACTGTCATAATGGCAAAGTGGGCATGGCAATGTTTAGTTTTGTAAAAGGATGTGAGACCTCACATCCTCTTGAGTGCAACTCCCTGAGCAGTGCTAGGATTCACAGGCTCATCAGCCTCACCATTCCAGCGCTGCTTAGGATTGCGCTCTGACTCTGAGAGGTCCAAACATACTTTACAGTGTCCCTTTGCTGGCCTAACTGTACCGGCCTAACTCCAGGTTAGGATTGCACCCTGTAACTGTGAACAGAGTTCATGCTTATAGCCCAAACAAGAACACACTAATAAGCTTTGACTACCTGCCCAGCCCATCAGCTCTGACACATCCTGAAGCGCCAGCTCCCATTACCCCCAAGACAGGATTTTTCTGTAGCAGCAGGTGTTGTTCCCAGGGAGAGACCGTTTTTTACAATGCGGTGTGTCCAGCATTCCCATTCGTGGGCGGGGGGGGGGGGAGGAGGAGCGAGGAATCTTCCTTAAGACAGCATTAATCACTGCAGAAATTACTGACCAAGGGACAGTGAGGACTGAAGCTTCAGAGCACTTCAGCATCAGGGGTGGAGCCTGATCTTATTTAGGCTGATCTTATTTAACCGTTACATTGGGCCCCATCAGAAAAATTATGGGTCCCCACTTTCCAAGGATCCCATTGCCAGGGCCCATCAAATCCCATTGGTAGTCCCGTCAGAAGAAAAACAGTTGTGGCTTCTTTTACTGACAGCCCAATCCTACCTAAAACTATCACTGGTGGAACACACATTCTGCCAGCACAGCAATAAAACACTTGTCGGCAGCACAAATAGTCAGAGTGTTGATGGAAAGGCCAGCTAGAGCTTTCCCCATGCACTGGCAGAGTTTGGCTGCCCCCCCCCCCCCAGAGCAGGTACACCTCGTGTGTGTTGTTGGGGGAGCGGGAACTGAGCGAGGGGAGTAGAAAAGAGCTGGGGTGAGTAGATCAGGTTGATGGGGCAAGGGATGGGTGGACTGGGCTGGGAAAAGGGTGGATTCAGTGGCAGCGCCCACTGAATCTAAATCCCCTTCCTGGGGCCTGATCCACTTGCACCAATCAACACAGACTTGTGCTAGCAATATTGCTAGTGCATTCCCAAGTTGGCGCATAGAAGTTGCCAGAGCTCCAGCAGCCAAAACACCCCTGCAGGATGTTACAGAGGCCATACCAGCACTCCTGCATCTCTCTGCAGGGTGTATGTTGGATTGGGCTGTAAATCTTCTTTGCACTTTGCCGTATAAATGCAGGTACGTCTTTTAAATATAAACATTAAAAGGTAATGTGTGAATTAGTTTTGAGAGTTGACAGAAGTGAAAAGCAAATATCGTACACAGACCCATGCATCATTTGCTTGGATCAGTAGTTATGCCACTGAAAAAAATATGGATTGCATGTTCATTTTTAGCACAGAATTCTAGCCACAAATCTCTTTCAAAGATTTAATATTTTCATTTGTTTCTCGTGCTTCCTCCAAGATGGTTGCGTGCCCTCCCATTTTATCCTTACCACTATAGTAGGCTGTGAGATAGTAACTGAACCGAACTCATCTGGGGAATTTCATGATGGGAGCTGAGATTTGAACCTAGTGCTAGCATATCACTTTAACTTCATGAGTAAACACAAGTGTTTGAATGTTCAAAGGGGCATTTTTCGATCACCATTGGGCATAATTATGCATGCTCTAAGGATGGAAGAATGACACCTGAGCCCTGGCCTCTAGAACAGGATCCTGCCTCAGAGAAAGCCAGTCTTCAAAGTTACAAAAGTTAGTTTTGAGTGCCTGACATGATATGCCCTGGATGAAATCAAGGAACCTAGTTCTAATTTCCCATAAGTCTTGATGCAGCCGAATGTTTATGCACATGCCTATATAATATCATATGCTGAATTGGAACCATCTGCCAATGCAGTCTGAAAGTAATTCAACAAAAGACAGTGGACTTAATCTGCTTTAGGCAAGATCAGGACATGGTGCATCACATGCAATGACTTTTTCAAAGCAAACATACAGTACTTGGCTACTTTTTTCCACTGTGAATTAATATGTGGCTTTCCTGTGCCTAACAACAGAGAAAGGGAAGCCACTGTGGTCAAACAGAGCATATGGCCCGAATTCTAGATGTGTAGCAACAAACTTCCGCTGCTTGCAGCTACAGTTGCAAGCGCATTTCTTTTGTCCATCTTTTGTAAGAACTAAGAGACATGATAAATATACTTCATCAATTCCAAAGTTGCTGTCATATTCAACCTATGAATCAGTGGCCGTGTTTTAAGAATGATGGTGGTGATTGGAGCTTTCGTTGACTACTGAGTACTAATTCCAGCTGTCCCATTGTCAGCTACAGTCATGAAGCTTTCCCAGGTTTTTCTAAGCTACACAAAAGATCTTTTGCACAAAAGCTTTTTAAAGCTCTACAAAAACCTGCAAAATGTGTCACTCTTGTTATCAAAATCAATAGGACTTACTTCAGGGAAAATATGTTGTGTCAGTGTGAAATATACTGTTGTAATTTCCTAAAGGAAGACGTGGAATACCATTGGACTCCACTTGGGAATTTGCTCATGACACCTTTGGTACGAGATCTTGCAGAAGTGACATGACTGTACAGCAGCCGACTTCTCTTTCCCCTCTCATGGACTCAGGCTGAGCAAGGATTAATCAGTTCTCAGCTTCAGCTTCCCAGTATCTCCTCCTTACCAGGAGCAGAGGTGTATCTGTTATGATAGCTTTGCTGTGGAAGACTGTTCCTCGGGAAGTTCCCAAGGCCAGCATTCTGCTTAGCTCCTTTCCTGGAAACAAAGCACACCTCCTCTAATTCTATCAGGCCTTCTTGGTGTGATCTTTTTGATTAGTTTTACTATTAAACAGGTGTCTAGAATGTGCAGGAGTTTAATGACTGTATCATCTTAAGAGTGCAGTCTTAACCTGGAGTTAGGCCAGCCAAGTTTGGCTAGCAGAAGGGCCACCCTAAAGCACTTTTGGTGGACCACAATCTGAGTCAGGGAGGATGGCACATGTCTGTGTGCTGGCCTCTCTAACTCCGAGAGTGGTCCAAACGTGCCCCTTGTGGCCTAACTTCAGGTTAGGATTGCGCCCTTGTGTATTTACTGTTATTATCCACCCGAAGGGCCTTTACATGGAATGGGGGGAGAAAATAAGACAACAGGCAGCCTAATCCAAACTGTAACTTGAGGCAGAGCAGGCCTCCCTGCGCTGGCTCCTTGGTTTGCAGACATGTGATGAGGCATGTTTCAGAGCGCTGACTTGAGCAGCTGGCTGGGCCTCAAATAGGTTTGTGCAATGTGGCCCAGGGAGGGAGCCCCCCACCCCTCCATTGCTCTGAGTCACTGGGGGCATGACCCAGCTGCTATGTTTAAAAAGAAAAGTTAAACTTGTCAACATTAATGACAAGCTTCACATAGCATCTTATTTGTCTGTTAGAGTTCATGAGCATGAGGTCTAGCAGTAACAGGAGTCAGCCAGGTAGTGCACTGGCCCAAGCTAATCAGGGAGCCCTCCTAGCTGGGTGGCTCCTAAACCTTCAGTACTGGTGGCCAGTGATAGTGCTAAATGTGCCATTAGGGACCCAGAGGTGGATCTACAGGGAGGGCAAAGCTCTAAGTGTTGCAAGAAGCCTTACCCTGTCATGTAAATCCCTTCTCTCCCTTGCTGCTGTAGCCAGTAAGCAACGCCAAGATGTTGCTTTTCCCTGTGAGGATTGGCTAGAACGGTGCAGGAGAGGAGTGGTTTCCACTGCAAGGTAAGGCTTCTTGCAAAACTTAGAGCTTTGCCCTCCCTTAGATCTGCCTCTGTAGGGACCCCATGGGCCTGTACACGAGGGCACCATTTGCTCCGTCTGTGCTAGTTTAGCTTTTAGAGACTCAGGGGATGGGACTCCAACCTGGAGCTTGTCGAAACTACATGTTGAATGCACATCCTCTGCAAAAGGTGATATAGGGACAAAACAGGGGTGATTGTTTAGCAGGGCAGGTAGCATAAAATCAGGACTGCTCCTGGTCAACAGGGATTGTTGGACTGTGTGCTGTAGGAATTTGGGGGTGCTAGAATGAGTCCCCTGAAGTCGAGATTTTGTGCTGGCTCAGCAAATGTCTCGGACTGCCTTGGGTTCAGTATGTGGTGTGATGTTGTCTTCAGCATCACACCACACCACACCACACCCATTTGGCTAATTCCAAGCCTGGGAGCTGGCCCATCAGCCTTCCACTCCACTGGTTGGCAACCAATCTAAACAGTTTCCCATCTGTTCAGTAAATGCAACCCAAAGAGCAGTTTCTGTTTTCCTTGACTGCGAGGGACACATTCCTGAGAGATGACTCTGCAACAGTCATCCCTAAAGGAAAACAGAAACTGTTACATTTACTGTACTCAGAAATGGGAAATCGTTTTGGTTTGAGCTGCTTTTAAAATTTTGCCTAGAAACTGCTCACAGAAGGAAATTTTGAAAATGTTCCTCTGAATAGAATGGCAGAGTAGAAATTCCTCAAAAGAATTAAGGAAAACCAGGAACTCAGGCCATTAGCAATTAGACCTCAGTTCTGGTTCAGATTCATCAATAATTTTAACTCTCCAGTAGTTCAGACACTAATTTTTAAAAGTGGTTCAGTAGCCAGTTTGGACCCTTGGAGTCTGTTCCATTTCATGCAGAATCATATCAACTTTTTTGCCCACAATGTAATGCTACAAAATGAACACAATGATAACTGCAGTATTTAACTTGAGGAAACAGTTACTTTGAAGCTGCTTATTTTTGAATTTTTAAAAAACAAAATACCCCAAACTGCATCAAAAATAGGAACATATCTATTGCCGTTGGATGAAGTGCTGAGCATTCCTCCTCACAAAGCATAATGTCCCAGCAGCCCTCCAAAGGGATATAGACAATGAGTAATATGTATTTACACAGCGCTTTTGAAATTGTTAGAATTCTATCTTTACTTCAGGTATTCAGTGATGTCTGAGAAATACTGCCAAAATCAGAGAGCACAGTAAAAGCAGGGAGAGAGAAAGAGAACACGTATGCACACCTGGACATGCAGGCACACTAAAATGCAGTTAGTAATGGCTTCAAAGACAAGGTATGCTATACACACTTTCCTGGGAGTAAGTCCTATTGAACACACTTCTTACTCCTGTGTAAATTGTGCTGTTAGTCTCATTTACAGAGTAAAAGCATTTTACAGCAGATTTACAGCCCAAGCCTAAATTGCCCATGTGCCCATAGGAGCAGCGGTAGCCAAGCAACTACCGCTGCATCCTACTAGAGATCACTAGAACATGGATAATTGTGACCAGGCTAGGAAACACGAGGGTTGCAGTTGCAGTAGAGTTGTGCAAAAAGAGGAGAACCGGGGAACAATGACATGCCACTGCTTTGCCAAAAACTATCCTGTCCCAGAGCTGTTTTTCTCTAGAAAAAGCCATTTTAAATCCACAAGTTTGCATGCAATAGTTTGGCCTTGACATTCCAGCCAGCTACAGTCTCTTTGGATTCTGAAAAAATCCATATCCTGCAGCCAGCAGTTACAGTATGTACATCTGCAGATATTTATCATTTACTCTTAGTACCAAATTTGGGTTTCGTTGAAAATTGTGTCATGCAAGCTGAATTGTGGCAGGATGGTAGAAAGATGTTTCTGCTTGGTAGCATGGGTCTGAACGCATCATTTTTTAAAAATTCCTTTCAGTTGTGTGAACACTTCTGCACATCACCTGTTTGCAGGTGGTGTGAGAGCACTTGTCAGCTCTGTAGCCTGCTCTGTATACTTGGTGGTATATCTGGAAGTAGATTTTATGGGGTGGGGAGCTATGCAAACAGATTCTGGATCAGGAGCTGATGCTTCCCCTGATTTAATGCTACACCAGACACATAGCAATAGGAAGTGCAAGTGATTAAGGTTTCCTCGTCTTCTCCTGGCAAGTAAGATGCTAAACTGTAAGGGTGAGGGATGGAAAGGAATCATAATCCTGCAGATCTATTTTGATTTTCACCCCAATCCTATCTAAATTTCTGTGTGGCAATGCAGCAGCAGTGGCATGGCTTCCACTGCAGGGGCGTAGCTAGTGAAAGTGTAGCCCAGTGCAGAGGGCAAAATGTTGCCCCGGAAATGACATCACAACAGGAAGTGACATCACAGTCATATTTTCGTTTTCTTTGGTTTTTTGGCCATAACTTTTGATAGAATAAAGATATTACACTCTGGTTTGTGTCATTGCATTCTGCATTAAATTACCTTTCCAATGATTTATAACATGATGGTACTATTCATACATATCAAGGTTTTCACAATTTTGGCCATTAATGTCAAGTTCAGCTTGTTGCCCCCCTAAAGCTTGTTGCCCGGTGCAATTGCATCCCCCTGCACTTCTTTAGCCATGCCCCTGTTCCACTGCATCCTGCAAGGGATTGTTGGCAGCTGGAGGTCTCCAGAAGCCATTCTCCCTCCCATGCCTGACCCTCCTTCCCCCGCCCTTGCTTCATCACCTCCCCTTTCCACCCACCCTTTCCCCCATTCCATCCTAAAGTGAGTCAATCCTCTTGCACTATGCTCAGAACTACATTCTAGGTCTGCAGCAGAGAAAATGCAGTTGCTTTAAACAGTGGCGTCTCTATAGGGAGGGCAGAGCTCTATGTTTTGCAAGAAGCCTTACCTTGCAGTGGAAATCACTCCTTTCCTGCACTAGCCAATCCTCACAGTGAAAAGCAACATCTTGGCGTTGCTTACTGGCTACAGCAGCAAGGGAGAGGAGGGATTTACATGACAGGGCAAGGCTCCTTGCAAAACTTAGAGCTCTGCCCTCCCTGTAGAGACGCCACTGGCTTCAAATGCATTCCTCAAAATACCTGGACATCTCCTTGTTCAGGATCATCATCATCATCATCATCAATTTTCACACAATCATGTTGTTTTTGGATTCTGTATGTATTATCCACCTATCCAGTCCTACCCAAGGACCAAGGATAGGCAGCTATTTTTTTGTTTTATGTTGTTGCATTTCAAATATCGCCGTAATATGTATGCTGTTACTAATAAAGCAGCCTTCTGTAATTGATTGATAATACTGATGGTATGGTATTCAAATACTTTTCCAGCTGATTTGGGATAGTACCCAAGGCTCCTATGACAAGTGGTATTACTCTTGCTTTATTATTATTATTATTATTATTATTATTATTATTATTATTATATTGACTATATATCACTTTTCAACAAAAGTAGTTCACGAAGTGGTTTATGTAGCAAAATAAATAAAAAAAACCTGTTCCCTGTTCCCCCACCCCCAAAGAGAAACAATTCGTAGCCACTGGAAAAGATGCCATGCTGGGGTAGAACTGGACAATTGCTCTCCCCTTGCAATTTAAGAGAATACCTGCCTCTTTGTCCAGACCTCTTGTCTGCAGAAGTCTTTGTAATTACTAGCATTCCCCACTTAATTCTTAGAAGGGCTACTGTATAATTTTGGCCCCAGAAGATGTTATCTCTTGCTTAGATCAAACAGTCTTCATACGAGGCCTTTGGAGATCTCACGCTGACACATGTGGGTTTTTTTGGCACAAACAGGCCTGTCCGAGATTATGTCTGCCTGGGACTTATGAGTCTGAAGGTTAATCTGCCGTTCTTACAAGAGTCGCCTGTGACAGCTGTTGCCCTTTGCCGTCTCAGTCGCACGCAGATTGGCAATCTCTGCAGAGCCACCAACTGTGGCTGGGCTTTAAAAGGATGCCTGATAAATCTTGCCTCGAGGTATTTTATTTCCTCCCTGGGATGCTGACATCATAATGACATTCATATTCTTTGGTTCAAATCAAGGGACACGTTCAAATACAAGACCCATGAAACAGATGCAAATATTGGAGACAATAATAGCAATAATCAAAACAAAAAATAAATGAATGCTTACTTTCTTTTTCTTAAAAACCCCTTTTACATCAGTCCCTGCATAGAGAGTAGCTTTTGATTTGCATGGACATGTCAGTTCCCCTTTTCAGTACCTCAGGGATACTTTTTGCATGTTTCTTTAAATCTGTTGGTCTCCTAGGAATATATTATGTAACAAGAACAGAAACATAAATAGGATGAGACGATCAACTTCTAGTTTGATGTCAAGGATTCCAGATGTGCCATGCAGCTGTTGAAGGGGGCAGCTGACAGGTTTAAGAGTGGAGGGAGCTGAGCAGGTGGGAGGAGCCAAAGTTGCTTTATCTTCTGCGGCGTGAAGAGGTTTAAAGGTACCTGTCTGAATGGTGAGCTGACATCTCTAGCCACACCTGCATGGTAAGGTGGATCAGCCCACAATTTGTGCAGGTCTAGTTCAAGGTCAGCCAGTTACCTAAGGGTAACATCACTGGAGAAATGGCTTTTACAAGGATAGCAGTGCTGTCCTTCTCTTCAGTTTATGTGATATTATTTTAGTGACAACAGCTTGAACTAACTTCCTTGAGCCGATGCAACCATTGCCAAGCACATGGGTACTCGTACCATTGCTAGTCTGCTTGGGAATGAAAAAGCTGCTGTAGTGAGCATCATGTCCCAGGGAAAAGGGCTTACCATATATCCTTTCTGGTTCACAGCACACAGCAGTCCCTTGGATCCAGCAAGGCTATGAAGGTTGCAAATCAGTGTGTAATTTGACTGCTTATTCCAAGGGAAACATATTATGGCAGTGATGCGACTAATTGATTTGATACCACAAGACCGTGAAGGCAAATTATCACAGAATTTTTTCTCATTTCCAGTTGAGCTATCCTGTAATTCATGTCCAATGAAGAACAGTTGTAATTTGTTGTAATTGCTGTGCAACTAATTAAGAGCACAATCCTATCCTGGAGTTAGGCCGGCAGAGTTAGACTAGGAAAGATTGGCTGGCACAAGGGACACCATAAAGCATGTCTGGATCACTCTCAGGGCACAATCCTAAACTGAGTTAGGCTGGCATAAACTAAGCCAGCAAAGTTTGGCCAGCACAAGGACCACCGTAAAGTATGTTTGGACCACGGAGTCAGAGAGGCCAGCACACAGACGTGAGCCATCCTCCCTGACTCCGAGAGTAGTCCAAAAATGCTTTATGGTGGCCCTTGTGCTGGCCAAACTTTGCTGGTTTAGCTTATGCCAGCCTAACTCCAGTTTAGGATTGCGCTCTCAAAGTTAGGAAGGATGGCTCATAGCTGTGTGCTGGCCTCTCTGACTCCATGAGTGGTCCAAACATACTTTATGGTGTCCCTTGTGCCAGCCAAACTCTGCTGGCCTAACTGTGCTGGCCTAACTCCAGGTTAGGATTGTGATCTCTGTCATATCTCCAGATACTCTGCTAAACCCAGACAGCCCCAGAAAATGCCTCAAAGGTTTTGTTTGTTCTGAGAGCCAGGAAGTGACTCTTTCCTGGTTAGGGAGCTCTAGACATCCTGTGGCCTTGCGGTGAGATTGCCATGCTGGTTGCAAATGGGACACTGGACTGAAGAGGTTTAGCCGCCATATTTGGTGACTGTTTTGTTCTTGAGGCACATCTTTCCATAGACCAGATTTTCAGCTGATAAATGATGTGTTGCTTTCCACTGGCAGACAAACAAACGGCATCAGGGTTGGCTAACAGAACACCAGAAGTTGGGAGTGGTTTGGTTCTTACTGAGCAGTTGGGTGGACTCTTGTCAGTTGCTCACATTTTATTCCTCATCCCTTTGCAAATAAGGGAACCACAAGCTTTTCAAAGATGAAATTTTAAAATTCAAATTCGAGGTCTAGGAATATATCTCAGAGGAGCAACCCCATACAGCAACCCTCCTAGAGCCTGTTGAATGTACAGCCTAGGTTCCAAGAGTGCGTTATCCGCTATTAAACGCACACGCACACACGTTCTTCCTATTTGATCAGGGGGAGAAGCTCAGCCTGCTGCCTGCTTGGAGCTGTCAGCCTGGGGCACTATTCAAGGCACAGCATAGATAGAACTCATTAGATGCCCACAGAGTACAATAGCAACGACCAGCTTCTCACTGCAACTCCTGCAAGTTGGCAGAGCTCAAAAGCTGTCCTATTTTTCTCCTCTGGAGCTACCTGCGGTGTTGGCTATGGAATTGCTGTCAGATTAAATAGCTGATTAGGCTTTTTCACAGTCTGGCCTCTGGATGCCCTGCCTGCTGGGAGCAATTGCAAGATTAAATGTGGCTTCCACTGGCTCCATCAAACAATATGACTCAGGACTTGGACATTTAGGGAAGAGGGAAGATCCACCGGGAGCACCAATTACATTTTAAATTGTCTTCCAGTTTGCAGCATCCATGAGCTTCATTCTTTTCTTACATTTGTCCAGAGGATCGTTTTCTAACAAATTTTTAAGGGTGGCTTTGTGTTTTTCCTTTTAAAACATTGCTGACCTTTCCGCACAGGACATGAAACTCATGAAGGTAACTCATGAAACACAAGGTAACTCATGAAAATAAACCAGATGAAGCAATTCACAATTAAAATGCTACAACAAAAACAAATGGGCAGCCCAATCCTAACTAAACTTCCCCGCAGCTATGTAACAGCACCAGCGCAGGCTATGCTGCATCCTGCAGGCGAATTTCAGTTGCTGGAGGTCCCCTTGGTAAGGGGTTATTCATCTCCTTGTCCCTTGGTAAGCCCTTGCAGCCACAGTGGTTAAACTCAGAACCGCTCCAGTGAAATCACTAGCATACGTCCAAGGTGGTCAATGTAGGTGGATCAGGTCTAGGAAGGGGGATAGGATACGATGCATGCCCCTCCTGCCCCCAATCCATCCACCTCTGTGCTCATTAGTGTTGAGACTTTTCAGGGCAGTGTACGAATTCTCGAAAGGCTTTGGAGACCACCTAAAAGCACTATTGTTATCTGGACCCCAGGTAAAGAATAACTGGGGAGAAACATTAACCACACATTACATTCAAAAGTGTACATGTATTGGGGTGCAATCCTAACCTGGAGTTAGGCCGGCACAGTTAGGCCAGCAAAGCTTGGCTGGCCCAAGGGCCACTGTAAAGCATGTTTGGACCACTCATGGAGTCAGAGAGGCCAGCACACAGACATGCACCATCCTCCTTGACTCAGAGACTGGTCCAAATGCCCTTTACGGTGGCCCTTGTGCCGGCCAAACTTCACTGGTCTAACTGTGCCGGCCTAACTCCAGGCTAGGATTGCGCTCTTAGAGTCACAATGCCCCCCTTAAAAAAAAACTATTGTTAATTCAATATATAAGAGAACATCAATTTCACACCATTTTTAATAGGGAAAGAAATAATGTTATTTTTTTAAGAAAGCAGCTGGGGTGAATTTTGAATGGAGAAGAATTAGGAGCTAAATCTTTTTCCTGCTGTCCATTTCCTTGTTCTAACTGCACCCCCTCCCCAGGATACCCCCCTAGGATTTCAGGAGTTGAACCCCTGAAGGGAAAAAGCAGCTCAGAGGATAATTCAGAACAGGGAAATTGCAGCTGGGGGAAGAGTTAACCACCTGCATCTCCACTGTTTCTCTGCTCCCCTTATCTCCCCTCTTCCACCACCCCTAGGAGGAATCAGGGTTCTAATATCTGCCTTTACACATTCCCTACTATGAGTCCCTCTGTTTGCTATTCCTACTGCGATAACATGCAGGGGTGGGATTTAAAATGTCACTCTTCACAGATGCCGTTCCACCTGCTCCTCGCATCTGTGAATAAATCTAACTTTAGGCAGAAAACAATCTGAGTGTTTTATTTTTAAAGCGCTAATGATCTTCTTGCAGAGCCTCTGCAGGGACTCAATAACACATTTTGTTTGGTTCAGTTCCGGCCTGTCATAACCTCCCCTTTGAGATGTATGCCGAGAGACTACAGTTAGAGAGGAAGTCGGATGCATTTGTTCAGGAGGCTGCATTCTTTGGGAAGAGTCTTCATGGCTAGCGGAGCTACATGTTTCAGACAGTGGATTTGCAGTGTAAAGAATGAAAATCAAGCCCATGACAGCCTGAAAGGTGCTGGGGAAACTAGGGGGCGCTGTTTGCCCTTCTTTCTACTTGACAGCCATAGAAAGGTCTTTTTCAACACCTTGTCCTTCAAGTGACCTTAGGCTGAAGTAACAGAAGGGCTGATTTAAAAAAAAAATCCTTTCAACAGGTCCTGAGCTGCATTCTTTTGTTGTTGTTTAGCTTCTAGCACTAGAAGTACTAGAGAGCTGATTTTTGTTTTAGCTTCCAGCATGCTCGTCTTGTGTTCTTTTTTTAATATTCTAGTGCAGTGAGCCCCAAACATTTTAGCACTGGGACCCACTTTTTAGAGTGACAGTCTATCCAGGACCCACCTGGTCACTTCTGGCTATGACCAGAAGTGATGTCATAGCCAGAAGTGCCATCATTGTGATGCCAGAGGCTGCTGCTTTCCTGAGAATGCAGCAAGAAGTTGGGTTATTTCTCAGCCATTGTCCAATACCAAAGTGAAACAGAAAGAGAAAAGCCTATTTACCACCTTGACACAAGCAAAACAACCACTCAGCCTTCCCCCTTTCCAGCATCCCATCTGTTGTGAATTTGTGTGAATAATAGCAGAGTTGGGGGCTTGGAGAC
>JAJKFI010000033.1:1770773-1818725 GCA_029204185.1 Lerista edwardsae
GTCAGTTTCAACCAGTTCTGGACTGTGAGATGTGAAACTGCAACACCATCTTCCCATATTTTCAATATGGCTGCTTTAGATGCTTCGTGACTCACCTGAAATTGGCTCATTACCCACTAGCAGGTCCCAACCCACAGTTTGGGAATCACTGTTCTAGCACAAGTCCCATGCTGTAACGTTTAGCAGCAAGCTTGGAGCTAGAAAAGATGCCCACCCCCATGTGTCATCACTTCCGCCTATTTTTCTATTGAAACAAATGCAGGGTCCTGTGAAAAACATGGCGGCCTCCATACAATTTATTTCAATGAGGGGATGTGAGGAGACACCATTTTGTTGTTAAATTCACCACGCTAGAAGCATGCTAGTAGCATGCTGGAAACATCATTCTGGAAATTCTCTAGCTAAAAAAAGAACACAGCCCTGATTTCAGCTTATAGGCTAGTCCAGTGGTCCTCAAACCCTCTAAACTAAAAAAAAAACCCTCACTTGAAAATTCAAACTGTTAACACTCACAAAAGGTGTTTTGAGTAACAGAGGCAAGAGTAAGGTCTGCAGTTTCCAAATGGCTGCTCCCAGCTCTCTGTGACCCACCTGATATCATGTTGCAACCCACCAAGTGGGTCCCCAATCACAGTTTGAATAACACTGTGCTAGTCCTTTCAGAACACAAATCAGCTGAGCAAGACCTAAGAGAATCCTCCTTCACCAACTCACATGGGACACTGCTACATGGAATCTCCTTCCTAGGCCAATCAGGCTGGTTTCTTATCTTTAGGAGGTGGTGAACACCACCCTCTTTTGGCTTCTTATACAGGTTGGGCATCTCTTAACCGAAGTGCTTGGGACCAGAAGTGCTTTGGATTTTTTTCATATTTTGGAATATTTGCATATACATCTTGGGGATGGAAACACACACACAAAATTCATTTATATGAAAAAGCATACACATAGCCTGAAGATAGTTTTATACAATATTTTAAATCATTTTGTGCATGAAACACAGTTTGTGATTTTATTTCTTTAGGCAAAAAAAAAAAAATCATTAAAAATACAGTTGGCGCTCAAAAAAGTTCCGTTTTCAGAATATTCCATATTTCGGAATTCCAGAGAAGGGGTACTCAGCCTGTACTTCTGAAACTGGATTTTGTGCCTTGGATTGTTTTTCTTCCTGCTGTTATTGTTCCAGAGTTTTATTGTTGTAGTGCTTGTAATTTATTTTTATTGCTTGATAGTTTTTTGTTTACATAGTTCTATAATTTGATAAAGGTAAAAAAAGGTAAAGGTTTCCCCACGACCGAATGGTCTAGTCGTGACCGACTGTAGGGGGCGGTGCTCATCTCCGTTTCAAAGCCTGTGAGCCGGCGTTTTTGTCCGATCATGGTGGCCAGCATGATTCTACGCCGTAGCGCACGGAACGCCGTTACCTTCCCACCAAAGTGGTCCCTATTTATCTACTTGCATTTTAGGTGCTTTCGAACTGCTAGGTTGGCAGGAGCTGGGACAAGCAACGGGAGCTCACTCCGTCACGCAGTCTCGAACTCCCAACCTTGCGGTTGAAAGCCCAGCGACAGCGGATTAACTCGCTGCGCCACCACGTCCCACTATCAATAATTTGATAGTTTTTAACAATTCTGTAAGCCACTTTGTTGAATGAATGAGGCAGGATAGGTTAGCCCCTAGAGTTAGCAACTTGGAATACCATACGGAAACAAGATACAGTCCAAATCTGGGAGATCTGAAGGAGTAGATATGAGATACCTATGCACTGGGTGAAAAAATGAACCTGAAAAGAAGTGGTTAGCCTCCAATGTAGATATGACCTTTGCACTATGGTACTGAGCTTCTTAAATTCTGTTTCATACAGTTTGTTTCCCCATCCCTTGGTAACTCAAAAGAGAAATAACACTTTAAAAAAAAAAGACTTATACGTGGATTGGTCTAAATAAGGGTTTTTTTTCCAGTTCTGAACCATTGAAGCTGCTTACAAAAGTGGTTTACTGCCCAATCCTATCATAAGAACATAAGAACATAAGAAGAGCCATGCTGGATCAGGCCAAGGGCCCATCTAGTCCAGCTTCCTGAATCTCACAGCGGCCCACCCCAGGTGCCCCAGGGAGGCAGGAGACAACAAGATGCTTGCATCCTGTTGCCACTCCCTTACACCCGGTACCTGTAGCCCACCACCTTTGTAAGGAGGTTGCACAATCCATCATTGCCTATAGCCCACAATGGATCTTTCCTCCAGAAATCGGTCTAATCCTCTCTTAAAGACATCAAGACCAGATGCCATCACCACCTCCTGTGGCAAGGAGTTCCACAGATTAACTACCCGCTGGGTAAAAAAGTACTTCCTTTTATCTGTTCTAACTCTCCCAACCCTCAGTTTTAGCGGATGCCCCCTGGTTCTGGTGTTGTGAGAGAGGGAAAAGAACATCCCTCTATCAACTCTATCCCTTCCATGCATAATTTTGTATGTCTCAATCATGTCCCCCCTCAGGTGCCTTTTTTCTAGACTGAAGAGCCCCAAACGCTGAAGTCTTTCTTCATAAGGGAGGTGCCCCAGCCCCGTAATCATTTTTGTCGCTCTCTTCTGCACCTTTTCCAACTCCACTATGTCCTTTTTGAGATGCGGCGACCAGAACTGGACACAATATCCTCCCATCTGGTCAATGCAGCTACACCACTGGAACACTCGCTGCATCTTGCTGGGGGGGGGAGAGGGAGTCCTGCAGGGAGTCTTTTTCCCAGGGATAAGCCTCCGCTGCCTGAATGGATCTACCTGGACATGTGCCAGGGCGCAATCCTAACCTGGAGGTAGGCCAGCACAGTTAGGCCGGCACAAGGGACACAGTAAAGTATGTTTGGACCACTCTCAGAGTCAGAGAGGCCAGCTCATAGAGACGTGCGCCATCCGCCCTGACTCAGAGAGTGGTCCAAACACGCTTTATAGTGACCCTGGTGCTGGCCAAACCATTGCTGGCCTAACTCTGCCGGCCTAAATCCAGGTTAGGATTGAGCTGGTAACTAATTGCTGGCCTAATTGTGCCAACCTAACTCCAGGTTAGAATCGCACCCCCAGTGATTTTGCTGGTAGAAGTCCGAGTGGATCCCAGAAGGTGAATCAAGGCTGGGAAAGTGGATATGATATCGGCAGTGCTGCCACTGTCAATACCACCCCTTCCTAGCCTCAATCTGTCCTGTCCCCCTTTCCACCCCATTCCACCCACTCCAACCTCCTGCTCGCCCCCTACACTGACTTACCAGTGCCAGGACTTGTCAGGAGGCAGCTGGAGGATGGCCATGGCTGTGCACTACTTGTGGCAGTGGCCTGGCCACACTGAATGGCTTGTTGCCATTTGCAGCAGCTGGAAGTCAGTTGGAAGCAGCTGGAAGTCAGCTGGAATGCCAGTTCCAGCAGCACAGTGTGCTCATAAGATTGCGCCATTGGAAATTTTGATTCCGACCCGATCCCTGCCAGTGCCTGCCCTCCACTTCCACCTGTCATTACCGCTCCCCTGCCAGTTTTCACCATTGATGCTTTTGTGCACCATTAACTTAGACATAAAGCCTTCTATAACACTGCTTTTTTCAGTTTACAGTATTCTGCCTTGGGTGTAATTTTTATAGGATTATACAAAAGAAAAAGGTCAGAAGCCATAAAATGATCCAAACATACGGTTTGGAAAAGTATAGATAGCAGCCTGTGTTGTGCTTTCAGCCAACAGAAGTTGTGTATTGTGAGGGCGCAATCCTAACCTAGAGTTAGGCTGGCACAGTTTGACCAGCACAAGGGACAACGTAATGTTTGGACCACTCTCAGAGTCAGGCAGGCCAGCACATAGACGTGCACCATCATCCCCGACTCCAAAAGTGGTCCAAACGCACTTTATGGTGGCCCTTGTGCTTACCAAACTTTACCGGCTCCACTGTGCCAGCCTAACTCCAGGTTAGGTTTGCTCCCAGAGTGATGTATTTTGGCTAGCATGGGGCAAATCGCTTGTTATCATGAAATGCATCATGGTGGAAACAATGGGAAAGGCAATTTACCCTAGTTACGTTCTTCAACGAGAAGTCTGTCGTTCCCAAGGAGTCGTCACAACCCAGCTCATCCTCCTGGGCGTAGCTCATCCCATCATCTTCCATCACTGCCATGTAGGAAGAGTGATGGCAGTGGTGGTCAAATTCACAACAGGTTCTGACCTAATGCACTGAGTATAGTACTATGCAGTGATGTCAACCAGGCGCGCCAGGAACTGGAACGCCCGGATGATTGATAGCCCTCTGCCCCTATGGCGGAGGGCTGCCACGCCTCCCCAAGCCTCACAGCGCCGGAATCGCTCCATTTTAGAGCGATTCGGGACACAAGGGAGGGCGGGTGGGCCCAGCAGCAGCTCGCCTGTCCTCCGGAGAGGCGGCGCGGCCCGGGCCCTCCGCAGAACTAGCGGAACGGCGTACCAGGCCGTTCCGCCTGGATGATGCCTCTGGTACTATGAACACATCCACACAGTGGTTCCCAACTTTTTGGCACCAGGAACCACTTTTTAAAATGACACTGTGTTCGGACCACCTAGCGTTCCAAGACTTAAAAAAAATTGCTTTACCAGTCACTCAAGCCTCTGTTCTAATCCTTTTTTACTGTGATGGGTGAAGTGCCTTCTGGTGTGTTTGTTAAGCTCCATCTTCAGAGGATCAGGACCATTCTGGTGGTCTTGCATTTCTCCTCGCCTGGATTTCAATAGGAGCTGAGGCGCTTTCACCTACCTACAAGTAAATGCACATATGTGCTCAGTGTCGCTTTCCATAGGGCTAAATTTAGTCCTAAATTTAAATCTTGGGCAGAAGATTTAGTCGAGAGGGTTAATGCCTCCGTTTGCCTGAAGATAAGAGCTGAAGATCTGAAGGTCACCAGTTCGGGACAACCGGAAGTCTCCGTGAGCAGCAGACCTTGTAAATTGCGACTGCTGAGCTTCGGCTGCCTTGTGTGAGGGGGAGTTGTGCCGAAGTCAGCCGCTTCTCTGGTGGGAGCAGGGAAGCTGTTTATCAGCCAGCAAGAAGACAAAACGGGTGGCCAGAAAGAAGGACTAAATCCAGAAAGATCCATCTGTATGTGTGTAGTTCTTGAAAGACAGAACATTTCTGTAAAAATTGTGAAAACCTTTGGGTTTTTGAATAAACTCTGCCTATGTAAACCGCCTTGAGTTATAGTCATTAGAGAAATCTGGTGACCTAAGAAAGGTGGTATATAAATACAAGTATTATTATTAAATACATTTTCCTTGTCAGCTTGGAGGGGAGGACTTCTTGAGAGCTTTTTGGAGCCTACATTCATCAGATTGGGACAATTCTGGTGGCGTTGCATTCCTTCTCATGAGGAATTCCTCATTCCTACTCATGAGGAAGCATACACATGCAGCTCTGTTTTGGTTTCCATAGGGCTCCATACGTTTTCCTTGTCAGCTGTCACCTTGCCAATTTCACAATCCACCAAACAGTTGTCCGGACCCATTGGTGGGTCGCAATCCACAGTTTGAGAACTGCTGCATCTACATTAGAAGAGCATTATACAGGTCCAGATTTTTGTTCCACGGGTTTGACTCAACACAAATGGCTACTGTGCTGATCCCTGGAGAAGGGGAAAAAAATGAGCCCTTTAAAATAGCTCTGAGACAAATGACACCCTTCCTTCATCCTGGCTTTCTGCAGAATGGAACATGGAAATGATCAAACACTTCTGCATTCCATGGTCCAGCAAGCCAAGGCAAAGGGGTTGTTTGTCTCAGAGCAACCTGAAATCTAATCCTCGGAAACAGCTTGCCCCTCTATAACACTAAGGGTGCAATCCCAGGTCGGGCGTAGCACCTACACAACGTGCTTGCATCGGCGCTACACCCTTAGCGCCAACGCAGGCGTGCCGAGTAGCACCCCCGCATCGGTGCTAATGTTCCAAGACCGGTGCTGCCTGCAGTGCTAGTCCGGGAGCGCCCGCACTGCTCCGTTTCTGTGCCAGCCGAGCCTGGCTGGTGCAGAGGAGTTCCGAGGTGGGCGGGTATGGGAATTCCTGGGCAGGGGTGGGCATGCAGGGCTGGGGAAGGGGCAGGCCAGGATTCCAAGGGCTCGTCCCCAGGCTGCATAGCCCCGATTCAGGTCACGTGGCCTCCTCAGATCTGCACCTGCTAAATAGCAGGCACAGATCTGAGGAGCCCATTGGGGAGGTTGGAACCTCCCCTTGTGCAAGGGCACAAATGTGCCCTTGCGCCAGGGAAGTTCTAGCCTCCCCATAAGCAGCGCAAGACACAGCGCAGGCCCACAGGCTTGCCTGCTCCAGTGCTGTTTAGGATTGCACTGCCAGAAATGCAAGGTTTTTTTTAAAAACTACTTTTATTTAACACCATTTTTGGCATCCCCCATGGATGTCAAGACATGACTATAATTATCTCCTACAGCACTGTTTTACTCAGCACCCAGTTTTCCAGGAACATATCCACAGCATTAAAGATGGTACTATTGTATTTAAATGCACATACATGTGGGTGCAATCCTAACCTGGAATTAGGCTGGCACAGTTAGGCCAGGAAGGTTTGGTTGCCACAGGGGCCACCGTAAAGCGCGTTTGGACCACTCTTGGAGTCAGCGAGTCTGTGTGCTGGCCTCTCTGACTCCGAGAGTGGTCCAAACCGAGAGTGGTTACAGTGTCCCTTGTGCTGGCCAAACTTTGCTGGCCTAACTGTGCAGGCCTAACTCCCGGTTGGGATTGTGCCCTGTATTAAAAATGTGGCTGCAGTGCTCTCAAATTCCAGCATTCATGAAGGTTGTAAGGACAAGGGGCAGAAAACCATGTTGACTGGCTAGCAATGGAAGCACTTGACCTGATCCCATGGATCCAGTGATGGGATCTGGGAATGAGGAAGCGGAACACTGGGCGGGACTTAGGCGTGATTGGCAGCCCGTTCGTTCCGTTCCGCCGCCTGCCCTGGCCTCGGGGGGGGGGGCTGCCCCCGGTTGGCGTACCCCACTGCTGCTCACCCAGGCACCCAGCGCGCCCCCACCCATCCCCCCCAGTGAGCAGGCGCCCCGACGAGGCCAGGGCAGCCGCGGAACGGAACAGACGGGCAGCCAATCACGCTTAAGTCCCGCCCAGCATTCCGCTTCCTCATTCCCAGATCCCGTCACTGCATGGATCTCTTTGTATGAATTCTGATTTCAGGCACTCACCAGTGTGCGTAGGCTCTTATTGAAAGCTGGTTCCGAAACAGAGACCTGCTTTCCCTTCAAGGCTCTCTTGCACTGGATGAGACCCTCATTTTGCAGCTAACATCATCTTCCGAAACTGGCCATCTGTGCAAAAAATTTTGCTTTGTATTTTGACTGCCTTGAAAGCATTTATGGATTGGAGGAATAAGTGTATTAAAATAAATAAAAACTAAGAGGGTATTGAAGAACCCTTTCTCATACCTTCTCCTACCCTACCCTCCCTCCCACTTGCTCGCACAGTGTCTGCTTCACTCAACTCTCAAGCAGGAAAGGTGGCACATTAATTAAGTGAGAAAGGCTGGGAAGGAGCATTTCCCTAAGAGACTTACTTGTTCTTGGTTTGACCTTTCATTTTTACTATTTATTGCAACTTCCTCTGTAACCAAGGTAGGAGGGGGAATTACACCCATTAATAGTGTATTGATGGCTAAACCATGATTCAATTCCACACAGGTGTGGGCAGGGCAACAGGGTTATTAAACAGAATTGTTATGCAGCTTCGTAACAGAGTCTAAAGGAGGAGAGGGCAGGGGAGTTTGGGATGTGCTGGATTTAATGAAGCAGTGCATAATTGATTCATTCTGCCAGCCACAAACACATCTTGTACCACTTGGTTTGTATATCTATAGATTAAAATGCCTGACAGCTAAGAACAGGTACAGAATGGAAGCTAGCCCTGGAAGCTTCTTTTGTGCTACCCTCCAAATTCCAGTTCATGGCAGAAGGGTCCAAGGCAGGCAATCAGAAATTAATACCAGTCGCAAGACTGCTCTGCCCTTGAATTCAGTCACTATTCCTGTATCTCAGTGCAAGCCTTTGGCAGCTCATAGAAATCCACTTGTTCTTCCAGGCCTTTCTCAGATAATGGTGATGCTGAGCAAGAAGAAACCCAGCTGGGCCAGCCTTCAGCTCTGAGGAATTGCTTTTCCCCTCCAGGCATCAGTGTCCTCGAGAAGCTTATCAAAACATGCCCAGCTTGGCTTCAGTTGTGCATCAGTCAGGAAAGGGCTGCTGATGTGCTCTGCAAGGAACCAGCAGGGGTAAGTTTACACTTCTAGATGATGCTTTCTGGGCCCCAAGGGACACTATTTCTAGGGCTGGGTTTTTTTTTTCTTGCGTCTGGGTGTGATACCGAGTCAAATGCTTCATCTGCCTGATGCATAGTCTGTTCAATATTTGGGGAGTTTTCTTTTTCTTCCCACTGTTACTGGGTGTGCTGTGAAACACACATTAGCAAGTGCACTTGGGGGAAAACTATCTCATGTGTTGGAATCCTGTGTAGGGGCCAATGACATAGAAAAATTGTTGGCGGGGAATGAAGAGGGAGGCAAGGGTGAAACGTGCAACAAAGGAACTTTCATTGTAGGGCTAATTTAATAATAATAGGGAATAATACATCATCAATTTGATGGCACACAAACAAGGGAAGATAGAGCAGTGTTTATGGCAAGAAGCAAGCTTACCAGTCTTTTTCTGCTGGATGGGGTTGATGCATTGTAGGAGTCATGGAGCAAGTGTGCAAAGACTGGACAATAAATGCTGTTTTAAAGCAGCATTTTAAAATGCATGTTTTAAAGGCAGAAAGAGGGCTCTGAAGCAAGCCCAGGACCTAGGCAGTTGTCTTAGCTGGAGTGAGGTCGTGGTGTAGCTAGATAGAAAGAAAAACTGTTAAGTACTGCAGGCGCCACAATGTACTGCATAAGTGGCCCCTCCCACTTGCCATTGAAGTCATTCAGGGCAGCATGCAGGTGGTGCCTGTGCATTGCCGTTGCTGCCTGAAATGGCTCCAATAGCAAGTGGGAGGGGCCGTCTACTAAGACCCACACCAGCTCTTTAGCTGGCAAAAGTCTGAGAAGAGGCAAGTGGGCATGAAAGGCCCTTACTATCCATCATAGATGGACATGGAAAAAAAATCACCAGAAAAAGATGCTCAAACATTTCTCTCCCTATATTTACACAAATTTGCAAACTGCAATAGCTCAGCTCAGTGGCGTGGCTGTGGGGGAGGCCACAGGGGTCACAGGACTGCCCGCAGTGCCAGCCACCTGGAGAAGGTGAAGCCAGGGTGTACCTTGCAGGCACCCAGGGAAGGCGAGCAGGTGGCCTCCACGTCATGGAGAGGCTAGAGCATGGCTGCTGGCAGTGTCGGAAGCCAGGCAGGATCTGCTGTGGCCGCTGCTACGGACCTGGCCTTGGCTCAGTGGACAGGAGGAAGAAGGGGGCCCTCCCGCCAATGGAGGCCGGTGGTGAGGGCTGGCAAGGAGGACAGGTGAGGTGGGAAGGTGCCAAGGTGAAGCTGGGCTCCTGCTTTGCTGTAGCTGCCTCTGAGAACTAGGTCAGGACAGAGCAGGGGCTGCTGTGGGCTGGCAGTGTGGTGCTGGCTGGCTGGCTGTAGGGAAGGGACATAAGAACATAAGAAGAGCCCTGCTGGATCAGGCCAGAGGCCCATCTAGTCCAGCTTCCTGTATCTCACAGCGGCCCCACCAGGTGCCCCAGGGAGGCATGAAACAACAAGATGCTTGCATCCCGCTGCCACTCCCTTGCACCCAGTACTCTGAAGTAGCCTACTACTAATGTAAGGAGGTTGCACAATCCATCATTGCCTATAGCCCACGATGGACTTTTCTTCCAGAAATCTGTCCAATCCCCTCTTAAAGGCATCTAGACCAGATGCCATCACCACCTCCTGTGGCAAAGAGTTCCACAGATTAACTACCCACTGGGTAAAAAAGTACTTCCTTCTATCTGTTTTAACTCTCCCAACCCTCAGTTTTAGCGGATGCCCCCTGGTTCTGGTGTTTTGAGAGAGGGAAAAGAACATCCCTCTGTTGACTCTATCCCTTCCGTGCATTATTTTGTATGTATCAATCATGTCCCCCTCAGACGCCTTTTTTCTAGGCTGAAGAGCCCCAAACGCTGCAGTCTTTCTTCATAAGGGAGTTGCCCCAGCTCCGTAATCATTTTCGTCACTCTCTTCTGCACCTTTTCCAGAGCCACTGCCGTGCAGGGAATGTGACCTTCCAGGGAGATTGTGACCTGGTGGCACCTGGCCGTGGCTCTGACTAACTTTTTTAAAAAGCAGAAAAGCATAGCAATTCCTTCCAGGTCAGGGGGTTGCATTCCTAGCCCCAGGACAGCAAAAGAGGCAGGAATGCCAGTGGTGTCTTGATGAGGTTACACTGCCCTCCAAATTTCTCAGGCCTTTGTTTTTGCACCCATTCAACTATAGTCACAGAGATCTCAAGGGGCAGTCTTCAAAATGTAAAGAAAGAACTGGACAATACATTATAGTGCAAGTTGCTATATATTGGATGGTGTTGGGCAGTTTGGTATATCATGGTGTGTGTTGGTTGAAAATATACTCTTTGTTAAAAGAATAACTTCCTTTCTTTCAGTGTTTGTATAGCCTGGTCTACGCTAGGGTCATCTTTGGGAACTTTGATGGCTACTGGCTGCTCCAAGCCACTGGAATTGGTGCCACCTACCTGCCTAGGCGTGGGGCAGAAGGAGATCTTTTTTGTGGGCTTCTTGAACTTGGTTAAAGATCAGGGAAAGTGGTGCAGGCACTGGAGCTAATTGGAAACAATTGCTTCGTAGTAACAAAAGCAACATCTGGATTGCTTTGAGTGCAGTCAGTGTCAGTCAGCATCAGGCTGCTCAGACTCGGGGGCCAAGCCTTTCATTGGGCCCCCATGGCACCCCTTGAAGGTGCAGTTGATGCTGCCGCTGCCACTGATACCAGTAGCTCAGGTGTCAACCTAGCCAAGGAGGTGCTGGATGGATGTGCATTTTGCCCAGTGCCAGACCTGGCCAATCTTGGACTCCACCCCGCTTGCAGTACTGCCTGGTCATGTGCTTATTTTTTACATTAATGTCCAAGAATTTTCAACTCATTTTTTTTTAAATATAAGTGGTTCACAGCATCCACACCTCTGTCTGAATTGTAGCTTCCAGAGTCTCTGTGGAGGAGGTTAAACCAGGATGAATGATAATTCTTGCAACTCACACTAAATGTTTTAACAAGCATAAAGACAAAACTGTGGACAAATAGGGACAGTGTTTTGCAGCTTTAGGTCCCAAGAGGAGGATGACGTCCCTGATGACTAAGAAAATCACTTGTCTTAAACAGAACTGCTTTATTGTGAAATTCAGCCAGATCATTTGTACATCTCTGTTCCCATAACGGAGCTTGAGAAGAAGCCTTCCAACCCCAAACTGCTTTACGTTTCTTTTCCCATTCTGTGCGTCATGCTAAAACCATCCCACTCTGTTAACTCCTTCTCCCCCTAGTTTCTATTCTTGGTTCAATTGCCAAATCATTCCCCTTGCTACAAATGGAGAATTAACCCTTTAGGGCAGAATCCTATGCAATGCTGGAATAGCAAGGCCGACTCGGCAGCACCATATCCAATGCTGCATAGGAGAGGCTGGAGCAGTGGTGTCATCTACTCTCCAGTAGACGGTACGCTGGGCGGGACTTATGCGTGATCGGCAGCCCGTCCACTCACTTCCGCTTTCTTCCCGCTCGCTGCACGGCTTTCCCTGGCCTCGGAGGGTTGAGGAGTACCGTCTACTGGAGAGTAGATGACACCACTGGGCTGGAGTCCCCCCCCCATGGCAAGGGAGTGTGCGCTCCCTTACCATAGGGGAAGCTCCAGCCTCCCCTATGTGCTCCTAAGATCAGCGTCCACTAAAAGCGGGTGCAGATCTGAGGAGACCGCGCGGCCCAAATCCAGCCTTGCGGCCTCACAAATGGGCTTAGGATGTGGCCGTATGGCCCACCCATGTCCCACCCAAGTCCCACCCCCAGCCTCCCTCCCTCCCACCAATCTCCGTCCCGATATGGGACAGAGCCTCCCTTGCGCTGACTGGCTTCAGTTGGCGCAAGAGAGGCTCTCTGTCAGCGCTCTAAAGCTGACGCTACAAGTAGCGTCAGCTTCAGAGCTGGAGCGCCGATGCGAGGGTGCTGCTCATTGCCCGCGCGCCGGTACTCTGCCCCTTGCATCGACACTATGATGTAGCATCGATGCAAGGGGAGAGGTAGGCTTGTGCTGCCCAACTCTTTTGCTAACTAGACAAAGAGGCACCTTTTAAAGTGGTGTCCTCTTATATCTAGTGTCTGGTTGGAGTTATGCACCAAAGGGATGGGGGAAAGGGGGGAGAAGGGGGAAAGCAACTCCCCCTCTTCACCCCAGCATGGAGTCTTTTTTTACTGACTATTACCCATGTATTTTCTGTACTTTATGGTGTCCCTTGTGCAGGTCAAACTTTGCTGGCCTAACCTGTGCCGACCTAACTCCAGATTAGGTTTGCGCTCTCAAACACTTTTTAAAGCAGAGTTTTAAAATAATTGTGGTACAGCCAACTACTCTGAGCAAAATTCCTGCGACCACATCACTGCACCACTGCTACCTCCTGTCCATCAAGGTGGAAGCTGAAGTGGCATATCAACAGCATATGCTAAATATTGAGTGGAATTAAGTGGGTAACAGCCAGTAGTGTCAGCCTACAGCGGGCAGGCTTTCGCCGTTACACAACAGAACGCAGCGATCGCGCTGCCGCTCACCCGGAAGACACGCCCAGCGTACTGGTAGGCTGACACTACTGGTAACAGCAGATATTATATGGCCCTCCAAAGCCTGTGCCTGAGACCAAAATCGGTATCTGGCAACCATCATACATGGGTACCTTGAAAGCCAGGCAGAGCTCCCTCACAAGTTCTCTTCCCCTAGAAAAAGAGTATAATTCAATCCAATTTACAGTCACTATCTTGTATTTTTCATTTCATTTCTTTTTAACAACAGCAACTAGAAAAATCAATTTGTACTTGTAGGGCGAGAGTATGGTCTTTGGGCAATGGTGCTTTTGGTAAAAGTTTTGTTGTATTGTTGAGATGTGGACCCAGTTCTGATATTATGATGACTGAATGGGTTAGAAGTGACAGTTTATAATTCTAAAATAATGTCTTGCACCCTCTTTTCTTTCTTTAGATATTCATGGTTAGGAAAGATGAGAACCTGAAAAACCTCTTTCTCTCAGTTCACTTCCCAGCTCAGGCAGAGGCTTCTGAAGTACTGGAATACAAAATTAAAGAAGAAAAATCATGTAAGTTTAGCTCCAGTTTTAACACTTTTTCTTGACCAGGCTATTTTTCTACTTCCAGCATTCCTGTGCCTGTGCCTGTATCTATCAGAATGTTTGTATCCTTATTTATTGTGACCTTAAGATGGGGTTGTTCCAGCGTTGTCATTCAGCCGGAACGCTGGGCGGGAGAAACGGGTGAGTGGCAGCCCGCCCATTGCATTCCGGTCCGTTTCGCCATCTTCCCTGCCCGCGGGGGGTGGGGAAGATGGCGAAACAGACCGGAACGCAACGGGCGGACTACCGCTCACCCGTTTCTCCTGCCCAGTGTTCCGGCTGAATGACAACGCTGGGTTGTTCTCTTATACTAATACCTGCTTTGACTGTTATTTTCAGGAGCATGTCCTTTCTAACCTTGGATTTTGCTCTTGGAATGTTCACCCTCCCAAAGCCTGCAGATTCCCTTGTTCGTTTTTTAGATGCCCTGCTGGTAGGATTTCTGAAGCCTCTATCCAGGTGAACTACTGCTGAAAGCCAAATGTGGAACTAGATTGTACAAGAGCTTAATAGGATCAGTCCCAGTCATTTTATTCTGCCAGGCATTGTTGGGTGTGTATAAAGCAACAATGGATTTGTTGAGATGGTGTGGAAGTCATGGCTCCAGGATAACAGTGAGTGAGTGCATGGTCTCTGAGGGGTTAAGAGGAAATATAGAGATGGGGTTATGTTGATTCATCATTACTTGGGGGCTTTTGATGTCGCATGTGACTGCATTATTCATCAGGTGCCCACAAGAGTAATAGGACCACTCTGCACACGCTTGAGGAAGTGCTGTCATTGGGGGTGAGAATCACATTTCACAGCTGGTTAGCAGTATTTCCTTTACAGTGAGAAAGAAACACTTGCTGGGATGACCTCATTTGTCTGGTTCAACCGCTGTCCCACACTTTTTCCTCTGAACACAGAGACGTGCATTGCAAAAGGTAGGAATACAATGACAGGCCATGCTATGTAGGGAAGACAGTCTTGACCACAAAGTCACCGTCCAGTCCACCCTCAGCATTTCTGAGGAAACTGTCCCAGACCAAAAAAAAAAACACAGAACCACCACTGGAGACCACAATCCTCACAGCTTAGCTGGCCAGCTGGAATCTTTCTGAATCCAAAATATGGAATCTTTAAGTAGGTGAGATTATTTGAAGGGAAAAAAACACTAAGGCAGAATTAAGTGGTGTCATCAGGGCTGGCTCCAGGAGTGGTGGGGCCCAATCAATCAATCAGTCAATCAGTCAATCAATCAACAGCATTTATATACCGCTTTTCAACACAAATTCACAAAGCGGTTGACAGGCTGATAATAATAAAGTTAAATGGTTCCCTGTCCCAAAATGGTTCCCTGTCACAATCTTAAAAAAAACAGAACACTACCAGCAACAGCCACTAGAAAGGACACTGTGCAGGGGTGACTAGAGATCCAATGTGGGACATTCATGCGGGGAGCCCCACCCTCCCCATGGGGCCCCCATTCACCAAGAAAAGCCTTTGTGGTGCCCCACATGGCACTTGGAAATAGTTGGTGGTGGTATGATGACGTCACCGCCAACTGCTTCCAGGAGGCCTGTTTTGGGCCATTAGGAGGCGGGGCAGGTAGGAGGAGGCCTCAAGGTAAAACTGCTTTGCTCGCCCCACTAACTTACAGCCCATAGAGATCCTGACTGCAGCAGCAGATGATATGCTTGCTGCGCTGGTGCGGGGCCCCCCAGTGTGCAGGATCCAATGTGACAACATTGGTGACATTGGCTTAAGGCCGGCCCTGGGTGTCATTTTTAAGACATAAGCACAAAATCCTGATTCAGCACAAGATCTGTCTTTCAGGGCCCAATTCTATCCAACTTTCCAGCCTCAGTGTAGCTGTGCCAATAGGTCATGTTCTGCATCCTGCAGTGTGGGGGCAGTCATGAGGCCTCCTCAAGGTAAGGCAACGTTTACTTCAGGTAATCCAAATTATCTGAGGTAATCCAACCCTTACCTCACGGTTGCATGGAATCTGCATCAGCGCTGGACAGTTGGATAGGATTGGGCCCCTAGTCTGCTATACTTTTTTCCAGCTGCAGCCAGCCAGAAACCTCAGGGCACTCAGACTTAGGATATTTTAGTTATTCATTTATTAATATCATTGTTCAAAATCCAGCTAGAGCAGATAATATAAAAGGCACAAAGAATTATTTTTATCTATCAGAATTGAATTTTGCTCTTGAACTTTTCTTCTTAAGATAGTGCTTTTCATGATAGTGGAGATTTTGGGGGGTGGCAAATAATTAAAAAATAATTCCTATTCAGCATCTTCCACCATCACGGGTCCTTCAAGGGTTTGAAACAATACAAACAAATGATAAAATAATCATTCTGGAATGTACAAAAATCCATCATAGCAGCAGCATAAAACAAGAAAAATCAGAAGCAGCTAGTCCAGTGAGACCACTGAACGCATGTTCAAACATGTGCCTCCACTTTCTGCCTGAATTCATTGAGAGAGGAGGAGAGCTAGACCTCTTGCGGGTAAAGAATTCTGTAGCCTAGGCGCCACTGTTAAGAAGGCCCATTCACTAGAGCTGTTTTTGTTTCCGGTGAGTTAATTAGGATTATAGCCCAAGCCTTGCTGAACACAGTGGATTTACTTCTGAGTAAAATAAATAACAGTAGGGATGTGGTGGCGCAGCAGGTTAATTCACTGTTGCTGGGCTTTCCAACCGGAAGGTTGGGAGTTCAAGATTGCGCAACGGAGTGAGCTCCCGTTGCTTGTCCCAGCTCCTGCCAACCTAGCAGTTCGAAAGCACCTAAATGCAAGTAGATCAATAGGGACCACTTTGGTGAGAAGGGAATGGCGTTCCGTGCGCTACGGCGTAGAGTCATGCCAGCCACATGACCACGGAAGCTTGCCCTCGGACAAAACGCCGGCTCTACAGGCTTTGAAACGGAGATGAGCACCGCCCCCTACTGTCGATCATGACTAGACCATCCGGTCGTGGGGAAAACTTTACCTTTAAAATAAATAACACTGTTTTCAGACACCTCTGCTGATTACCTGTCTCGACCACCTGCACTTCACAAGGCAAAGGGACGTGCAAACAGGTGTGTGTATTATACAGATAATGACCTTCCCATGTTCCTAAAAATACACCTGAAATACAGAGCCATGCTGCCTGAAGGTTCTGGCCGTCAACACCCACTAGCCTTATCATTCACAATTTTGCTTGATCTTTTTTAAAAGCCATCTTAAGGTAGGAGCCATCACCACATGTTGCATTAATGAATTCTGTATATGAACCTTATGACCCAATCCTATTAGGGTCCCTTCGGAGAGAATGGCAGGATAAAAATACTGAAATTAAAGAAATACAATAAATTATACCTTTATGGCTATTGCAAAACATGACACAACATTCAGCATGACCTAGCCTCAGAGTTGTGTTAACCCATGTCTGGGCTCCTAGGCTGTCGGTATTTGGGGGGCCCTCTGGCTCATTTGGGCCTCCCACACTTTTGGGCCCCCTCTGGTACCAACCCTGCCATGGGTTAATATGGCCCTGGGCTGTCTCCCAAAAGAAAAAGGATGGCATGCCCCTAGTCCTTGTTCCTTTCCTGCTCCACTCCTTGCATTACTCCTTCTGCTGCTCCCTGGCACTGCAGGCCAAGTCCTCACAGGAGCTCTGCATCACCACAGCTCAGCTCCCTGTGGCTGGGGTGGAGTGGCTCAGCTCGACTCCCTGTGGACTACTGTGAGCAACAGGGCCCACCTCAGGGCCCAACATCAGGGCAGGTTTGCAAGAACATTGCCGGACCTCTAGTCCTGTGGCTCCCCAGGCGTAAGCCTAGTCAGCCTTATGGGTGATACGTCCCTGCCTGGACTCCACTGCAAGTGACATGTGGCTGGGTCCATGTGACCGGAGCCAAAGGAGACCCGCCAACGCTGGTACGTTGTCACAAGGAGTGAAAGGAATGGGATGAGATGAAACAGGGTGGGGAGGAGGAGGAATGGGGTGGTGATGGGGAGGAAAGTGGAACAAGGCTGGAAAGCAGGCAGTATCAGTGGCAGTGCTGCTGTTGCTGTCCTGCCCCCTTCCCAGCCTCCATCCCTGAACCTGGCTCCATGCAACATGCACAATTGAAATTGTTGGCGTGGGCTTACCCCAGGGCAAAGGAACAAATGTTCCCTTACCTCATGGGGGTCTCCACAGCCCAAAACTCCCCCGTGGGATACAGTGTGTGCCCCATTGCCACCTGGTGAGTTGCATAGGATTGGGCTTTAAGAATCACCCAGTGAAGAGTTAATGAGGGAGACAAGCATTCATGTACCAGATGAGCTTGCTAACTTACTGATGTAGGGCAGGGATCGTTTTCCTCACTTCATTTTTGAAATGGGACATTTGCCCGTCCTTAATTACATTTACAGCAATTGTCATTATATACCGCATTACTGCATGCCAAAGTGCACGCTTCCTCCTGGCAAGGTGGTTAAGTCAATTCAAATGCTAATGTCTAACACGGACTAGCACAGAACGCAAAGCCATACAATACCCTGTGCTCTGTGCAGCCTGGCACACAAAGGCCCTCTTGCAGATGAAATTTCATCTACAGGGTATTTTCAGAAATTGCATTCGCGGGGGAAATGAGTTGTGCCAAAAACAGGTCAAACCTCTTAAATGCATATATAGTCTTCCCAGTAGCTAACAACCCAAACTTCACCCGTTCCCCCACAAAAATAAAATAAAATCAGGATTACATTTTATTCCAGTGCACTCTGGAGTGCTTGTTCTCATTTAATTTCCTGATAACTGACTTGGTCAGCGGTCACGTTTGCATCACTGATGCTTTTTGAAAGGTTGAAAAAAATGTGCATACATTTCTTTGAATATCTGGCATGGTTGCAGGCGACGTGAGCATCTTGAGCCTAGTACTATGTAAGCCTCCTGGAATATTCATGGGCTTTGTGGCATATCATGATTCAGAGCCTGTTAAATTAGCCTGAACAATTGAGGAGTTATGAAACTATCATTACTATCATCAATGCATTATTCATATGAAAGCTAATGAGAGAGTCAAGGAGGATAATGAAGCAGAAGTTGAGGATAAAAAGCAGCTTTATTCTTGCTGCTGAACAGAAGGCTTTTTCTACATGAAATCCTCGGTAATTTTATGTTAGTCTTGTCTGTCTTTCGAAGCCCACAGGTGTTGCTGCACTTTAAAATATTTTGTTCCATGAGCAATGGTTTAATGAAACTACTGCACAAACTATCTGCAACTAGGTACAAGTGGGAGATTTGCCCCTTGGGATTAGTTGTTACATTTGCAACAACCCTGCAAGGTAAACTAAGTGATCTCCATATTGCAGCTGATTCTGAGAGGGAGCGGCTTGCCTAAGACCACCTTCTGAGTTCATGGCAGAGGTGAGATTCACAGCTCAGTCTCTCAGCCACTAGACCACACCAGTGTTTATTTGCTATCTTTTATAGCCGCCTTCCTGCAAATGCAGGCAAAGTGGTTTATGGTTTGAAATACTTGATTACAGTGTAATGTATATATGATGCAAAAGGGGAAAGGGACAGGAAAAGTAGCGGAGGAGCCCAAGCACGGCTGTTGCAGTCAGGCTGTTGGGTGGGGGCCCACTGTTTTGCTGTTCCCTTTGAGGCAGCCAGGTGGACTGGCCAGGGTTGGAGACAATTCTGGGAGGGAAGAAGACAAATAGCAGCTGGTCACCAGAAGACGATTCCTGCCCCTTCAGCAGCTTCCAGGCAATGAGAGAGGATGAGCTCATTTGCAGTTCTTGCCCTACTGCTCCATCTGCGGTTTGCCCACCCTCTATTGTGGGTTTAAAAGGTGCCCAGTGCCAGAGCAGACAAGGAAACCAATTGTGTGAAAGGGACCTGTGGAGCAGCAAGGCAGAAAACACTGGAGCAGCTGTGCCTGGTGTTGATTCAGAGATGGAACCACACCAGGTGACTTCAGACCTTTCCCTGTAGTCTCTAAGGGCACAATCATAAACTGAGTTAGGCCAGCATAAGCTAAGCCAGCAAAGGTTGGCCACCACAAGGGCCAAACATACCATAAAGTAGATTTGGACCACTCTCGGAGTCAGAGAGGCCAGCACACAGACGTGAGCCATCCTCCCTGACTCCGAGAGTAGTCCAAACATGCTTTATGGTGGCCCACCCGTTTTAAAAATGGGTGCCAGTGCTAAAAAAATTGGGAACCATTTATCTAAGGCAGCGGTTACCAAACTGGAGACCGCTGCAGCAGGGAAAATCTTCCCTGGTGTGAACAGTACTTTGTGATATGCCGAGGAAGTTGCAAATAACCCGGGGTTGTCAGCTCTCTAGAGTCGTTGTGGCCAGCTGCCCATGCATGAAACACCAGGCATATGGCTTGCTGAGGCGGCAGACCCCGGAAGTAGCTGGCCGCAATGACTCCTGGGCATTGTAGTTGGAGTCTTTCGCGGCGTCCTCAGTGGAACATGAATCACTGTTCACACCGGGGAAAGATCAGGGATGACCTGGATCCAGCCTGCAGGCTGGAGTTTGGAGTCCCTAATCTAAGGCATTGGCACCCCCTTATTGATAGTCAGAGTGCACTGCCTTGGATCATGGAAGTTGCATTTAGTTATCATTTAGCCGGCAGAATTTGATGGAGTTCTCATCTATTAGTTTATTCCCTTTTAAAAGGCATCTGAGGCTGCAATCCTACCCACATTTTCCTGGGAGTAAGCCCCATTGACTATAACAGGACCAACCTTTGAGTAGACCTGCATAGTTGGGGGCTATAATAAGCCAATGTCCCTCACCACATCTTGTGACAACAAAGTCTATAAGTTAATTATGCTGTAAAGAGTTTACATGAAAATGACTAGCTAAAAAAAGATCAGAATACCTATAGCCTATCCTGGATGCAGAGGTGAAGGAAGGGTGTAGCCCGGGGTGGCACGAGCCATGGGCGCCGGCAGCAATGGGGCACCATTGAGCGGAGTCCGCAGACTAACCCACCCGCCCTCCCTCACATCCGTTCCGCTCCAAAGTTGAGCTATTCCGGGCGCAGGGAGGCGTGGCTGGGCGACGCACAGGGGCGGGGTGATGTGCTGGGGGCGCGGTTTCGTCACCCCGCCATGGGCACACTTGGGGCTCCGTTCGTCCCTGCCTGGATGCAGACGGCATTGGGGATGGACCACCTAAGACAGCAGGTTGAAGTAAATTATCATAAACTCTGTTCTTGCAGTTCTGCTATTACAAATACAGACTGAGAAATGCCTAGAAATATCATCTTCTGCAGGTGATGGCAAAGAGTTAAGCACACCAAGTGATGCAAGGGCAATAAAATATTTCCAGGCTTCTTCCTGCTTCGTGTGCAGGGAAGGGTACCACAGACATAAGAATGATCTTCAGAGCCTTGGAGATGTGACATTCCAGTCTTGATGGCTCATGTTATTTTTAGCTCGAGCACTGTGCCAGGATCACTTTGTCAGTTCTCCATATTTAGTAAGTTTGACCGCAGCACACCAGAGCAAGCTGAGGGTCGTGCTTCTAGCTCCCTTCCTTATTTAGGGTAAGTTGCCCCGCTTGCGGTCTCTACTACTGGAATACTCTATGGCTAGAAAAACTTTCTTGGACATTTTTCTTAAAGGAGACCTCTAGCTGAGTGCTGGAGCAACTGAATAATTTTGTTTTTTGAAGGTTAAGGTCATTTCTCCCAAAGTAGGTCTGTTTAGCATTCTGAAAAGATCATTGTTTTCAGCGTTTTGCCCATGAAGATTAACTATGGCAGGCAAAAGATTTAGTTGTCTTATTGTGCCTATTGTTGCTTTAAGTACAGTTGACTTTAGTTTTCTCTGACAAAAGTCAAGGTTGAAAACTAACTATTCATTAGTTTAAACAAGGAGAATAATGTGAAATTATATAAACAGGAATAGTTTTTAAGGTTTAGGAATATTTCAGTGGTGCCATGTGTGGTATGTTTTGCAGTACATTTACTGGGAATACTGCAAAACATACCTTAAACTAGTGAACTGGGCATACCTGGGCTTAAATCAACCTCCATCACAGAGCTCCCTATGTAATTTGGGTTAGTCACAATTTCTCACTCTAACAGCCCAATTCTGTCCCCCAGAATGTGTGGAACTGGCAGAATGTGTGTTCCACTAGCAGAAATGAGAGGATGCTGATGGAAGTGGCATGCTGGCAGCTAGGCACTTGGACCAGGAGATTGGCTACCATTTGTGAGGGCGCAATCCTAACCTGTAGTTAGGTGGGCACAGTTAGGATTACACTCTGAGTGCTGATGACTTAGTGATGGGGGTGGGTAGAACAGGGCAGGGAGAGGGAGGAATGGGAGTTTCTGGGCAGGGAGGAAAATTGGGAGGAGGTGTTGAGGGTGGGAAGGGGTGGTTATTGGTGCAACAACTCTACCAGTATCCAAACTCTTTCCAGACCTTGATCCAACTTCCTGGGTCCTCTTGGACTTCTACCAACAAAATGGCGGGTGCCAGAGACTCATTGGGGGCAGGAAAGATTGTACCCTTGCACGGGGGTAAGGGTACAAATGCTCCCTTACTGCAAGGAGGCCTCAGGACTCCCATCCCATGGGTTTCAGAGCACACTGTGTTGGCACGGCTCCATTGGTGGGAGGGACTTGGGTTGGATTGGACTGTAATTTACCTAATAGAAGTTGTTGTAGACGTGAGAGAAACCCATGTAATTATGAAGGGGATTTATTTCCCACTCTACAGGTGTCTGCCTCATAGGGCGCAATCCTAACCATCAGAGGCTGGCACAGTTAAACCAGCAAAGTTTGGCTGGCACAAGGGATGCTGTAATGTATGTTTGGACCACTCTTGGAGTCGAAGAGGCCAGCACACAGACATGCGCCATCCCCCCTGACTCTGAGTAGTCCAAACGTGCTTTATGGTGGCCCCTGTGCTGGCCTAACTCCAGGTTAGGATTGCACTCTTAATGTGGTTAATATAAGTTTAAAAGTAATAAAACGCATAGCATGCATATGCTATGGTACATGCTAGGGTACATGGATACTTTCTGAGTGGCATGCGCAAAGTTGCCATATATTTTTTTTAAAAAATTAAATAATGACAAGGAAAGCACCACAGCAGTTAATGGTTTGCTTGATTTCTTTGCTACTCCTTACCCAGCATGCTTCCGAGTTTCTAGCACTGCAGTGGGGGGGGGACATTTAGGGTGGTCACACCTACGCTGCTTGATTTGTTCCTGTTGAAAAATGGGTAGAAAGGTGGGAAAAGAATAATGGATAGGAGAGAAAGTCAATAAGGCAGATGCTTGAGAGCTGCATCCCACTAACTGGTGGTTCACTTGGTGGAGCGCTGAAGAAGTGAGTGGCGGCCTGTGGAAGGCGGCAGGGGGCCAAATGGGGCAGTGCAGAGATCAGAAAAGCCCAGGAGGCCCAGCCAGGTGGAGATACCATCTTCAGAAAAATCACCTGCAAAGAGGTCCTGTTTGTTTTGAGGACAAGAAGATGGGAAGGCAGAGATGGGTGTTCCGCCAAATCCCATCCTTAGGCAGCCCTTCCTCTAGCCAGTCTTTCAGCCAGTCCTTCCTTCAGGCCATCCAACAGGCAATCAGTCCATCCAGCAGTCCAACCATCCAGCCCCTACCTGATGACCTTCCCAGGTCCCATCCCAGCTCCCTTTCTCCCTCTGCTGCCTCCAGCTTTATACTATGTGTCCTATATCCCAACCAATCAGTGGGCAGGCTTTAATTCATCAGCCACACCCATCTGCACCTGTGCGAGGCTTGCAAATACCTTTTGGGATTAACACTATAATCCCTGGTTTATCTGGGACAAGGGGCCTTTGCTGATACCACTCCTTATCCTCAGGGTTGTTCCTGCCTTTTCCAATACAATGGGCTGGGCTGTGCAGAAGGGCCATGAATGCATCTTATATGGAATTTGGAACAGGACAGACTAAAGGTCCATGCAAGCCACCTTCTGGCCTTATCAGCAGTCAGCCAGGTATCTTTGAAAAGCCCCGAATAGGCAACAACCCTCCTATGTTTCTTGCTCTGTACCTTCAAGGCAGTCAGAGCACAATCCTAACCTGGAGTTAGGCCGGCACAGTTAGGCCAGCAAAGTTTGGCTGGCAGAAGGGCCACCATAAAGTACATTTAGACCACTGACAGCACAATCCTAAGCAGCACTGGAATGGTGAGGCCGGCCAGCCAGTGCCATATCCAGCGCTGCTTAGGCAAGGCTGGAGCCTCCCTGTGGCAAATGCATGTTCATCCCCTTGCCGTAGGGGGCCCCTTGCCGAATTCGGGCCGCGCGACCTCGGGATGAGGCCTTGAATTTGGCTTTATGGCCGAGTCCAAGGCCCATCTCCTTCCCAGGCCAGCATGCCTGCCAGCCCGTCCACAGCCCGCCCTCCCCTCACCAAATGCCTCAGGGTGCACACAAGAAAAGATGCCTGCATCCTGTTGCCATCCCCTTGTATCTGGCATTCTGAGGTAAATTCTGAGGGAAATATGAAGTAAAAAAAATGGAATTTGCTATCCTGTCTGTGGGGAGGGAGCTATAATAACTTGCAACTTAATCTGGGCCTTAAGAACATAAGAAGAGCCCCGCTGGATCAGGCTAAGGGCCCATCTAGTCCAGCTTCCTGCATCTCACCGTAGCCCACCAGATGCCTCAGGGAGCACACAAGACAACCAGATACCTGTATCTTGCTGCCACTCCTCCGGCATTCTAAGGTACCCTATTACCCTTGAACCACCCACAAGGAAGACACCAGACTGTGGTTGTGGTTTAACGTTATTAAACACAAGTGATCACTTTTAAAATCATGAAGCCTACAGAACTACGTCTGTCAAAGAAGCATAAACCTGTGAAAACTATTTGTGGGGAGTGAAAAAGAGAAGCAAAGTCAGTGAATGAGGTTTTTCTTCCTTTTACTCCCACCCTCACCGAATCCCCGACTCATACTTTCAATTTCCATATAATAGGATAGAGCTGACTCTAGGAATAGTCCTTGCAACCACAGAGGGCTGAGGGGGCTGTGGCCCACAGAGCTATGTGGAGCTTATGTGCAATTCTCTTGCACCCCTCTTGGTCCTTTAAACATAAAGATCCTCAGATATTTAGAGAGGAATTGAGCTCAGATCAGAGCTTTCAGTGGGGGGGGGGGAAGATGGCCGCCTGATAGGATTCTCTGTGCCAGCAGTCTTCCACCCGCCCCAGTTTTCATTTCTCTGTCAGGGTTTTTTCCCCATTGGTAGTACACACTTGTGAAGTGGGAGCATTTCGTTTCCTGGGGTAGTCTGTTTTGTTTTCTGTGTTGTTTAGGAACTGCAGAGTATTTCCACATCTTGAGAAAAATTCTCAAGATGTGATTCAAGGTAAGGTAGGGATTTTCCATACTGTCCTGAAAATGTCAGAGTTGATGACAACCTTGAACCTAGAGCTTTGAAACACTTCTTGATGAGGCAGCTACTGACTGAGACAGCCAGCAAGCACAAAGCGTTTCCATTTTAAAATGTAATCCCTTCCTCTTAATGCTGAACTTCCTGAAAAAAAAAAATCTGTTTCTAGCCATTAAACACAGTTTCCTCTTTTCTGTTCTCTTTTCTGTGGAACAAAACACCTTCTCCCCCCCCCCCCGCCCCGCCCCCCCCGCCATGTGGGTAGGTACATTGCAGAATTCAAATCATATTCATCAGCAAATGAGTGAAGAAAACAGTAACAGTCACAATTGGTTAGGACCAGCAAAAAGGTCAGTAGTGAGTTCACCAGAACTGGTCCCTCAAGTTGGACATTAAGCAAAAGCAGAAGAAAGAAAACGGCAGATTGAAAATGACTGAGATAATGAAAAAAACGTCAAGGTTACGGTTCATACCCATCTTAAAGTGTAGCATTGAAGGTGTGACATAGAAAATACATTTTGGAACATGGGCAGCCCAATCCTGAGCTGCCTGGCCACAGTGAGTGCCTAATGGCAACTGCTGCATTCAGTGGCAGTCAGGCAGCCGCAGGGTCTCCTCGGGAGAAGGGGACATTTGTCCCCTTACCGTAGGGAAAAACCCCACCTCCTGCAGTGGGGCTGCAGGAGAATCCAGAATGCAATGGGGAGAATCCAGCAGCCCATGTCAGGCTGCCTGGGCAGAAGCGGGGGATAAGATCAGACATGTCATGTAGCGGGTACGCGGGGGTACGTGAGTACCCGTTCCTAGGATTAGGGCTGGCCCTGCCCATTCACCCGCCCACTCGTCGACTCCATCGGCGCTCTGCTCCGCCCCCTGCAATGTTTGAATTGCCTGCACGTTTGAGTTGCCTGCACGTTCTCAGAGCCAGGCGGGCAGGCAGGCAGCGGAGTGAGGGAGACCGACGGCAGCAGCAGCATGAGCAGGTAGGCTGCCTGGGGCTCCTTCCCGAGGAGGCGCGGTGGTTCCTGGGGGCGGTTCCTGGGTTCCTGGGTATGACCTCACTTCCGGTGGGCGGGCCCCGACACAAGTGCCAATCAAAAGTGAGTACCTGTTGCTAAATCATTTAGATGCCATTACTGGATAAGATCCAGAGGTGGAGGTCACTGCTGGTCCTGCCCCTGCACCACGCCTCTCCCCACCCAGAATCCCGCCATGCTGGTGACGGTAAAACGTACTGCTTTCTGGCTCTACAGGTGTGCCTCCAGGCATGCGGGGATGGTGCTGCTGCAGTGCAGGCAGTAAGTCTGGATGTACCTTACACCTGCACTGGTGTTTCAAGCTGCGATGGGTATGTGCAGACTCCTGGTTTTAGAAATAGGCTACCTCAGAATGCCAGGTGCAAAGGAGTGGCAACAGGATGCCAGTATCTTGTCCTGTGCTCCCTGAGGCATCTGGTGGGCCACCTTGAGATGAAATAAGCTGGACTGGATGGGCCTTGGGCCTGATCCAGTGGGGCTCTTCTTATGTTCTGTGGCAAAGCATGTGATGGAGAGCAGGATGTGTGGGAAGGAGGGCTTTAACCCTTTGCCTGCACTGGAGTCCTAGTCCAGGTTGGAACGCCAGAAGCTGCCTGGGGCAAATAGCATCTACGAGCCAGTTATGGGGATCAAGGCAGAAGCAAAGGGTTAAAGCCCCCTTCCCCATCACATCACCATCCCAATTTGGATTGCAATTTAAAAAATAAAGAAAAAACATATGATCCTACTGAATTAATATGACTGCAAACATTTTAAAAAAAATGTGTGGGCTTCTAAGATATCAGCCAAAAGCATAGGTAAATGTGTTAAATCCAGACCAGAAAAGCAGAATTCAAGAACAGTGACCTAGGGTTATGTATTCATTTACAGGGCTATTAAATTGAGTCCTTTTCAAATTAAGGTTGCTTAACTGTCTGGCTAAATTCACTACTCTGTAATTTACAAAGGTTTTTAAAAGTAAGATTGAAATTGTGCCCTAGGAAAGGGACAACACTGCTTTGAAGTGCTTCCTATTTAAAACCTGAAACATTTGTGAAAGCATATTTTGGCTTACCTGATGGTTCTCACATGAGTTTGGGGAACATTCTGTGGCTTACCAGTTCTTTGCTGATGATTTTTAATTAAGATTTAATTTAGAGCCTAGATTTAAGATTCTCCACCCCACTGGCTGTGGCAGGTGTTCGTGTGGAAATGTCCAAAGAGGCTGCACTACCTCATACGATAACAAGCACTCACAAATCCACTCAGTTAGAGCAACAGCAGTTTATCACACTGATGAGCAAGTATTGGTGTATTTACTAACTAGACCAAACAGAAATGAAGCAGTCTTGAAATTGTCTCACTTAGAGCACAATCATAACCTGGAGTTAGGCCCGCACAGTTAGGCCAGCAAAGTTTGGCCAAAACAAAGGCCACCGTACAGCACATTTGGATCACGCTTGAAGTCAGGGAGGATAGCGCACATCTTTGTGTTGTCCTCTCTGACTCCGAGAGTGGTCCAAACGTACTTTACGATGTCCCTTGTGCCGACCAAACTTTCCTGGCCTAACTGTGCCAGCCTAGCTCCAGGTTAGGATCACACCCTTATCCAGCTTTTTTAAATCTTGAAATGAGCCAAGCAAACATAGTTGTTTTCACATTCCATTACAAATGAGTAAACACCACACTCCATTTGTTGTTCTCTCTTAATTTAGTGAGAAAAGTCCCTGAATACTTTTCTTGTCTCTCATCAGTACTGTACCTGGAAGGATCTCTTCTAGTGTTTGAAGATATCTTCAAACTGGTTGCTTTCTATTGTGTCAGTAGGTAAGTTGAATTTATTCTTTCTTTAATGGCATTGGATCACATATGGTGGAAAAGAAAAGATTCTAAGATACCATGGATTATCACAGTATGATTCTTAGAAAAGGAAAACAATTCCTTCCCTGTTCCCACTAGCTTTTCATCATAGTAATCAGTACTTCATAAATTGTAGCTGAGGGCCCAATCCAATCCAACTTTCCAGCATTGATGCAGCTGCAATTCAGCAACAAGGTAAGAGAACAAATGTTCCCTTACCTTGAGGAGGCCTCCATGACTTCCCCACCACCACCAAATGCATCACACACTCCATTGGAATGGCTACATCAAGGCTGGAAAATTGGATAGGAGTTGGCACTGAGGGTGCAATCCAGCAATGGAATCTACAAACTATTTGGGGGAACGGAGGGCAGGACTTAGGCGGGACTACCGCTTGATTGGCAGCCCGTTCGTGCACTTCCGCTTTCGTTCCGCTTGCCCCGCGGCCGTCCTTGGCCTCGGAGGGGGTGCCTGCTCGCCTGGGGGACGGGACGGGTGGCGAGCAGGCACCCCCTCCGAGGCCAAGGACGGCCGCGGGGCAAGCGGAACGAAAGCGGAAGTGCACGGACGGGCTGCCAATCAAGCGGTAGTCCCGCCTAAGTCCCGCCCTCCGTTCCCCCAAGTAGTTGTAGATCCCATCGCTGGTCCATTCCTAACTAACTTTCCAACACTGACATAGCTGTGTCAATGGGGCATGTTCTGCATTCTGTAGTGGAGTGGTAGTCACAGAGGCTTCCTCAAGGTAAGGGAATGTTTGTTCCCTCATCTTGGAGCTGTATTGTTCTTACCCTGGTGCTGGAAAATTGGTTAGGGTTGCGCCCTGAAAAAAATATTGGTCATGTTCCTTTTTTGAAGGACTTAGTCATAGCAAGCCCCAAAACCAGTTTAGAGAGATGTTTTTTTCAGTTGAAAACAAGTAGTTTAATGATCAGGGGCTCATCTTTCAATTTCAATTTATTTTCCTCTATTCTGTCATATGTATTTTGCTAGTAAAACTTTTCCAAAATTTAAAAATAGTTTGATATTTTCCCCCCAAGTACAATAATTATAATACTGTATATTCATATGTTGCAAACAAAATATATGTACGATATATCTAAACCAGTTCGAAACTAGTTCAAATTGTATTTTTTAAGAAGTTAGCCTCCAAATTGCACAGTAGAAAAACCCTGAACCAATCAATCAAATAGATTTCTAATGGTTCGACTGCCTTACAATAAGGTAATAGATTGGAGTGGGGTGCTGCATTAATGGTTGTCTAAGATATTGAGCACAATCCTAAACTGGAGTTGGGCAGGCATAAGCTAAGCCAGCAAAGTTTGGCCTGCACAAGGTCCACCATAAAGCACGTTTGGACCACTCTTGGAGTCAGGGAGGATGGCACCCATCTGTATGATGGCTTCTCTGACTCCAAGAGTGGTCCAAACATACTTTATGGTGGCCCTTGTGCTGGCCAAACCTTGCTACCTTAGCTTATCCTGGCCTAACTCAGTTTAGGATTGTGCCCATTATCTGTTTCATACATTACAGCCGAATTGTAACAGATAATGGTGAACCATTCCTAAGAGGCACTTATTCTGTCCTCTGTATATTGTGATTTCCCCTTTCACCTTTTGGTTCAGGCAAACCATAGTTGCTGGCCAAAGTTTACTGAACAGAGACTCAGGTGGTGTGGTGCCATCCCCCCCCGGCCCGGTGACAGCTAGAACAGCCTGCACCACCTGCGCCTTCGTAGTGACACCACCGATGACATACGGCAAAGGTTCTGAAACTTTTTAGACTGGGATCCACAGGAAGTGATGTCATTAACCTGGAAGCGATGTCATAGCCAGGACTGCCATCATCAAGCAGAAAGTGCTGTCAGTGTGACGTAATCAAATGACACTCCTAGCATGCCAATTGGCTTTCTTGGACTGAAGCAAATGCGCAACCATGAAACATCTTGTCAATGCAGTATCACCAGCATGGCTTGCACTGCATCCTATGGGGGAATTTTGCATGCTGGAGGTCTCCTCAAGGTAGGGGGACATTTGTCCCCTTGCCCTGGGCAAAACCCAAGCAACTGCAACAGGGCAACTCAGACCTGTGTCTGCTAAATCACTGTTGCAATTCCATATTGTCCCGTGTTGGTAGTTTGGGCTGAGGAAAGGGGATAGGATATGGTGTGCAATGCTGCCACTGTTCCCACCCTCTCCTGGGTCCAGACTGCTCATCTCCACCTTATTACAACCCCTCCTCTCACCCATGCAATGCCTGGTGCAGAACTTACCATGTCTGGTGCTCCCTGCTGCCTGTGTGGGTGCCGGTGGGATGGCGCAAGCCTTCCTGCCAGGGCAATAACTATTACAAATTGCTTTATAGCCCACGATGGACTTTTCCTCTAGAAATCTGTCCAGTCCCCTTTTAAAGGCATCTAGGCCAGATGCCATCACCACCTCCTGTGGCAAGGAGTTCCATAGATTAATTACCCATTTGGTAAAAAAAAATTTCCTTTTATCCATTTTAACTCTCCCAACACTCAATTTCAGTGGATGTCCCCTGGTTCTGGTATTGTGAGAGAGGGAAAAGAACATCCCTCTATCGACTCTATCCCTCCCATGCATGATTTTGTATGTCTCAATCATGTCCTCCCTCAGGTATCCTTTTTCCAGACTGAAGAACCCCAAATGTTGCAGTCTTTCTTCATAAGGGAGGTGCCCCAGCCCTGTAATCACTATTGTCACTCTCTTCAGCACCTTTTGCAGCTCCATTATGTCCTTTTTGAGATGTGGTGACCAGAACTGTACTCTAGATGTGGCCTTATCATCGATTTGTACAATGGCATGGCAAACCTAGACAACTTAATCAAAAGCCGAGACATCACCCTGCCAACAAAGGTTCGCCTAGTCAAAGCTATGGTTTTCCCAGTTGCAATGTATGGCTGTGAGAGCTGGACCATAAGAAAGGCAGAGCGTCGAAGAATAGATGCTTTTGAATTATGGTGTTGGAGAAGACTCTTGAGAGTCCCCTGGACTGCAAGGAGATCCAATCGGTCAATCCTCCAGGAAGTCAAGCCTGATTGCTCTCTGGAAGGACAAATCCTGAAGCTGAAGCTTAAGTACTTTGGCCACCTCATGAGAAGAGAGGACTCTTTAGAAAAGCCCCTCATGCTGGGAAAGATTGAAGGCAAAAGGAGAAGGGGGCGGCAGAGGATGAGATGGTTAGACAGTGTCACCGAAACAACGAACATGAAATTGGTTGAACTCAAGAAGCTAGTGGAGGACAGGGAGGCCTGGCGTGCTGTGGTCCATGGGGTCGCGAAGAGTCGGACACAACTTTGCGACTGAACAACAACAACAACAATGGCATGATAATATTGGCAGTTTTTTCTCAACCCCTTTTTTAATTACCCCAACTCTTGGGTGGATGCCATCTGGGCCTGGTGACTTATTTATATTTAATTTATCAATTTGATCTAAAACATCTTCTTTAAATAGTTAAATAGTTATATAACAAGTCAGCTGCAATCTATCCATTTAGAGTAATTCAGGCATTTTGTAATTACTTGAGTTGAAAATATTGGCATCAATGAAACAGCGCCTGCAGTTCTGCAGGTGCCTCAGGTTGTTTCATGAAGACTGTGTAGCTTGGAGAATGCACTAAACCTATTCAAGGGTAATTTTACATTTACTTAAAAACAACTGCTATGTTTTGCAAAAAATAAAAAATCAACAACCCCCAAACTGTCATCCCAAATCCATTTTCTTGTGCATATCAAAATGAGAAGGATGAAATATTGCTTTTCGGTTAGGCCCAAATAGCAGGTTATTAGGAAATCATTGTTTCCTCTATGCATTTTTGTACAATATTTGAATAACATGCATGATATGAAGTATGCTCTCAATATTATTTCAAAATTATCTTTAATATCTTTAATACAATAATATCTTTAAGAACGCAATCCTAATCCCATGTTGGAATAGGCAGGCATATTCCAACATGGGGTTGGGATTGGCTGTGGTGCAACCTGGGGAAAGGGGAATTGAATCCCCTTCCCTCGGGTAACATAGCAGTGGCCTGAACAGGGCTACTCGTATCTGTGCTGCTGAAATCAGCAGCACAAATCTGAGCAAGGCTGAGCCACCCAGAACGGGGGTTAGGATCTGCCTAAGTGCTGGATTCTGGCACCTCCGCCTTCCCTGGGCCAGTCTGCCCATGGGTCTGCCGTCCTCCTGCTTCCCCAGCCCTGTTCCCCCTTCCCTCTGCATCCCCCAACCCCCATGCCGGCCTCCCACCCAGGAAGCAGCACAGAGAAGCCAGCTCATATCTGCATACTGGTCTCCCCTCCTCCCGAGTCATTGCAAATGCAGTATACAGAACATTTGCAACTTCCCTGGGTCAGCGCAGGCGGCTCGTGCTGGCTCATCCTGGGGTTTGGATTGCACCCTTAATATTGCAATATTTAAAGAGCTTGCATGATGTGATATCATTGGCCACTGCTTGCCAAAAACTTTAAGCAGGATTACATCACTTTAAGGGTGCAATCCTAACCAGCGCTGGAGTAGGAGCGCTGGCCAGCCAGTGCCCTATCCAGCGCTGGGTGTGGGGAGGCTGGAGCCTCCTGCGGCAAGGGAACGTGCCACTCCCTTACCGTAGGGGAGGCTCCAGCCTCCTCTATGTGCTTCGTGGTACTGTGCCTGCTAAAGAGCCCGCGCAGATCTGAGGAGACCGCACAGCCCAAATAGGGGCCGCGCAGCCTTGCTGACGGATTTAGGATGTGGCCGTACGGCCACCTCCCAAGCCCGCCCAAGTCCCGCCTTCTGCCTCCCCCTCCCACCAATCCCCATCCCTAGATGGGGCAGAGAATCTCTTGCGCTAACCATATTTGGTCAACTCAAGGGAGGCTCTCCGTTGGCGCTCTCGCAGCGTCGGCTTCAGAGTGTCGGCGCTGGCGTGGGGTTGCTGCTCGGCTCCCGCACACCGGCGCTCTGCCCCTTGTATCGATACTATGACGTAGCATCGGTGGGACAGGCGCGCTAGGGTTGCGCTGCCCATGTCATCAAGGAGACAGGGTGAGGAGGAGCAGGCTGGAGGCAGCCGTGAATCCCTTATAATGTGTAGTTTAGGTCTCAGACTTCTGACTTACTCATTAAAGAAATTTCAGTAGGGTCATCAGAGATCCCTGATTTTAAAGACTGCTCTTCATTCCAGAACATAAAGGATATCTTTTAATTGAGCTGGGGTTTGTGTGCTGGTCTTGCAAATTGGGTTTCCATATATACTCAGCAAAAAGGAGGTCCCATTTTTTTTACAGATTTTAAACACATTTAAATCCTGCAAATAACTGTCAATTCAAATCAAGTACTCAGGCCTGCCCTAAGGAGTTTGCAGTAAGTGGAATTGCCTTTGAAGGAGAGGGCTGACTAAAGAAAACATTGACTATGAATGCTTTTGGTTAATGTAAGACAAAACATTAGTAAAGGGTGTGTGTGTGGCGGGGGAAAAGCTACAGTGAGTTCATTGCTTAGTTATTCTGAGATCTGCCATGGCAGGCAGTTTGTTTCGAAACTCATGCCAGTCATGTGAAGGAATGATTTCCTGCAGAGTAGGAGAAGATCCAGCCAAGCTTTTTTTTTAATGTCATGCTAACCAAAATTTGCCTCTTCCTATCTGTTTTTAGAACATTTATAATAGTGACTTCTTAAAGGCCTTAGGTCAGCAGTAAATGGAAACAGTGATGCTACATGAGAGCCACTGAAAATGTTTGGGCTATATACCCCGACCCAGGGAGAGGGTTGGGCTGCATTGATTGATGGTAGTCTAATCAAAGTAGACTATAGTCTAATCAAATCAAACTTGTGGTCCTGATTCTCTAAAAATACATAAATGCAGTGTCAAGTCTCTCAGGGCTCAATCCTAACCTGGAGTTAGGCTGGCAGAGAAAGGCCATTAAGGTTCTGCTGGCACAAGGGCCACTGTAAAGCGTGATTGTACCACTCTTGGAGTCAAGGAGGATGGCGCACCTCTGTGTGCTGGCCTCTCTGACTCGGAGAGTGGTCCAAACGTACTTTACGGTGTCCCTTGTGCCAGCCAAACTTTGCTGGCTTAACTGTGCCGGCCTAACTCCAGGTTAGGATTGCTCCTTCAGGATTCTCACTGTTTTTTTTTATCCCACCTTTTCTCAGGACATATAATCCCCCCTCCCAATCAACAAATCAGTAAGGTGTGTTGAACTAAGGTGTTTGGCCCAAGATTACTGAGAGCCCAATCCTATTGCATGTCTACTCAGAAATAAGTCCCATAATAGTCAATTGGGCTTACTTCCTGGTAAGGGTGGATAGGATTGTAGCCTCAGTGTGTGCATTCCACAGTGTAAGCTGCCGGCCGCACACTGACAATATTTTATATTACACCAGTTTGGCCCTGATATTGAAAATATATTCTGATACTCAGTCCTGGTGAGGCTTGAAGAGTGAATCATGGGGCTTGCACTGATTTGCATCCTTCTCTTCCCCCAAGGAATTTTAGATGGCATATATATGAGGATCCATTCCTTGTAGCCTCACAGCGGAAACAAACCTAATTTAAAATAATGCTACTATTCAAGGTCATCACCCATGGATGCTGAAGATCTGAACCCATTTATCCCTGGTCAAAGTCCAGGATTTTACCAACTACTCTCTAAAATGCTCTTTAAAATGTTTTGGGCACAATCCTAACCTGGAGTTAGATCAGCACAGTTAGACCAGCAAAGTTTGGCTGGAACCGGGGCCACTGTAAAACGCATTTGGACCACTCTTGGAGTCACAGAGGCCAGCATGCAGATGTGTGCCATCCTCCCTGATTCCGAGAGTGGTCCAAACGCGCTTGATGGTGGCCCTTGTGCCGACCAAATTTTGCTGGCCTAACTCCAGGTTGCGCCTGGAGGTTTCTTGGAAGCATCCTCTGCTATATTCACTGTATAGTGACGTCGCTTGAGACAAGAGAGGAAGCAGCAGCAACCAAACTGAAACTCTTTTCTGTTGCACCACATGCATTTGTATTTATCTTTCTTTTCTCCCCCCAGAGATTTGCTTCCCTTCACGCTAAGACTACCACAAGCAATATTGGAAGCTGATACTGTTGCAGACCTAGAAACCATCTCTAGTCTAGGGATAGGTAAGAAGTGCAAACACATCTTGAAATCTCATGGCAATGTCTTTCCTAAAGAATATCTTGATGATCTGTCTCACTGTCTGCAAGGCCAAATATGTTCCTCGTTGCCAATGCAAATCCATTTTCCCTCAATACCAGCCTGTTTCGGCTTGAGCAAAGGCAGAATTTTACAGCACGAGATCGTGTTTCGACCTTTACTTTCTCACTTGATGTCCTTCAACAGCTGGAGAAGCCCAAATGTTAGATAGCAGGAGTACCTGTATCATGAGCTGACTTACTATATAATTCAGGGCACAATCCTGAGCAACCCGTCACATTGATGCAATGTTGTTGTGTCGACGTGACGTCATTAGCTCCCTGGGATAATGTAAGTGCAATCTTATGTAACTGTACCCAAGAAGTAAAGTTCACTTTATTCATTAGGCCTTGCGCCCAAATAAATGTGATTAGAATTGCAGCTTAATGGCCCAATCCTATCCTTGGCCACCCTGTGGTATGCAACTGTGCCAGCTCTGTTGCATTCTGTTCAGCCAGAGAGCATAACACAGTGAAGAGGTAAGTAAAATAAATTTGTACTTACCTACTTTTCTGTGCCATGGTCCCCAATGGGCCTACTCAGATCCCTGTGGGCCCAAGATGCAACATGAGGTATCAGCAGTGCTGCTGCCGCCAATATGCACCCCCTGCCTTGCTCCAACACACCCACAGCTGATACCAGTCCCTTTCCTTACCCATGGACCACCCCTGCTGCCAACTTACCAGCACCAGGGGTTGCTGGGCACTGTGGTGGTGCATGTGGTCACCAGTCATTTGCACTGGTGCCCCATTCCACACATCGGCAGCCAGGCTAGAAGTCTAGGCCTTCTGCTGGCAGAACATGTTATACCAGCAGAATGCCTGGATAAGCGTTGGCCATAAATCATGTAGCCTTCCTTTTTTAAAAATCTGCTTAAAGAGTGAAACATACTGGCTTATTTCTTGCTTTGTCTTAACAGAACCTAATCAACTCAAAGAGCAGGTAGTGCACTCAAGTTTCCTTTTTAAAAAGGAAAGATTTCATAATCTACAATTTCCACTTCCTCCCAACTCATGCAGCTTTTAAGGAGAGGAATTCCCCGTTTTGTAATGACACTTCCAAGAATATTTGCTTGGTCCTAGTAACAAATCTTGTTTCCACTTTTGCACTGCATTTGATTGTTCTGTTTGTACACACACACACACACCAAAGATACATAACTGGATAGTTTCTGTTTTTTGGCCTTCGGAGTGCTGGGTTGGCTGCTTGCAGCTTTTGTCTATCACTCTGTGTTGATAATTGAATGTGGCCTTTCTGGCAAACCTGTGGGATCTGGAAAACGTTCATGGCACTAAACTCACCTGCAGAGCCTGCAACTGAAGGAAGTTCTAACTCTCCTAACTTAAAAGGAAAAATATTCACTATTTCAGTTGTTTCAGTTCAGGTGCATATTGTTTGTTAAATATGATCCAAGACAGTCAGCAATCAAGATAATAACCAGTCCTGTGCAAAATAAATGTTTAATCGGCAGAATTTATTATCAGCTTCTTTTCTCACTTAAGTTCTGGGGCCTGATCAGCACATTGGTTTTCACTGTTCCTGGGTGTACCTTGGTATACCTGAATTATGCTGTTTGTCTCTCCCTCCTGCTGCTGGATCTCCTGGCCTCTCCAGCCAGGAAATTCCAGCCAAAAACAAGGAAATATGGAACTTGCGGAGCACATAAAGTGTTACACGTTCTCTCACTTACAAATGAGTTTCAGCGTTTCCTGTAAGTTCTCTAGCTAGATAGCTGCAGTGGTTGTTTGTTCTCCATACGCAATCACTGTCTGTGGTCATTTTTCAAGATGTTGTAATCACACACATCACTGCAGCAACCTGGTCACCCCAGATGGAAGCAACATTTTGCACAGTGTCTGTCCGTGTGAACTTGGCTGGGTCATGAGCCCATTGGCAGCCCTGTACGATCCTCTTCTTCACCTGTGGTGTGAACTTGGACCCACATGTTGCCTTGCATGCGTACCCATATGCAAGTTAATCATCAGATCAGCTCTTGATTTCATCCCTCACCCCCTCACCCCGATCCAGTAAGTCTGCCCACTTCTTGAAAATATACTTAAAGTAGTGCACGCACGCACACACGCATGTACACATTTATTTATTTATTTAAATACTTTTTCCCTTCCAAGTTAAAAATAATAATCATGAACTTTTTTAAAGTTGCCAAACTGCTCTGGGAGAGTAAGCTGAGGATGATACAAGGTCTAGTCAATAAGTAGCTGCTACAGACAGCTGGACAATTGAAGAACTATTCCCTCCGCCCTCCCCCTCCCCCCACACAATCCCTTCCCCAGATCTCACTTCAGGTCATTAACAGCCCAGTCCTATCACCCATCGCCAATGACATTGCAGCCATACCAATGAAGTCGAGAGTGGGGGGGGGGTGACCAGAAGGCCAAACAGAGGTTCCCTCTGGGTAGGTCTCCTGGCCGCTTCTGGGAGGCGATGTAGCTGGTGCAAGCCCAATAATGGGTGGGTGGGCTGAAAGTAGGGGATATAGGCATGCACATTTGCTGCTGAGAATTACCCCCTCCAACGCACTCCCTGTCCCCTGCCCTCCCCTGTCTTCACCCCACCCCTCCCTGCCCCCATTGCCAACTTACCGACACTGGTACCAACATGCACACTGCACCTCTGGTCATTTGTAGCAGCAGCCTGGAAACACATGATGGTGTCTTGGCATTTGTGCTGTACCAAAGGGCCTTGTGCTGCCAGAGAGTGAGTTCTGGCAGTGCAGGGCCCAGGTAGGTTTGGGTCAGATTCATACAATGCATTTGCATTTTTTAAAGGACAGTTACACTTGTAAGCTTGCATCCATCTTCACCCTTAATAGTACTAAGTAGAGTGGTAATAAGGCAATACCATAGCTGAGTGGTTCCCAAACTGTAGGTCGGGACCCACCAGTGGGTCGCAAGCCAATTTCAGGTGGGTCATGAAGCACCTAGAGCAGCCATATTGAAAATACGGGAAAAGGGGATGCTGGAAAAGGAGAGGACTGTGTGGTTATTTTGCATGTGTCAAGGTTGTAAATAGGCTTTCCCCCCCTTTTTTATTCACTTTGCTATTGAAAAATGGCTGAGAAATAGCCCAACTTATGGTTCCATTCTCAGGAAAGTAGCAGGCTCTGGTGTCACAATGACAGCACTTCTGGCCATGACATCACTTCCGGTGGGTCAGATTGTATTTCTGAAAAGTGGGTCCTGCTGCTAAAAAGTTTGAGAACCACTGCCATATCTTACGGAATTTGTATGAGGTCTCTGACGTTGAAAAATCTAAGGTGATACTTGCAGTTGAAGTTTTGTGCAAGAGTTATAAGCGTCCAGTTATCTGAGGTTAAAACACGTACAGCATTTTTCCCCTTGCTGATGCTTAGTTTATTATTTTGAGCAGGTTTCTGGGACTCCTCTTTAAACCAAAGGCGAAGAGGAAGGTTTCCCCACTCTGTAAAAGGTCCTGCTTTCACCACAGACCAGGCAAAAAAAGGAAAAAAACCAAGCCAGTGTTTTGCAAGCAGCACGAACAATTGTTCATGTGAAATTGAGCTGTCATTAGGAAATGACAGGCTGTGGTTTGTAAATCCTATTTTTATAGAGGAGAGAAGCAATCCGTTTCCCGTGGATGTTCCTCCTCCAGCAAGCTGCAGGGAGAGTCCTCCTCCTAGAGACACTGTGACAAAGACACTTAAGAAAGCTCCCAGCCGTCCCGCTCCACCTCCGCCTCCTCCCCTGCTTCCACATGCTGTGAAGCAGCTTAAGAAGTCGCCCATTTGCCTGTTGCCCTCTGGAGAAGGTCAAGTTCAAGAGCTGGCGAAAAACAAAAAGGACATGAAAGCTGAGATCTGCACAGAGAAAGAAGGTGGTGGCCCAGATCTCACTTTTCCAGGTGCCAAATCACCTGCAAACTCCAGGAAAAGGGTTCCTCCTTTAATTCCACCAAGGAGGTGCTTGTCTGAACGAACGCCAGGAAAAGACTGTCTGGATAAATCTAGGAAAAGTTCGTTGCCTGGAGGGGAACTGGCAGAAAGGCCAAGTGCTGGGACTGAAAGCCCTAGTGATGATTTTCAACACATTGAGCCTCTGCAAGTGATTGAAGGCATTACGAAGGACAAGTTCTCCCAGTGTCCAGAAGTAAAGCCTGAGAAAGTGACAGGGCTGAAGAAAACAAAGGAACCTCCTATCCCACCTCCAAGAAGGAAGAGGCTCCCACGGCAGCCATCCTCCGCCAGCTCTTGCCATTCAAAACAAGCGATTATTGAAGAGTGTGAAGAGTGCAGTCTAGAAAAACAGGACACACCGCCAGTCAAGGCATGCTCCAATGCAAAAAGGGAATCAACATCGGGACACAAGCCCGTTGGCTTATCGGTTCGGCAGAGTTCTTGTGACTCCCTAGATTGCCCAGTAAGTAAAACAGGAGCGCGAACGCCTGCCTCTGAGCCAGACTCCTATTCCACCAGCAGCACCGAGGATGAGTCGGAGCATGTGATGAGCCCTTCCGTGAAGAAGACCCATTCCATGATCTTAGGCCGGGCCAAGAACCGTCTGTCCATGGTCAGCCTGAGCAACGTCTTCATGGCTTTCCTGTCTGCGGACAGAAAGCTGCAGAAGAAGATCGTGGAGCTGGCCCAGGACAAGGAGTCCTACTTTGGCAATTTGGTGCAGGACTATAAAGTGTACAGCCTGGAGATGATGGCGAGGCAGAGCTCCAGCACTGAGATGCTTCAGGAGATCCGCTTAATGATGACGCAGCTAAAGAGCTACTTAATACAAAGCACGGAGCTGAAATCCTTTGTGGACCAGGCTGTTCACACCGAAGAGCAACTAGGTAAGTCACCGCTAGATCTACTTGTCTTTGGGTTCCTAGAATGGCAGATAGGAGTTGCAAACATGAGAAAGGTGCGAGTTAACAAATGACTAGGAGACCCATAGTCCTTGCATTACTGATTTTGTTGGCTGCTAACCTCTGCTGAGCCCCAGACTTCTGGGTCTGCAAAATGGGGTCATTAACATGAATAAAGACGGTCTGGAAGGGAAGGACACAAAAATGCTTATCTGGCTGTGTTCTTTGCTTGCCTAGTTTTTAGGTATTTTGAATGCATCTGTATTCCTTTCTTTTTACACATTGCTCAGACTTGGATATGTGAAGTTACCCTATGTTACCAGCTAAAGAGCATAATCCTAACCTGGAGTTAGACCAGCACAGTTAGGCCAGAAAGTGTGGCTGGCGCAAGGGCCATCATAAAACGTGTTTGGACCATTCTCAGAGTCAGGGAAGATGGCGCATGTCTGTGTGCTGGCCTCTCTGACTCCAAGAGTGGTCCAAAAATACTTTACAGTATCCTTTCCACTGGCCAAACTTTGCTGGCCCTACTGTGCTGGCCTAAATACAGGTTAGGATTGCATCCCAAGAGTGCTGTGAGCAGTGTGTAGCAGGTAGCAGCTGCATCAGGCTACATGCTGCGGTTGATGAGGGGCAACAGTCTGGGACTATTTTGGGAGTGAATCTGTAAGAACAGAAGGGGCTAAGTTGTGGGGAAGGGCTACAAAATCTTCTTGGCACTGGATAGCAAAGGCACCAGATAGGCAACAAGATGCAAGCGTCTTGTGTCTCGTGCCTCCCTGGGGCACCTTGTGGGCCGCTGTGAGATACAGGAAGCTGGACTAAATGGGCTTTTGGCCTGATCCAGCAGGGCTCTTCTTATGTTCTTATATTCTTATAGCAAAGCACCACCACTGGCTGAGAGGTAGACAAGACTGAGAAACTAGGTCTTACATTCAACATGAAACTGAATACCCAACTTTCCAGCATTGATGCAGCTGTGCCAATGGGGTGTGTGCTGTGTGCTATGGGCAGTCACAGAGTTCTTCTCAATGTACCTTGAGGCTGCATCAGTGATGGAAAGTTGGATAGGATTGGGCCTTGAATCTCCTGCACTTGTTCTTCTTTTGAAACAGCCACCATGAGGCCTCCAATTAAAAATGCAACAGCACCATGTCAGGACGAGAGCCCAACCCTTTCTTCCACACCATTTTCCTGTTGAAAAGCCTTCCAGTGAAGCTGCCATTTGCTGCAATGGTGTCTTTGGGGGCATATAGCTTTTGGGGGCAATTTTTGGAGGGGAAAAGCAAAGGTCAGACCTCCCCCTTTCCTGATGCATTGCAACCCAAATTCAGATGGGCCAGCCATAGCAGCTTAGTCTAAAGAGAAAAAGAAAAAAAACCAAATGCAGGAGAGACAGTTACATGTTAAATGTACTTTGATGCATAGATACTATATATAGCACAAAAGCCACAAAATGAGCTTCAAGGCCCATAACACCCTGCCCATTACATAGATAGCATGGGCTTTTACACTAGAACAGCGGTCTTCAAACTCTCCAGCAGTTTGAAGACCACTGGTAAGTGTTGGTGGGGGCGGGCACAGGGAAGGTGTGTGTGCCCAACAGTGTCACAGTGACCATGGCGCTGCAGAGACCCAGGGGCATGGAAAGGGCCCCCAGAGGATAGGAAAGCCTTTTGGAGGGTGCTGGAAGCTTGCAGCCCACTCCGCAACCCTCCATGTTGCAGAAATGAGCTCTGGTTCACAATCTGAACTCCCTTCCTGTATGTAGAAGTGAGTTCCGATTGCGAATCAGCTCATTTCTGCAGCGCAGAAGGTTGTGGAGGGGGCTGCAAGCCTCCAGCACCCTCCAAAAGGTTTCCCGATCCTCCGTTTCCATGCCCTTGGGTCCCCACGGTGCCGTGATCGCTGCGTCGCTGTGTGGGCACCCATTCCTGGGCCATTCCCTTTAAGGGGGAATGGCCCTTGCTTGCACTCAATGGTGGGTCGCGACCCACCATTTGAAGAGCACTGCACTAGAATTTTCACTGGTCCCCAGAATTTTAATCCGACTCTTCTTGTCAGCTACTAGCATCCACTGAGCCCCAGACTTCTGTGTTCTAGCTAGTAAGATCACACTGCTAGCATGTGGGGACGACAATGGAGAAAAATGAGGGCAAGCTAAGATGTTGATAAAGGATATCTCATTTCTTAGATTGCAGGGTGTCGTGTCCCCCCCCGCGAACCTTCCTCTTCTTGTGTTTACTTGAATTCATGATTGGGCCCATCCCAAGGGGAAATGGCATCTGAAGCACTGCGGAAATTCTGCCGCCCCCATCCTGCTGCTGTCACCGCATAGGCGCGCCCTCTGGCTACTCCCTCTTCCTCATCTGTTTGAGGGCGCCCTGTGTATAGGATGGGCTGTAAACAGTAGTGCTATCCAGCCGGTACGCTAGGCGGGACTTACGTTTGATTGGCAGTCCGCCCGTTGCGTCACGCCGCGTTCTGCTGCTTTCCCGCCCGCTGGGGCAGGTGGGAAAGCGGCGGAACACAGCGTGACACAACGGGCGGGCTGCCAATCAAACATAAGTCCCGCCTAGCGTACCGGCTGGATAGCACTACTGTCTGTAAATAACCTTTGGGTGTTAGGCACAGGCTGGACAAACATCAATGATTGTATTATTTGCATACAAACACTGGAGTTTTTAAAAAAGTTCACCTATATTTCATTTCCCTATTTAGAATGACTTCATTTGAAATGAAATATAAATTTAATGGCCTGATCCTAAGGGCTGTTTGTGGCAGCAGATATATTGATTTGCTATCATACATGGCCCTGTGACAGCACAAATATTGTGGAGCCATTGTGCGCGATGGAGGTGCGTGATGGAGGCATTGTGTGTGATGGAAAACAGCCAGTGGCTCTGCATATCTGCCTGAAACACCCAGACACTCTGCTTGCAGAGTGGGAGATGTGTGGGTGGTTCAGGGGATTTTTGGAGCGTAGCCAAGCCATTTGTTTCCCAGTGCAAAGATTTTGTACCCACTCCTTCAACGTAGCCCCTTCTAAGAACATAAGAATCAGGCCAAGGGCCCATCTAGTCCAGCTTCCTGTATCTCACAGTGGCCCACCAGATGCCCTAGGGAGCATATGAGACAACAAGATGCCTGCATCCAGTGGTGGTATCTAAAGCGGGAGGAACCAGTACGCTGGGCGGGACTTATGTGTGATTGGCTGCCCGTCCGTTCGGTTACATCACCAGATGGCAGGGGCCAGGGAGTGCCTGGAGGGGGTGGATCTTGGCAGCAAAAGCACATGCCAGATCCTATCGCCAATTTAAAAACACAGCCACCCCCTTTCTTCTCCTTGGAATTATGCCAACAAAATAGCAGGCATGGGTCTGAGGAAACCCATAGGCTATCAGGTGGCCTACCAGGGGGTAAATAAAAAACTTACCTCTAGATGGGTATCTGATCCCTACCCCTCACCCCATAGCTACATCAGCATACCTGCACTGGCAGGGCATAGGATTGGGTTTAATTTATGACCCACTCATGCAAGCCTGTGTTGAAGAAAGAACTTCGAGAAAGGGTGAAGCTTAGAGCAGAGTGTGTTGTTTGCATGCAGAAGGTCCCAGGTTGAATCCATGGTGTGTACAGGGTAAGGCTGGGAAAAGATCCCTGCCATAAGGTATGCACCTTCCTATGTACTTGCAGCTGTGGGTAAATCAGTTCCTTGTGTAGCACCATAGTTCATTCCTGATATCTGCGCCTCATATGTGCACAATATATATTTTGAACTCAACATAAATGAGGATCAGCGGTATATTCTGGACCGTATGCAGCTGTTCATCATATAGCAGAATAGTTTGTACTCTTCTAATTTACCGTTTCATACTGGAAGACAAGGACTGACAAGACGTTTGTCTGTCTGTGTGACCTTATAGTTTTATTTTAGGCTTAGTAACGTCAGCGGGCTCAGAATTGGTATTCTGCTTATAAATATTTGTGATTACCTACTATGGCTGCCAGTCCTCCAAAAATGGCCTGGAGTCTCCACATTATTCTCCAGGTTGAAGGGCTTGGTAATTTGCTCCAAGACTTTGGAAGTTGAAGTTTCTGCCACAGAACTATTCCCCACTCTAAAAGGTTATTTTAAAAGTGCCTTTAGGTTATCATTTAATGCAAGGTTGTAATTAATTTGTGTAATAAAAACACAAAATATAAGGCTGTAACCCTCCCTCAATACACACAGCACAATGTAAGCACATTGCAACTGGCTAGCATTCCACCTAGAAGGGTTGCATTTGCATCACTGATTACGTTATCTATCTATAACGGGGTGGCTAACCCATGGCACACATACCACTAGTGGCATGCCAACACTTTCTAAGGGTGCAATCCTAACCTGGAGCTAGGCCGGCACAGTTAGGCCAGCAAAGTTTGGCCAGTACTTTGGACCACTCTCAGAGTCAGGGATGGTGCACGTCTGTGTGCTTGCCTCGCTGACTCCGAGAGTTATCCAAACCTACTTTACGGTGTCCCTTGTGCCAGCCAAACTTTGCTGGTCTAACTCCAGGTTAGGATTGCGCTTTAAGTGGCACTCACAAAGCTGCCCGTTGTGAGCCCATCATAAGTAACTACCATATCATATAAAAAGGTAAAGGTTTCCCCACGACTGAATGGTCTAGTCGTGACCGACTGTAGGGGGCGGTGCTCATCTCCGTTTCAAAGCCTGTAGAGCCGGCGTTTTTGTCCGATCATGTGGCCAGCATGACTCTGCGCCGTAGCACATGGGATGCCGTTACCTTCCCACTGAAGTGGTCCCTGTTTATCTACTTGCATTTTTTAGGTGCTTTCGAACGGCTAGGTTGGCAGGAACTGGGACAAGCAACGGGAGCTCACTCTGTCACGCAGTCTTGAACTCCCAACCTTGTGGTTGAAAGCCCAGCAGCAGCAGATTAACTTGCTGCGCCACCACATCCCCATACCATATCATATAGTCCACCGTAAAGTGATTTGGTCGTAAAGTGACCCCATTGTAGCATGGGAGCTGCTTGTATAGGAGATACCTTGGCCACAGTCCATCATAGAGTTAAGCCCTGGATTGTGTGACCTTAGCAGAGTTGTCAACAGGAGAGTCATGATGCAATTTGCAGTACTTTTGCAAGTTTGATGGAAGGGCAATTTTTGTTTCCTTGCTGGATGTTAAGCAAGTGTTAGGCAATAGCTGCAGAAGATCATAAACAGGAGTGGCTTGAACTACAAAAGATGCATTTTGATGTTGTTGAATGTAAATTCATAGGAAGATAATAGAAAGTGGCTCTGTTCTGCATCAGACCATTAGTCCATCTAAGTCCACCCAGGTTTGACTGACTATTGTTAGCGGTGAGCAGTGATGGTTCTCCATGATCTACCCGACTTGTGGATTTACCTTGAGATTGACTTGGGATGTGTCTGAGTCATGACTGACTCACAGCCCCTAGACTGCATAGCAGAAATAGCTCTTCAGAGAACTACAGGACTCAGCAGAGCTGTAGGAAGCAAAACAAGCAAGAGCCATATGGGAAAATAAAAGATCTAAAGCAGGGGTTGGCAACCTATGGCTTGCAGGCCAGATCCAACTCACTACCCATCGTGGGCTATAGGCCACCTCCTTAAGTAGTAGGCTACTTCAGAATGCCAGGTGCAAGGGAGTGGCAACAGGATGCAAGCATCTTGTTTCCTCGTGTGTTCCCAGAGGCACCTGGTGGGCCACTGTGAGATACAGGAAGCTGGACTAGATGGACCTTGGCCTGATCCAGCAAGGCTCTTCTTATATTCTTTTGTGCCCAAGGTCATCCAACCTGTGCAGAGCTCAGCATGGGAGGCAACCCCCCTACCCAACTTGCCATGAGCTGGACAGAGAAGGGCAGAGCCATCTGCTCAGGCTCACGGAGTCCCTGTACCACTGTAAGTCTGGGACTCCACAAGCCTGGGAAGATGGCTCTGCTGTTCCCTGTCTGGCACACGGCAATTTGGGCGTGAGGCTCACCTTCCCAGCTGAGTTCCACACAGCCAATTCCTAGAGCTTGGCAACCAGGACGTTCGGTGATGACATCATCATTGAACATCAGGCCCTTTTGCTGGAAAGGGTTGCCAACCCCTGACCTAAAGCGGTTGCTTCACTTTACAACAGCTCTGGGTGATTGTCTTTCTACATGCCTGCTTTTCTTCCCGTATACTCTACTGTCCTCTCAAATTGAAATGGCAAAGACTGGGCAACTCTGATCTTTATGGAAACTCTCCACTTCTTCCAAATGTGCTACTTTTGGACAAATTGCTTGCCTCCTCTTCCAAGTACGTAGTCTTCAGATTGTCATCAACCTTGCTTCCCCACTCGCATCCAAGCCAGATTCCTCTGCTTTTCCCAAATCCCTAATGTTTCCAAAATGCATGATTTCATCGGCTTCTATTGCTTAAGCCCTTGTCCAGGCTGTAAAACTCTGTCTTCCAAATTACAGAAACTTATTCCTGAATGGCCTACTTTCCTGCCATCCCACTCCTTTTCAGAACTAATTTGCTAGATGGCTGCTAAAATCACTTTTGTCTCCTGTCACTGGGCATACCAGCATGAAACTTGCTGGAAACATTCCTGAATTATTCCACTCAACAATCTATGGGCCAGATTTCAGGTCATTATTAGTTTTCCATTTGGAGTCTGCTCAGAATGGAGTAAGGGTCAAAACATAGTGGGTCAGGAATATTGAAAATATGGGAAGATGGGATGCTGGAGAGGGGGAGAATATGTGGCTGTTTTGGTTGTATCTCGGTTGTAAATAGGCTTTTTTCTTTCTGATTCACTTTGCTATTGGAAAATAGCTGAGAAATAACCCAACTTCTTGCTGCATTCTTAGGAAAGCAGCAGGACCTGATGTTCTGGCCATGACATCACTTCTGGTGGGTCCCAGACAGATCATTCTAAAAAGTGGGTCCCAGTGCTAAAAGGTTTGAGAACCACTACTATACTGTATCCCATGCAACTTCATTTGTGTTGCATTTCCTGCTTGTTGTTCTAGAGGCAGGGAAAGGTAGAGATAAAGTTTCAAGAGAGAGAGGACAAGGTGGCCAGGCAGCTGATACTTCTCCAATGAGAGAGCAGGATGACATCATTGTAGCGAAAAGATGACTCTCAATTTGATGGATGTCTCTCTATCTCCCCCCACAGCCATCATGGGCTCTAGCAAGGAGACCCATCTGCCCCCTTGGGGAAAGCCAAGGGGGGACTGGTGGTTCTGTCATCCAGATAGAAAGATAGGAATCAGCTATCAGCCAGAAACCATAAGATTTTATGTTGATTTCAGTGTTTTCTATGTTCAGCCTTACTTGGGATTGGGCTGCCCGTGTTGTTCTAGGAGGGGGATTCTGCTCTCTGGCTAGCCTGAATTCCTGGGCTGGTGTTAGCGGATTCAGTTTACCAAGGCTCTGGATATGTATGCAGTCACTTGTGGCTCCCCTGTGGAAGCTGACACAGATAGATTCCTATTATCTGAATATAATAGATACTTAGGAGAGTCAAAGCAAGAGCATCTATATTAAGGCCAAAGACAAAAATATTCCTAAACAAGGAAGTAGATTATTCAGGAAAAACAAATTTGGTCATATAAAGAAATACACAACATGCTTTAAGCTGATGTATGTGTCAATCTCATGGATAAGTCGAGGGCACGTTTTAAGACAAACATAATAGAATGTGCTATGACCCATGGATAAGTCAAGGGTAAAACTTGGGGGGGGGTGGTTAATGAAATTCTTTGAAAAAAGTCTTACTACTATTTGTTCTGAGGCAGCAACAGAAAACCAACCAAAAAAACCCATACCCATTTCACTTTCTTCTGAGGCAGGAAATAAATGGAGCTATTCTCCAAACAAGAAGGAAGAGAGATGAAGGTGCTTATGGGATTTGTAGGCTTTGTGAGGAATACAGTTCAACACCACTATAGCAGCAGCCCCCTCATAATGACTACTATTCCCATAAGCACCTTCACCTCTCTGCCTGTTTGGAGAAGAAGGAAAATGGCTACCATTTTTTTGCTTGCTTTCTGTTGGTGCCTGAGAACAATAATTGCTCTGTTTTTTTCTACCCCTTCCTTTTTGCTTCTTAGCCCAGCTCCTCAAACTGCTGTTAGAAGTATTGGCCTGTGTATAAGTTGATCCATGTTTTCATGATCAATTTTCAGGTATAAATTTTTAGACTTACATATGTATGTATGTATGTATGTATGTATGTATGTATGTATGTATGTAT
>JAJKFI010000033.1:1818735-1867200 GCA_029204185.1 Lerista edwardsae
TATGTATGTATGTATGTATGTATGTATGTATGTATGTATGTATGTATGTATGTATGTATGTAGGGTCACTTCTTGCCCTAGGTTACAGCCTGTTCCTGTAGCTGGGCTGGCTTCAGTTGTCAGATTGTTGTCAAATGGCCTTCAGAAGCATGCATAGTGCACTGCTGGCAGACCTTCTAGGGTCGCTGCTGGATCCAGCCACCCTCCACCACAGTGAGCTCTGCCTGCCTAGCTGGTCCTGCACATGGAACAGGTAGCACTTCTGAGACAGGGTTGTAATAATGGGGGACTTTAATTATCCTCATACCGATTGGGTCAACTGGTGCTCTGGTCAAGAGAGACCGGATTCCTTGACGTGCTGAATGACTGTGCCTTAGAGCAGCTAGTCGTGGAGCCCACCAGAGGACAGGTGATTCTGGATTTAATATTGTGTGGTACTCGGGACCTAGTTAGGGATGTAAGTGCTACTGAGCCATTGGGGAACAGTGACCATGCTGCGATTGGTTTCACCTTGCATGTCCAGAAAAGAGGGCAGAGCAAATCTGACACAAGAACCCTTGACTTTCGAAGGGCAGATTTCCCTCAAATGAGGAGGCTAGTTAGAAAGAAATTGAAAGGAAAGGTAAAAAGAGTCCAGTCTCTTCAGGTTGTGTGGAGGCTGTTTAAAATAACAGTAGTAGAGGCCCAGCAGAAGTGTATACCACAAAGAAAGAAGGGCTTGACTAGGTCCAGGAGGGTGCCTGCATGGTTGACAAAGTGAGAGAGGCTTTAAAGAGCAAGGAAGCTTCCTTCCGGAAATGGAAGTCTTGCCCAAATGAAGAGAATAAAAAAGAACATAACTCTGGCAGAAGTCATGTAAGAGGGTGATATGGGAGGCCAAGAAAGACTTTGAGGAACGCATGGCCAGAAACATTAAGGGGAATAATAAAAGCTTCTTCAAATAGGTTAGCAGCAGGAAACCTGCCAGAGAGGCGGTCAGCCTGCTGGACAGTGAGGGAGGGAGAGAGGAGATAAAAGGGGACCTGGAAATTGCAGAGAAATTAAATGAATTCTTTGCATCCTTCTTCACAGCTGAAGAACTTGGGCAGATACTGCTGCCCGAACAGCCTCTCCTAACTAAGGAATAAAGTCAGATAATGGTTACTAAAGAAGATGTTTTAGATCAAATGGATAAATTATAAATAAGTCACCAGGCCTAGATGGCATCCACCCAGGAGTTATCAAGGAACTAAAGAATGAGGTTGCCAACCTCTTAACTAGAGTATGCAACTTGTCCCTTCAAACGGCCACGGTGCCAGAGGATTGGAGGCTAGCCAATGTCAGATCAATCTGACCCTGGACCCAGAGGCCGGTCAGCCTAACGTCTGTTCTGGGTAAGATGGTGGAAAGCCTCATCAAAGATAAAATCCTAAAACACGTAGAGGAACAAGTGTTGCTGAAGGAAAGTCAGCATGGCTTCTGTAAGGATAAGTCTTGCCTCATGAACCTTTTGGAATTCTTTGAAAAGGTCATCAGGCACGTGGATGTGGGTGAACCTGTGGATATCATATACCTGGATTTTCAGAAGGCGTTTGACACAGTCCCCCACCAAAGGCTGCTGAAGAAACTTCACAGTCAGGGAATAATAGGGCAAGTCCTCTTATGGATTCAGAATTGGTTGAGAGCCAGGAAACAGAGAGTGGAGGTCAATGGGCAATTTTCACAATGGAGAGAGGTGAAAAGTGGAGTGCCCCAAGGAACTGTCTTGGGGTCGGTGCTTTTCAACTTGTTCATAAATGACCTGGAAACAGGCATAAGTAGTGAGGTGGCTAGGTTTGTCGATGACACAAAACTTTTTCAGGTGGTGAAAACCAGAAGGGATTGTGAAGAGCTCCAGAAGGATCTCTCCAAGTTGGGGGAATGGGCAGCAAAATGGCAGATGTGTTTCAGTGTAGACAAGTGTAAAGTGATGCACATTGGGGGAAAAATCAAAACTTCACATATAAGCTAGTGGGTTCTGCGTTGTCTGTGACAGCTCGAGAGAGAGATTTTAGGGTGCTGGTGGACAACTCAATGAAGGTATTGACCCAGTGTGCGGCAGTAAAGCAATTAAGAAGGCCAATTCCATGCTTGGGGTAATTAAGAAAGGGGTTGAGAATAAAACAGCCAATATTATCATGCCATTGTACAAATCGATGGTAAGGCCACATCTAGAGTATTGCGTACAGTTCTGGTCACCACATCTCAAAAGGACATAGTGGAGCCGGAAAAGGTGCAGAAAAGAGTGACAAAAATGTTTACGAGGCGGTGGCACCTCTCTTATGAAGAAAGATTGCAGCATTTGGGGCTCTTCAGTTTGGAAAAAAGGCACCTGAGGGGGGACTTAATTGAGACATACAAAATTATGCACGGGAGGGATAAAGTCAATAGAGAGATGTTCTTTTCCCTCTCTCACAATACCAGAAGCAGGGGGCATCCACTGAAATTTAGTGTTGGGAGAGTTAAAACAGATAAAAGGAAATACTTTTTTACCCAGCGGGTAATTAAGCTATGGAACTCCTTGCCACAGGAGGTGGTGATGGCATCTGGCCTAGATGCCTTTAAAAGGGGACTGGACAGATTTCTGGAGGAAAAGTCCATCGTGGGCTATAGGCCATGATGGGTTGGGCAACCTCCTTACATTAATAGTAGGCTACTTCAGAATGCCAGGTGCAAGGGAGTGGCAACAGGATGCAAGCATCTTGTTGTCTACTGAGCTCCCTTAGGCACCTGGTGGGCCACTGTGAGATACAGGAAGTTGGACTAGATGACCCTTTGGCCTGATCCAGCAGGGCTCTTCTTATGTTCTTAGGATCAACTCAGATTTGCACCAGCAATACCGCTGGTGCAGGTCCAAATTGACCAATAGTAGTTGCTGGGACTTACAAATGTCCCCTTACCCTGAGAAGACATCCAAACATCCTCTGGAGGATTCCCTCCATGCAGGGATTTAGTTAGGATTGGGCTGTTGATGATGTTGAATGGTATGAATATACTTCTAGGCTAGCTCTAAGATGGGGGGGGAATCTATCTTGCATATTTGTAACTATCACACATTCCCATTTTGTCTTGTTCTTGTTCTTCCAGAAGTGATCATCGAAGCAGCTTTGCACAAGTGTGTCTTGAAGCCTTTAAAAGAGGCCATTGATACCTACTTAAGAGAAATTCACACCAAAGATGGTTCTTTCCAACTCCTGAAGGAAAACCAGCAAGTCATTCAAAATACAACTACCACTGACTTGGGAGTCACCACCAGCGTGCCCGAAACTGCACTGCTAGAGAAAATCCTGCACAAATTCACCAACATGCACAAAGCCTATTCACCCGAGAAAAAGATTAGCATCCTCCTGAAGTCCTGCAAGCTCATCTATGACTCCATGTCTCATGGCCAGCCAGGTATTGTAGAACCCTTTTGAACTCTTGTGTAAGTATGTTTTCTGGATTACAAAGGATCTGACTGAGATATTAAAATGCCTGAGATATTAAGCCGTTGACCGTTATGCTAAGTTACAGTCTCTCTAGAGCCAATACTTCTGGTGGCTGTTGGTTTTAAGGAGAGACAAGCACACATAAAGAGATTCTCCAACAGATGGAGGAAACAGTTCTATAACACATAACAAAGGAGTTGGTAATACCATCCTAGATGCTGCAATAACTTCACTCTGTTGCAACTTCTGTTCTGAGCTGATAGAGTGATGTTACTGTAAGAACTAAACTGGTATTAGTAGTTCCTTTTTGGAGTAAGCAAAAAAGACATTCTAAAATAGTGCTCCAAAATTTTCTTAGAACATTTTGAGATTGTGTTACATTTAATTAAAATATAGCATTTTTTCTGTATCTACTTGTATTTCAATGCATCTTCTTGTATCTTGGATGTGTGTTGTGTTCTGCATCAGACAAAAAAAGGACACTGTACTGAGGGTGCAATCCTACTCGAGTTAGGTCAGCACAGTTAGGCGAGCACAGTTTGGCTAGCACAAGGGCCATCGTAAAGTATATTTCGACTATTCTCAGAGTCAGAGAGGCCAGCACACAGACGTCTGCCTTCCTTCCTGACTCCAAGGGTGGTCCAAACGCACTTTGCGGTGGCCCTTTTGCTAGGCAAACTTTCCTGGCCTAATTGTGCTGGCCTAACTCCAGGTTACGACTGCACCCTCAATTCTGAGTTTAAATTGATTAGTCCCGGTTTTTTGCTAGTTCCTTTGTAGAGGAAAATACCGAATATTAGGTCAATACTGTTCCTGAGTAAGGTGATGTCTGAGTGGTTTGTTGGGTGAAGTGGTAAAGTGTTTTGAGATCCTTACATCAGAATGAGATCTACTCCATCAGTGATTGATTATTTTCCCTGCTGCTCCACAGAGCCAAGGGATCTGCGCATATGTGGGGACAGAAACGTAATTTCTTTATGGAGGTCCAGGCAGGATTCCAATTCCTTTTAACTCTGCATTCAATTATTAAATTCCAATTTCATTCAGGCACCGTAGCACAACCAGTGGCTGATGCTGCAGATAGTTTGCCTTGATGATAATAGCATTGGGGAGGTTGTTGCACAGGAGAGGGCTTATTTTAAGCCTCTTATTTATATTTATGAAACAAATGTTTCATGTCATTGAAAACTCAAAGGAGGCAAGCAGGATTTGGATGAAGGCAATTCCACCTTGAACGAGCCAGACCATTTCCAGTGTCATTGCAGCTTCTGCTGAAGGACTTAATTGCTGCTAATGAGCCTTTGGGTGAGACCATCAGGTCTGAGCCGAATCTTTCTTTCTTTCTTTAGGGCTTAGAGCAAAAATGTTCTACAAGTGGAGGATTTTGAAGCAATATACATATCTAAGACTGTGGCATATAAAATAATAATAATAATAATAATAATAATAATAATAATAATAATAATAATAATTGTATTTATATACCGCCTTTCTTAGGTCACTAGATTTCTCTAATGACTGTAACTCAAGGTGGTTTACATATTCAAGACTTTATTCATAAACCCAAAGGGTTTTTACAATTTACAGAAATGTTCTATCTTACAAGAACTACAACACATACAGATGGATCTTTCTGGATTTAGTCTTCTTTCTGGCCACCTGTTTGTCTTCTGCTGGCTGATAAGCATCTTCCCTCCTCCCACCAGAGAAGCAGCTGACTTCGGCACACTCCCCCTCTCACAAGGCAGCGGGAGATAGCTCAGCTGTTAATCCGTCGCAATTTACAGGTCTGCCGCTCACAGAGACTTCCGGTAGTCCTGAACTGGTGACCTTCAGATCTTCTTTTCAGGCAAACGGAGGCATTAACCCTCACGACTAAATCTTCTGCCCAGATTTAGTGACACTGTGATAATGATCAGGATTTTTATTGAAATGTATCTATACTTTTTTAAAAGTATACAGCTAAATTGAACCAATGATTTAACCTCCAGTGCTAAAGTCAAAAGTATTGTAGACACATTGCCAGTCTGCTCCCCCCCTCCGCCACTTTGTGCTGAACCTTCCAAAGCTAAATTGATTTGCCAAGGTCACAAGTCAATTTGAGCACAGATTCCAAGAGCTCAGAGCCCAGATTTTGGCTAATTCTAGAATGGGACCAACTTTCCATATGCATGCTCCTTGCATGACCTGCATCTGACCCCATTTACTCATGCAGTTTGACCCTCTTCCTTTGCACAGAATGTTCCTGGTCTGCTGGATCTTTATCATGGATTTAATCCATGAAGTCACTTTGGTATTCGCCAGTAAGGTAAACCAGTGCACTCTTAGCTTGATTCAGGTCAATGCAGATAACATTGAAAAGAATGGATATGAACTGGCTTTTTCACTAGCAGTTAATTTAATCATTTTTCTTTTGTCTTCCATTTTCCTGGTATAAGAAGATACCTCTTTATGCAGTTTTCATATGTGATACATTAATACAGAGTGAGGCTTAAAGGGAATTAAAGTAAATAATTGCTAATGCAGTTGCTGAAGAGAACTGCATATATCGCATATAATCGTGCATAAGTCGATCTCATGGATAAGTTGAGGGCAGGTTTTAAACCAAAAATCATGGTTTTTGCTATGACTCATGGATAAGTCAAGGGTAAAACTTAGGGCCCTTTCATGGATCACTGCCTTGTCGTGGCGAAGGGGCTTGAGTAGCTCAATGAAGCTGTGAGCTATGCCATGTAGGGCTACCCAAGATGGACAGGTCACAGCAGAGAGTTCTGACTAAACGTGGTCCGCTGGAGAAGGAAGTGGCAACCCACTCCAGTACTCTTGCCAAGAAAACCCCATGGATTACAGAACAAAAAGGCTAAACGATATGACACTGGAAGATGAGACCCTCAGGTCGGAAGGTGTCCATTATGCTACTGGGGAAGAGCAGAACACAAGTACTAGTAGCTCCAGAAAGAGTGAAGTAGCTGGGCCAAAACTGAAAGGAAGCTCAGCTGTGGATGTGTCTGGAAGTGAAAGGAAAGTGCGATGCTGCAAAGAACAGTACTACATAGGAACCTGGAACGTCAGATCTATGAATCAAGGCAAGCTAGATGTGGTCAAACGTGAGATGTCAAGGCTGAACATCGACATCCTGGGAGTTAGTGAACTAAAGTGGACAGGAATGGGAGAATTTAATTCAGATGACCATTATATTTGCTACTGTGGGCAGGAATCCCTTAGAAGAAATGGAGTAGCCTTCATCGTGAACAAGAGAGTGAGAACAGCAGTACTGGGGTATAACCTCAAAAATGATAGAATGATTTCCATTCGGATCCAAGGCAAACCTTTCAACATCACAGTAATCCAAGTCTACGCCCCAACCACTGGTGCTGATGAGGAAGAAGTTGACCGCTTCTATGAAGACCTAGAACAGCTTCTAGAATTAACACCCAAAAAAGATGTCCTTCTCATCATAGGGGATTGGAATGCTAAAGTAGGCAGTCAAGAGGTAAGAGGAATAACAGGCAAGTTTGGTCTTGGAGTACAAAATGAAGCAGGGCAAAGACTGATAGAGTTCTGTCAGGAGAACACATTAGTCATAGCAAACACCCTTTTCCAGCAACACAAACGGCGACTGTACACATGGACTTCACCAGATGGTCTACATCGAAATCAGATTGATTACATTCTTTGCAGCCAAAGATGGAAAAGTTCCATACAGGCAGTCAAAACAAGACCTGGAGCTGACTGTGGCTCAGATCATCAGCTTCTTCTTGCCAAATTCAGGCTTAAACTGAAAAAAGTAGGGAAAACCGCTAGGCCCTCCACGTATGACCTAAATCAGATCCCCTACGAATATACAGTGGAGGTGACAAATAGATTTAGGGGCTTAGATTTGGTAGACAGAGTGCCTGAAGAACTTTGGACGGAGGTCTGTAACATTGTACAGGAGGCAGCAACTAAAACCATCCCAAAGAGGAAGAAATGCAAGAAGGCAAAGTGGCTGTCTGACGAGGCTTTACAAATAGCTGAGGAAAGGAGAGAAGCCAAAAGCAAGGGAGAAAGGAAAAGATATACCCAACTGAATGCAGATTTCCAGAGAACAGCAAGGAGAGATAGGAAGGCCTTTCTAAATGAGCAATGCAAAGAAATAGAGGAAAACAACAGAATGGGGAGGACTAGAGAACTTTTCAAGAAAATTGGAGATGTCAAAGGACAATTTCATGCTAAGGTAGGCACAATAAAGGACAAAAATGGCAAGGACCTAACAGAAGCAGATGAGATTCAGAAGAGGTGGCAAGAATACACAGAGGAACTCTATAAGGCCGATCTAAATGTTCCTGATAACCACAGTGGTACAGTCACTGAGCTCGAACCTGACATCCTGGAGAGTGAAGTCAAGTGGGCTTTAGAAAGCCTCACTAACAACAAAGCTAGTGGAGGTGACAGCATTCCAGCGGAATTACTCAAAATCTTAAAAGAGGATGCTGTCCAAGTGCTGCTCTCCATATGCCAGCAAATTTGGAAAACCCAACAGTGGCCACAAGACTGGAAAAGATCAGTTTACATTCCAATCCCAAAGAAGGGCAATGCCAAAGATTGCTCGAATTACCGCACCATTGCACTCATTTCACATGCTAGCAAGGTCATGCTCAAAATCCTACAAGCTCGGCTTCAGCAGTATGTGAATCGAGAACTACCAGATGTACAAGCTGGTTTCCGAAGAGGCAGAGGAACTAGAGATCAAATTGCCAACCTTCGCTGGATCATGGAGAAAGCAAGAGAGTTCCAGAAAAACATCTACCTCTGCTTCATTGATTATGCTAAAGCCTTTGATTGTGTGGATCACAACAAACTGTGGCAAGTTCTTGAAGAGATGGGAGTTCCAGACCACCTGATCTGCCTTCTGAGAAACCTTTATGCGGGTCAGGAAGCAACAGTTAGAACTGGACATGGAACAACCGACTGGTTTAAAATTGGGAAAGGAGTATGACAAGGCTGTATATTGTCACCCTGCTTATTTAACTTATACGCAGAGTACATCATGAGGAAGGCAGGGCTGGATGACTCACAAGCTGGAATCAAGATTGCTGGGAGAAACATCAACAACCTCAGATATGCAGACGATACCACTCTACTGGCAGAAAGTGAGCAAGACCTAAAGAACCTTTTGATGAGGGTGAAAGAGGAAAGTGCCAAAATTGGTTTGAAGCTCAACATTAAAAAGACTAAGATCATGGCAACCACTCCCATCACTTCCTGGCAAACAGAAGGGGAAGAAATGGAAGCAGTGACAGACTTTATTTTCCTGGGCTCCAAGATCACCGCAGATGGTGACTGCAGCCATGAAATTAAAAGACGTTTACTTCTTGGGAAGAAAGCTATGGTGAACCTAGATAGCTTAATCAAAAGCCGAGACATCACCCTGCCAACAAAGGTTCGCCTAGTCAAAGCGATGGTTTTCCCAGTAGCCATGTATGGCTGTGAGAGCTGGACCATAAGAAAGGCAGAGCGTCGAAGAATCGATGCTTTTGAATTATGGTGTTGGAGAAGACTCTTGAGAGTCCCCTGGACTGCAAAGAGATCCAATCGGTCAATTCTCCAGGAAGTCAAGCCTGATTGCTCCCTGGAAGGACAAATGCTGAAGCTGAAGCTCCAATACTTTGGCCACCTGATGAGAAGAGAGGACTCTTTAGAAAAGACCCTCATGCTGGGAAAGATTGAAGGCAAAAGGAGAAGGGGGCGACAGAGGATGAGATGGTTAGATAGTGTCACCGAAGCAATGAATATGAAATTGGGTGAACTCAGGAAGCTAGTGGAGGACAGGGAGGCCTGGCGTGCTGTGGTCCATGGGGTCGCGAAGAGTCGGACACGACTTAGCGACTGAACAACAACAAAACTTAGGGATATATGCAGTTCTTTGAATTAGATAATTTTGTCTGATTTTGCCTGATGCCAGATCCTGACAAATGACCTACTAGTAATTGTTACCTAAGAACTATATAGTCTATCTATTTATTGAAGAGAATTCAAAAAGTAAAATTAGAAGATGCATATTCATTTACACAGAATACTAAAACAAGACAGTGAACCAAAAAGTGCCTTTCGTGTTGCTATAACCTAAGAAATGTTAAAAGTTAGCATTACCAGATACAGACTGGGACAGAGTGCCTATACCTTTACCCTTGTATAGAAGAGGGACTTTTAACAGGTGCAGCTTTGGAAATCCTTCCCTGATGAGCTGCACCTGCCCAAATTCCCTCTTCTATACAAATGGTTAAAGGTAAGGTAGTATATATGTGTGTTTTTTGGCTATGGCTGTCAGTAGACATAACCAGAGGTGTCACCTACTCCCCAGTAGACGGTTCGCTGGGCGGGAGTAGGGAGTGATTGACAGTCCGTCGATTCACTTCCGGTTTCTTTGCGCGCCCCGCGCAGCTTTCCCTCGCCTCGGAGGGGGTGCCTGCTCGCCTTGGGGGATGGGTGGGGGGCGCGCCTGGTGCCTGGGCAGCAGGCGCCCCCTCCGAGGCGAGGGAAAGCCGCACGGGGCGCGCGAAGAAACCGGAAGTGAATCGACGGACTGTCAATCACTCCCTACTCCCGCCCAGCGAACCGTCTACTGGGGAGTAGGTGACACCTCTGGACATAACCACAGGAATAAAACAGACATATAACACACACACACACACACCCGAAGAGCACAACTACTTGCAATGCAAACCTAGGCATGTCTACTCAGAAGTAGGTTCTATTGTGTTCAGTGGTACTTACTCCTAGGTAAGTGTGCATAGGACTGCAGCCATAAACTACTTGAATTAACTTTATAGGAGCCATTTAAGATTTAATGCTGCCAAACACAAGCAGACATAACCAAATTAAAACATTGAGAAGATAGGAACATAAACCAACAGAATTGAACATAGTGTTGAATTGCTGTGGGGGGAAAAATGGTTTTAAAGTGCAAGGAAAAACAAAACGCCAACATAGCAAAGAATCATTAAACCACTTGCTTACTCATGAGTAAATGCGACCATGTAGTTCAATTTTGCTTTCCATAAGGTTCAATGCATTTCTCAGCTTAGAGGGAGGAACTTCTTTTAGAGTGTTTCGGGGGGCCTTCGTTCATCAAATTGGGACCATTCTGGTGGCATTGCATTCCTCTTGGCCTTCCCTTTCCAATACACCGTAGCCGCCTACTTCATGAGTAAATGCACACTGTGGCTCAGTTTCACTTTCCACAGGGCTCCATGCATTTTCCTAGGCAGCTTCTGAGCATTCTGAGTTCTGAGAAGACTCTGCAGCTTGTCTGCTCCACTGGAGGTCTAGGGCCTTGCTGTGCTCCATGTGACTCAATGCATTTACCTATTAACCCATGTATAATAAGCAACATGTGGGGGGTTGGGTTACAAACTTGTTCTACAGTCTGCCTATACCAACAGAAGTTTAGGGCCTTGCTCTGCCTACCATGTGAATCAATGCATTACCGTATTACCCCATGTAATTTTCAATGTCAAGTTTTCTGGCAATTTTAAGGCATACATTTTTTTCGATGTATACACGAATAGATACAGTAATTGTAATGCAAATGAGCCTTCTGGCCAATGTAGTTGCTAGAAGCAAGTAATGCTTTAAGCCTCATATGAGAGGATAGCAGACATGTTTGGGCCCAAATCAGAGGTTTCAGTGAACAGAACACATTCTCAAAATACTTGTGTTTGCACTCAGATCAGTGTAGTATATGAAATATTTTTAAATTAAATTTACTATGAAATATTTTTTGAAATCTGTTTCTTCTATAAAATTGCTCCACTTTGATAATATCTATCGTAGCAATATATTTGCTGCTGAGCTGTGGTCAAGGCAGGTGTAACCACCTGTTCCACCAAATCCCGCCTTTAGCCAGTCCCACAGTCCTGTCTTCAGTCCTTCAGACCGGCCAGCCAGCACTACATCCCAGGTACCATTCTCCAGTACCTACCAAGCTCCTTACCAAGGTACACAGCTTCTCTTACTCGGACCTTCCCAGGTCCCATCCCAGCTTTATACCTAGGCCAATATACTGAGGCCAATCAGTGGGCAGGCTTTAATTCATCAGCCATGCCCATCTGCACCTGTGCGAGGCTTGCAAATACCTTCTGGGATTAACCCTATAATCCCTGGTTTATCTGGGACAAGGGGCCTTTGCTGATACCACTCCCTATCCTCGGGGTTGCTCCTGCCTTTTCCAATACACCACCTCAGGCTGTAAGGATCAATTAAATGGCTGTACTTAAAGGATTTGCTGCAAAGAATTGGTGTAAAAGGAGATAGAGGCATGAAATGATCATAGCAGCTTTGTCCATCCTTCTGCTGCAAGAGACAGAGGAATAAGGAATAGCTCTGACCTGGAGAATTTCCAAACACAGATTCCTAATAGGAGATAAGCACCTGCCTCATTTCAGACCTTCATTACAACTTTGCAGTTGGTGGAAACCCAGCAAAAAGCATCCGGCACATTCTCAACTACAATGCTGCAGTCTTGGATTTCAGATCTTTATAAGACACTTTTAGGTTTTCCAACTACTACATATTTTGGCAGGTGAAAGTGATCCTTACTTCTGCAGAGGATCAGGAAACCATGTTCACTCATGTAACTCATTGAATGCTTCTTCTTGCAACTATAACTTTTGGTCCCACAGGACTTCCTAAGCACAAAACACCATAACTCTGCACAAAGGAAACGTTTCAATAAACACAGTTTGGATAATGAAGCCCTTCTTGTGTTAGGCAATTGGGCTCTATTTATTTCATTTTTTATATTTGCAAACCAAGAAACTCCTCTAATGTACAAAACTGTGTTGATAATAACTTGAGATGTAGTTTGGAAAGGGAGTTTTAACACTTACAAGTTTTGCCACTCTGTTTTAACTGAAGAAGCTTTTGATTTGGTTGTCCTATTCCTTGGTTTATATTTTTGATGGAGGACTTTGATGGACTATTTAGTTAAGGCTCTAGCTGAACATAGTTCTCATCCTGAAAGGAAAGCTCTGTTGACTTTGCTTGACAAATAAGGAAAATTGGCACATAGGAAGACTTGGCAGAAGCCAATGGCTGCAATCCAATGCACAGCTAAGCATGCTTAAATCCACGGATTTCTGTGGGCTTCAGTCCATGTTGGAATGTGGCCAGTGACAACATTGCAGGCATGGAAGGCTATCTAATACCATGGGATCACATACACTCTTTATATATTTAAATAAATGCATACATAAATGATACATTTAATGGGAGTTACGAAAACCCTAGGAAATTCTGGTCCAAATATCAGTTCAGCCATGAAGCACACAGGTCAATTGCATTCTCTCTCTCTCTCTCTCTCCCCCCCCCCCCCCACTTGATCTATGTCACAAGGTTGCTTGCTGCATGAGTACAAAAGGAGGAACTATTGGTACAGCCTTGGGTTCCTTGGAAAAAGGGATAGGATAAAAATGTAACCACACAAGTCAATTAAGTAGTATGAGAAGAAACGTTGAGACAGTGCCTTTTAAGGAAGGAACATATTTTGGAGAAAATGCAACGCAACCTTTCAGTCCTCAGCCCGGCAAACTGGTGCCAGACTGCAGTTCTGCTTTCAGGCTCCCTCAGGGTGACCATCTGACCAATTGAGGAATTTCAGCTCAAGTTTATTGCTGATTTGGCAATGAGTCAATGTTGAATAAAATAGGCATTACGCAACAAATAAATATTAAACATAGCAAATAAATACTACATTGAGTAAGGACCCCATAGTAGACTCATGATGCAAGATTCTCCTTTGTGTATATAACATTTTTTTAAATTAAAGGTCAGGTCTAAATACAACTACCATACTTGTAAACTGCTGCATTATAAGCAATTGCCACCTCTTTACCACTAATTGAGATTCAGAGTGCGATCCTAAGCAGCACTGCACTCCAGCTTCAGTGCACTCCAGAGCCTCCCTGGGGCAAGGGCATATTCGCACCCTTGCCCCAGGGGAGGCTGCAGCCTCTCCACTGGTTTCCTCAGCAGGCGCAGAGCCAAGGAAGCCATGTGGCCCAGGGACAGAGGGTTGGCTGTAGCCTACTGGCCGCATCCTGGCCCCACCCTCCTCTTCAGTTCGGCATTCCTACTGGCCTGCCCACCCACCTACCCCACCCAGTTCCACCCGCCTGCCCTCCCCCCGGCCAGAACCACTCTTGCGCCAGCCAAGTTCAGCTGGCGCAAGAGCAGCGCTGCAGCACCTCTGCTTGGCGTCCTTGGGCTGAAGCTGCAGCTAGCATTGGCCCAATGGCACCAGCGCCGATGCTGGGGTGCCACCCTGTGTTGGCACTAATGCCCTTGGGTCGTTGCAAGCACATTGCATCGACTCAAGGGCCACTCTAGGATTACACCCTCAGTCTTTTCTGATACTGATCCGTCCTGAGTTTTGTTATTAGTAAGCTGATTGCTCAGTTAGGATTATGTTCCTTTAATTGCATGCTGTAATGGACATAACTGGCACCAGGGCATGGCTTGAGATGCACATGATCCTATCAGCTGATGCTAAAGAGGCTTGGGTCTGGTTCGTTCCTGGATGGGTAGGTGATCCATCTCTCCGACACTGCCCTGAACTCTGCAATAGGGTAAGATAGGATATAGAAATGAAATAGTCCTGATTCCATTTCTTTGTTCCCCGCCTTCAAAATATTTTCCCGCATGGCACTTGATTGAAACGGTCCTCTGTAACTGGCATACGCGCAGCAGGAGAAACTCTGCGAGCAAATCAGTCTCATAAGATAATTGTTCAACAGCTGGCTATTTTTGCAATAGCAAAGCCATAGGGAGAATCTTAAAACGTGTATTGCTGCCAAACCAATTTGCACGTTTCCAGCATCAGACCTATTTCTAATCTGCTGGCAGCTATTTATCTGTTGTTTTTATATCATACCATTTTCTCATCATGGAATTCAAGGCAGACAATACACAGATTCTCAGACTGAGTGCTGGCATTACATTTGTGCCCCACCCTTCTTCCAAGCAGGTTAAAGTGGCACAGGTTAGGCTGAAATATAGGGACCAGGCTAAGATCACCTTGTAAGCATCATGATTGGTTAGGGATGTGAACCTGGTTCATCTGAGTCCTAGTCCCACACTCTAACCACTGCACCACATTGCCAGCTTAGGTCCAGAGCTCTCAGCTACAGAAGATAGTTACACTGTGTGCCAATGCAACAAAATCCAAAAATTGCTCCACAATTATTCTGAAAGGGACTGGTTGACAGATGAATCAGGCATTTAGATTGCACTTGGCTGTGGTGGATAAGCTCATGTGCTTTCTCTCCTCTTACCTCATGTAGGTTTTGCATGCCTGAGAGCGCAATCCTAACCTGGAGTTAGGCAGGCACAGTTAGGCCAGCAAAGTTTGGCCGACACAAGGGACACCATAAAGTGCTTTTGGACTATTCTCGGATTCAGGGAGGATGGCACATGTCTGTGTGATGGCCTCTCTGATTCAGAGAGTGATCCAAACATACTTTACGGTGTCCCTTGCACCAGCCAAACTGTGTTGGCCTAATTGTGCTGGCCTAACTCCAGGTTAAGATTGCATTCTGAGTGAGGCTTTCTGGTGGTTGTCTGAACAGGCCTCTTCTTGTTTCAGGAAAGCCCTATGGGGCAGATGACTTCCTCCCGGTGCTCCTGTACGTTCTGGCCCGCAGTGACCTGACAGAGATGCTTCTGAACGTGGAGTACATGATGGAGCTCATGGACCCTTCTCTCCAGCTGGGTGAAGGTAAGCAAGAGCTCAGGTGCGATGCTCTAGCAGAGGCAGGGGTGACGTTGGTCTTCATGAAAGTGAAGAAGGCTTGTGCTAGCCGTGGAAATGGGTGTGTGCAACGTGCCCTGAAACCAGTTTTGTAAATGTGTATCTCAACTTCAGCTCCGCTCTGGGCACAGCTTTGAGAATGAAGCCTACCAGATTCTTTCATGGCTGCCTGCCCAGGTCTAGCCTGTGGAGTGCCTGAGCCATAAGTAAACCCAGAGTTGGAACTACTCCAGATTCTCTGGAGCTTCCAGTGCTCCTGGGTGGTGCTGACATCAGACCCCATTGCCTTGGCACAACTGCCCAAACTTTTGAGTAGAAAGGCAAGTCCAGGCTGTTTCCATAGCAAGTCATGAGAGCTAAGTGTACATTGACTGCCACTGCACAGAATAGTTAAACATATCCTGCAATTCCCTCACCGATTTCTGAGCTATACAGAGATCTGTGTCTAATGCAGTATTGCACCCAGGTCCGATCTGGTCAGTTTTCCTATTGCATTTGTATCCTAAAAATAGGGATACATCCTGGATCTTTCATCCTGGCGCTCAGGACAGCATCCATGTAAATCCTAGGTATTCTTCCAGAACTCTTTTGTTTCAGCAATACTGCTGCACTGTATGCCTTGGACAATGCAGTGATCCTCAAGCATTTTGCACTGGGAGGCACTTTTTAGAATGCCGCTTGTGTTGAGACCCACCAGAAGTGATGTCATGGCTGCAAGTGGAATAATCTAGCAGGAAGTGCCGTAATTGTGGTGAAATCAAATGACACTCCTGGAATGCAAACTGGCACTCTTGGACTGCAGCAATTGCACAACCATGAAACATCCCTGACCGAAAGCAAGATGAGGACCAAATATTATGTGAAAGCACTGAACTAAAATAAAATAAAATACTTTCTTAAAATAAAAAACCTCACTTGAAAATTCAACTGTTAACACTCACAAAAGGAATATAGCAAGGGTAAGGTCTGCAGCTTCCAAGATGCTACTCCCAGCTTTTCGTGACTCACCTGACATCAGGTCGCTATCCACCAAGTGGGTCCTGACCCACAGTTTGAGAAACAGTGGGCTAGATTACAACATGCCCAGTTGCAAAGATCAAACTACGTCATGCACCTCCATACTACTGTACATTATAGCAGGGACATCATTGTGATGCTGAAGTCAGATCTGCTAAGTGGACATTAGCAGATCTATCTGCTATCTTTTTTTTTTTTAATATATTTTTTATTAGTGTTTACAAATATAAAGACATAGGGATAGGTAATAAGGGAGACAAAGGACGGGGAGACTTAGGGAAAGAAACAAAAGGTTACAGCAAAACAATATCTTAATCAAAAATCCTTTTTTTTTTCCACAGTTTGCATAAATACTTTTCCATTTCTACCTTTTTTTTACTTATAATATATTTGTAATATAACATATTTTTTATACGACGTCTATCATAAACTTAAATTATGTTTAAAGAACAAAGGTAATTAACTCTAAACTAATCTTCCATTGAATGTCTTATCTCAACATATTGTATCTATCCATTCATAGAATGGGGACCATTTTACCCCTACATTGCATTTCCCATTCAATCTATCTGATAATACATCATTAATAGCTGTCTCGTATAATTTAGTTATCACTTGATCTAAATTTGGTATACTTTTATCTTTCCATCTTTGAGCATAGACTATTCTTGCTGTTGTCATGATATGGATTAATAAGAATCTTTTTTCTGAGTCTCTAATATCTGGAACCATATTCAGTAAAAATAATTCTGGTTTAAACGGAATTTCCTCTTGAATAATTTCTTGAGCCATCGTATGAATTAAACGCCAATATTTTTTGGTATTTGGGCACTTCCACCAGAGATGGTAATAATTTCCTCTTTTTTTTCCGCATTTCCAACATCTGTCAGAGTTTTTTGATGACATTTTCGCTAACCTATCTGGAGTTAAGTGCCACCTGTAATACATTTTGTAAATGTTTTCTTTATAAGCAAATGATTTGGTTAACTTGATGTTAACTTTCCATACCTTATCCCATTGGTCCAAAGAGATTGAATGACCTATATCTTGTGCCCATTTTATCGATGGTTCTTTTACTGCTTCTTCATTCATCTTATCCTTCAATAACAATGCATAAACTCTCTTTATAAATTTGTTTTTTTGATCCAATATTTCTTTATCTAATTCTGTTAATTTCTTACTAATCCCTATCTTGTTATCCTCTTTAAGTCTGTTCGAGATTTGTATTTTGGACCACCAGTCTAGATGAATACGCTTCCTTTCTAAATGTTCATTAGTTAATAATCTGTTGTTTTCATCTATTAGATCAAAATATGGTTTATTATTGTCAGTTCTTATCCAACTCGGATTTGAATTTATTTCAATTGGTTTGACCCATCTCGGTATTTCTCTATAAAAGTTAGATTTGATTGATTTCCATATCCAGAATAGTGATTTCCTTAATATGTGCTGATTGAATCCTGCTTTATACTTAATTTTTTCTTGTAACATAAATGAATGAATTCTGACTGGTAGGTCATATGTTTCTAAATTATGTGTTCTCATGTCATGAGTGCAATCCAATTTTTTATCCATTCTAGACCTGCTGCCTGATAATATAAAAAGAAGTTAGGTAAACCAAAACCTGCCCTGTCTCTACTGTCCTGTAATAGTTTATATTTTATTCTCGGTTTTTTACCATTCCAAATAAACTTAGAGATTATTTTATCTAGTTGATGAAAATAAGACTTTTTTAATAAGATAGGTATTGTTTGAAAAAAAAATTAGTTTGGGGAGTATGCTCATCTTAATTACTGCTATCCGCCCCATCAGTGATAATTGTAAGGATGCCCATCTTTTACATTTTTGTTCTATTTCTTTTAATAATTTTAGATAATTGTCTCCCATCAAATTGCTATTTTTATTAGTCATTGTTATTCCCAAATATTTAATCTTATTAGTAATTTGGATACCCCATTTTTTTAATTCTTCCTTTTCTTTTTCTTTTAGATTCTTTACAATAATTTTTGTCTTTTGATAATTAATTTTCATTCCTGAAACTTTCCCATATTCAGTCAGATTTTCTATTAAATATTGCAAGGAGTCTTTTGGGTTGTCTAAGATAAAAACCAAATCGTCCGCAAATGCTTGGAGTTTATATACTTCTTTTCCAATTTGTAATCCTTTAATCCATTTATCATTTCGTATTATATTGTTTAAGAATTCTAACGCCAGTAGAAACAAAAGTGGGGATAAAGGGCAACCTTGCCTTGTGCCCTGTGATATTTTAATTTCTTGTGTTAATTCCCCATTAATTTTTATTTTTGCAAATTGTTTTGAATATATGTTCCTAATTGCTGCTATAAAATTTGGTCCAAATTTCATTATTTCTAATTGTTTTAATAAAAAATTCCAATCTAAGTTATCAAAAGCCTTTTCAGCATCAAGGAAAATTAAGCCTAATTTTCTTATTGAATTTTTTTCATAAAATTCAAGCACGTTTATAATAGTTCTTACATTTTTTTTCAGATATCTTCTAGGAAGGAATCCTGCCTGATCAAATTATGATTATCATTATGGATCAAATTGTTTAGGATTTCTTTTAGTCTATTAGCTAATATTGATGAATATATTTTATAGTCCACATTCAAAAGCGAAATTGGTCTATAGTTTTTAATTTGTTTCTTATCTGTGTTTGGTTTATTTATCAACGAGATTAAAGCTTGGTTCCACGAATCTGGAATCTTACCCTTTTTCCAAATTTCATCTGTTAATCTTTTAAAGATTGGAATGATTATTTTTCCTGTTTTTAGATAGTATTGAGCTGATAGGCAATCAGGACCTGGAGCTTTAAGAGGCTTTTGTTTTTTAATTGCCGTTTCAATTTCCTTTATTGAAATAGGCTCTTCTAATATGTTCCTTTGGTCTTCATTTATTTTAATTTTATTGAGATTTGATACGTATTCATATTGTATTCTTTGAGCAGATCTATCTGCTATCAAGGTGCCAGCCTTTTGTGTTCCTGTTCCTTCCAACCAGTGGTGGGATTCAAATAAATTAACAACCGGTTCTATGTCCTTCAGGGTGGCCTTCAGGGCGGCCTCTGCCTTTCTTCCCTCTCCCAACCTAAAATTAACAATCGGTTCTGCAGAACTGGTGAGAACTGGCTGAATTTCACCACTGCTTCAATTTTTTGGGAGTGGGCTGCTTAGCAAGAACGTCTTTGAATGAAGATTCTGGCAGTGCCGTAATCATGAGGCTGGTAAAACATGCTGTTCCTTTAGTGACTTGGCACTTGATCATGCGCCTGAGGAATTCCCCCAGGGTGCTTTTGCAAACAAATATGCCCCAATTGACACTGTTGCTGCCTTGGCAATAAATACCTAGCAATGGTCCCAAAGGGAACAGAGCCACATGTTCTATTTGGAATGGGAGAGATCGCCTGAATAAGGAACAGGGAATCTGCAAAGGTACAGTGGCACCTCAAAGGATAACAGTGGCTGAATAGAAGCTTTCGTGGCAATAACGTTGGTGGAATAGAGTTCATAGTGGGCTTAAGTGGCCATGAAATATAAGAGGTGAAAGCCTCTTTAGACATTGTCATAGCTATCATCAATGCTTGAAAAGCTGCTTAAAGTGCTATAGCAAGCCCTGAGCTTTCAAACAATGTGGGGATAAAAATTAGGGCTCCAGCTTGTTGCCAAATCAAGTGAGTGATCACTCAGTTAAAAAAAATTTTCATCAGCTAAGGTGCTCTGGATTAATTATACAGCAGATTTCTGAAACGAAAAAGTGGAGTGCTAATTCAGAACAATTGTGGAGTTGTTTTCAGCAACTATGCAATCATAGCTAGCACAGACTGAGATCCACACCAGATGTGTAGCTATTCAGTTAGGAAATACATCTGTGAGGGCACAATCCTAACCTGGAGTTACTCTGGCACAGTTAGGCCAACAAGGTTTGGCCTGCACAAAGGCCATCGTAAAGCACGTTTGGACCACTCTCAGAGTGAGCAGGGATGGTGCACATCTGTGTGCTGACCTCTCTGACTCCAAGAGTAGTCCAAACATACTTTACAGTGTCCCTTATGCTGGCCAAACTTTGCTGGCCTAACTGTGCCAGCCTAACTCCAGGTTAGGATTGCGCTCTGAGTCATATCGATTAATTTCCACACCTATGTGTGCGATAAAGTAATTGCCATCCCACATTCACTGCAATGCTGGACTTTCTGTGTGGCAAAAGTCATGCTGGACCATCCTCTGCCACTTCCAATCATCCATTGGCAGACTTCCTGTGTCTGCCTATATCCCAGCAGTGCTTGCCAGCCAAAAGGGGTTTGGCTGAGGGTTTGCACTTTTGTGGGCAGTAAATGTCCTGACTACAGGACATGAATCTGAGCGAACTCCAGAAGCTAGTGGAAGACAGAGAGGCCTGGCGTGCTGTGGCCCATGGGGTCGTGAAGAGTCGGACATGAACAACAACAAAATGTCCTGCTCTTGCCAATGACAGCAGGATTCATGTGCGGTTTGTTTTATGTCCCAGCCTGCATGGACATCTGACCTGTTCATGCAGGAGCAAGTACTGGTCACTTCCTGGGGTTTTTGAGCAAGAGTACATAGGACCGTGCCCCAAAATAGGCACAGGGGGATGGTCACCCAAGTAGCTACACCTTCACACCCACAATCAGAAAAGCAGACAAAGAGATTTCAGTTCTAAACATACTCGGGTGTGTATAAATGCACTTGAGCACCCTATCTGGGGTGTACACTCCATTGCACACAGTGAGATGTCTGAGTAGGTTTACATAGAGTAATATAAACAGCAGCGCCAACGGCACTTTCTCCCATTTCCCCCCAGCATGGTCCCATTGGCTATTCCTGTGGGAAAAGATTTTGGCTCCCCGCCCAATCAACCACCAGATTCTAACACAGTAAAAGATTTTTTTTAAAAGCACTTTTGCTGCCATTTCTCCTGAGCCTCAAGAAAAGGGGAGGAGACAGGAGAATGAGTTATGGCGATGAGGAGCTCTGCCAGGAGACCGTCAAGGGTGCTGCCTCACCTCCTAAGTGGACTCCGAACTCATGGGTATTGAAAACCATGTCAGATTTCCTATCCATGTTGTAGATTAAGAACTCATGGAGTAAAAAGTTTAAAACAGTATTTTGAGAGTCCGTGGGAAAACATGGATAAGGAAATCCATGTGAGTTTTCTAATTTTGCAGTTATTCTATGGAAAATGTTTGGTTCTGTGTGAGTTTTTGCACATTCAGTTTGGGCCTTACCCTGTATCTTCCTGCAGCTGCTGCTGCAGCATACTGCAACTAAGAGCTAACCTGGAGTTATGTCAGCGCAGTTAGGCCAGCAAAGTTTGGCCAACACAAGGGACACTGTAAAGTATGTTTGGACCACTCTGAGTCAGAGAGGACAGCACACAAACGTACGCCATTCTCCTTGACTCTGAGAGTGGTCCAAACCCACTTTACAGTGGCCCTCGTGCCAACTAAACTTTGCTGGCTTAACTGTGCCGTCTTAACTCCAGGTTGGGATTGCACCCTAATATATTGCAGCAGTATATTATTGTTTGATAATATATTGTACCCTATGTTTTGTGTTGCAGGGGTGCCATCTGCTGGCCACTGAAGTTAACGGCAGCATTTAGATTTTCAGTGGTTTCCCCATATTCCTCTAACTTTTCTTTCTATCTTTTCACTGATCATTCCATTTCAGTTCTTGTATCCCTATGTGTGGTGCTGGTAGTGGCAGGGACCTGCAACTATCCCTGCCGCTTGTATGCCTCCAACAGAACCACTTGAAAGCATACAATACGGAGATGAAGCTCTCACTGTGGGACATGATATGGTATAGAATCAAGCCCGGTTTGCCTTTTTTTCCCCTAGGTTCTTATTATTTAATCACTACTTACGGGGCAGTAGAGCTTATCAAGAGCTATGACAAGATCACCGTCACCCGGCAGCTGAGCACGGAGGTTCAGGATTCCATCCATCGCTGGGAGAGACGGAGGACCCTTAACAAAGCCCAAGCATCTCGCTCGTCTGTGCAGGTTAGGAGGCAAATGGAGCACATGGGGGTGGGGGGTGAGCTTTCATTGCGCGACCTTTTTCTGCCCTCAGTAGTATAAGCTGGAAAATGGTGATTGTTATCTGGGCCGGGGCTGGCCTTAAGCCTGTATGACCAATGTCGTCACATTGGGCCCCATGCTTTGGGGCCCTCCCCCCACCTTGCACTGCTTCCAGGACGCCCATTGTGAGCCATTTGGAGGCAGGGGCAGGTGGGACGGCCCAAGGTAAAGCTGTTCTGCTCGCCCCACTGACCTGCAGCCCATAGAGAGCCCGTCTGCAGCAGCAGGCAATCTGCTCACTGCACTGGTGCGGGGGCCCCCAAAGTGCAGGGGCTGATAATATATCCTATTGCCTCTCTGTTCCATCTGCCATTCAGAGATAAGCCACCTCTAAAATCCTGAGGTTGCATGCTTCCTAACTTTAGAAACCACATTTAAGCTCTTGTTTCCAGTTCTAGTTGGTGTGACTGCATAGTTTGACTGGTTTGACTGTCCTGGCAGACTATGGTTTGATCAAACCAGAACAGTCCCCTCTACTCTGAGTAAGGGGACATTAGTTTCCTTGCCCAGGGATATGCCCTCACCACCCTGCTGCGTCACACAGAAAGATAAATCAAGTCTGGAAAGGGAATATCATCAGTGCCACTGCTACTAATACACCCCCTTTCCAGCCTTGAGTCTGCCCCCTCCTTGCCCCATTCTCCCCCACCCCCGTTCTGGTCACCTCCCTCCCACCAACCGTGCTTACTGGCACCAAGAGATATTGACGGGCTTCTGACATCTGGCCATTGTTGCTTGCTGCTTGTGGGGGCAGCCCAGCCGCACTTCATGACATGTTGCATTTTGCAACAGCCATCAATCACCTTGCACTGCTGGACCGCTCCTTCCGGCAGTGCGTGGCCCCATTAGGATTGAGCCGTAAAATACAGAAGCCCTCTTAGGGTGCAATCCCAAGCACCCGGTCGTATTGACGCAACATTGTTGCTAGCCTGGTAGCGCTGGCCTGGGAACGCAGGTGCCAAGCCGCCTCTGCACCAGATGAACTCAGCTGAGGGCGGAATTGGGCAGGGGTGGGCAGGCGGCAGATTTGCCACCCCAGGGCGGGGGTGGGCCCAGGAAGTGGTCTTTAGGCCACATCCAAGGCTTCGTCCCCAGGCTGCATAGCTCCAATTCACGCTGCTCATCTTCCTTAGTTCTGCACCTGCGATTTTGCAGGCGCAGATCCAAGGAACCTATAGGGGAGATAGGAGTTTCCACTGGTTCAAGGGCACAAAACATGCCCTTGCGCCAGGGAGGCTCCTGGTACCTCCCGAGCTGTGTTCGATGCAGCGCAGGCCCACTGGCCTGACTGTTCCAGAGCAGTTTAGGATTGGAGATCAGTGCAGGATTGGGGATTAGGATTAGCACAGCTGCCTGTTAACAACATTGTTCCAGAGGTCTGTTCCCTAACTTGTTTTGATCTTAAGTCTAACATCACTTCTTTAAAGGCAGGAAGGCTTGCATTAGTGGCACAATGGAAGAATTGCTAGTTAATTTCCCCCACTTTTCTTTCTTTGCTCGTGAGGAAATCTGACAATTGATCCTTCAAGAGCCCTGGAAATTCTCACGATACTTTTGACAACAGAAAAAAAGCCCCAGTCAGCCACATTCATATCTTGGATGTTCATAAGTTAAATGTTCTTAAGTAGGGAGAATACTGTAAAATTGACTATGAGTTCATTTTAATTGATTACTCATGTTTTTCTTTTTCACTAAGGGCACAGTCCTAACCTGGAATTAGGCCGGCACAGTTAGGCCAGCAAAGTTTGGCTGGCACAAAGGACACCGTAAAGTATGTTTGGACCACTCTCAGAGAGGCTAGCACACAGACAGATGCCATCCTCCCTGACCCCAAGAGTGATCCAAAAGCACTTTTTGGTGGCCCTTGTGCCACCCAAACCTTGCTGGCCTAACTGTGCCTGCCAAACTCCAGGTTAGGATTGTGCTCTTAGACTTTGCCATCTTGCCTCAGGATTCAGCCACAGAATAACAAAAAGCAAAACTCACATACTCACTAGCTACAGCCTTGGGAAACTATGGATATTTTCACACAAGAGGTTGAAATCTATTCTAATGGGTCGTTGTTGCTATTATGACCCATGTAGGCTAAGATGTAAATTCTGCTTATCTTCCAGGGTCTTGCTCACACTAACAACATACACATGAGGCCCCAATGGCACAAGAAAGAAAGCACTTTCTGTATTCTGTGCAAAAAGTATTTTGTATACCTTTGAGCTTAAAAGCCATTTAAATCATCCTTAGCTTCAACCACAAGGTGGCAGCAGAGACCATTTCCTCACTTAAAAAAGCCTGCTCTTAAATTTTTTTGAATTGAACTATTTTAATTCAAAAGCAGATGACAAGGTAAACTAAAGGCAGCTTCACTATACTGTTTTCACCTGAACCAAGGCAAGCAGCCTTAGGGTCAAACGAGATGTCACTTTGCACATGTGATTTCTTTTTTTCAGATTCAGTAAATAGCAACTGGATCACAGTGTCTCTGCCAAGGCCTCCCTCTTAGTGGGGAAGATGCAGAAGTTAACCCCTTGTCCCCATATTGTTGTACTCCCATTCTGCAATCCAGCTGCTATGCATCACATTTAGAAACCAAGCACTCTATCCCCAATCACGTAAAGAAATGCCTGCTTTGAACACTAGAAACTTCTGCAAGGTCTTTCTCCCTAAAACAGGCCCATCAGTTGTGTGCCATGTGCGCGTGTGCACACGCACACGCACGCACACACACACACACATACACACACACACCCCTTTCTTAACAAGGAGCAACAGGGGTCTGGCTGTATGACATCTCCAAATAGCTGTAATTAAGAGCACAGTGCTAACCTGCAGTTAGGCCAGCAAAGTTTGGCTGGCATAAGGGACACCTCAAGGTGTCCTAACTCAAGGTTAGGATTGCACCTCAGTCTTCAGTTCAGTTCTCATCACAAGCATGAGCATATTGGGGGGGGGGGCAATCCTAATCAACTTTCCAACACTGACTTAGCCGTGCCAATGGGGCATGTGCTGCATCCTGCAGTTGGGAGGCAGCAGTCACAGATGCCCCTTCAAGGTAAGGGCATATTTGTTTCCTTGCCTTGCATTGCCCTTACCCTGCGCTGAAAAATTGGTTAGGATTGCTCCCTAGGTTGCCTAGGTCAATCCACTATCTCCCAACTTCAGCCCCCTCCCCACAACAGTTGTAATATAATAATTAACATTGGCCTGCTTGACTTGTCCAAATTGCTGAGGTATCTATCATAGACAATGCTTTTATCCCAGGTCATATTGATTTTATATCTGAGTGCTTTATTGTTATTTATGTAGCATCATCCATGTTGTAGTATTACTTTACCTCCGTAACATTAAAAAAAGACATTAGTTCCCTGCCTCAAGTAGATTACAGTCTAATGTTTGAAGGAAGGGGAAGGAGAAGGGGAAATGAAAACAGATGCTTTGCATTAGTTATACTAATTATAACTAATGACTTCCAGAAAATGTTCAAATAGCTGGAATTCTCTATTAATGTATATTGACAGTGCCATGTGTTATATTATCCCCTGCTAAATGGGCAAGAGGCACTTTTTCAAGTGGTGCTCCTCTTATATTTAACAAGGGGAGAGTAATTGTCCCTCTTCACCCCTGCACAGTGTCTTTTCTAGTGGCCGTTGGTGGTGGTGTGCTGCATTTTTTAAGATTGTGAGCCCTTTTGGGACAGGGAGCCATTTAACTTGATTATTATTATTTTATTTGCCTGTAAACCCCTTTGTGGACTTTGTGTTGAAAAGTGGTATATAAATTCTGTTTGATTATTTACACATTCATTATATTTAATATTTGCTCTTTTTTCCAGGATTTCATCACCATCTCCTTTATGGAGGCTGATAACCAAACAAGGACACTGGCCTACCAGACGGATTCCACCACACAGTCTCTGACTCAGCAATGTGCCGAGAAGTTTGATGTCTCAGAACCTCAGGACTTTGGACTCTTCATCCTCGTTGACAACAAAAGCCTGCTGCTGGATAACGAGGCCCTCCCTTACCGAATCAAATCGCACCTCCTGAACAAAGACCCCAAGCCTACCTTCCAGTTTATTTATAAGCAGATAGGTGGAGAAGAGACATCTGTTCCCATCATCAAGGAGGCTGATGTTGTGTAAGAGCAAAGCTGTTCTCTTGCAGCTATCTGTGCAGTGTGTCCTCTTGCCCAACGTCCTGATTTTTCACCCGTTGCAGAAGCACAATGGAACAAGCTGAACGGTGGTGGAACAAACCTATGCAGGGCATTTTCTCACTTAGAACCGTTAAGTGAAATATTCCAAGCAAACGTCAGTCTTGGAAAAACTTGAATCTTTTCAGACCTCAAAACTTGAGCGAATGATGTCGTCATCATGCTAGTGGCCCTGGTACAAAAATGACCAGTTAGAGCTTTTGAGCAGTATGACAACATCTCAGGCTATAGAGTGTCAAAGCCATGATATCCTCATAGGTAGCCCAAGTAGTACCTGAGGCAGGAAATTCAAATGGCACTTTCCATGGATGTAAAAGGATCACAGAAATGTACACCAGCAGTTCCCATAGTCCTCCTCAAATGTTGGGACCGCTGTAAGTATTTGCAGGGGCAGGGATTGGGGTTCGGGAGGGTGTCCCGATGGCGCCACAGTGATTGCAACACTGCGGGGACCCAGTGCCCTTTTAATGTACCTGGTGGGTCGAGGGGGACCTTCGGGAGGCCTGCAACATCCTCCATGGGTCTCCCTGAAGGCAAAAAGAGCCCATTTTGAGCACAAACGTGTGCTTCCTGGTTTCACGTGCAAACTGGAACTGTGCATTTGTACTCAAAATAGGGCTCTTTTTGCTTTCAGGGAGACCCACGGAGGGGGCTGCGGGCAGTGGCGTCATGCTGCCGGAACGCTGGGCGGGAGGAACGGGTGAGCGGCAGCCCGCCCATTGTGTTCCGCTCCGTTTCGCCGTTTCACGGGGGCGGGGAAGACGGCGAAACGGGGCGGAACACAATGGGCGGGCTGCCGCTCACCCGTTCCTCCCGCCCAGCGTTCTGGCTGCATGACGCCGCTGGCTGCGGGCCTCCCGAAGGCCCCCCCGACCCACCAGATATGTTAAAAGGATACTAGTTGCCCGCAGAGCTGTGATCGCTGCAGCACCGTTGGGACACCTGAAACTGGGCCTCTCCCATTAAGGTGGAATGGCCCAGTTTTGCTTACCAATGGTGGATCATGACCAATAGATTGGGAAGCACTGATATAGACTACTTGAGATGTTTGCTGCCTCTGTAAGATATCCCCAGATATCTCTCTGAGGTGGTATGACCCACCTTGCCTAACAGGAAGGCTCACCCTGGCTATTAAAGAAGTTATATGAGTCTGCATATAATATTGAGTCTAATTCAATACATAGCCCATTTTGGGGCCGATTTGGTGATGGCACAGAATTTTTCTGTTACTTAAGATGATGTGCATCTCCCAATGATGCATTTTTTTCCATATGATGTTCTAAGAATATGTCTTCCTCGCCTTAGATAATGTTTTATCAAATCTGTGTTGCAAGGATGCCTCTTTGAATGTAAATGTATTTATTTCCTTGCGTTATAGTATGTATTTGGATACTATGTCTGGTTCATGGAGGCAACATCAACAAAGACTTTGGTGTGGTGCAAATGCTCACCTCCACAACATCAGTTTGGCCTTCTTGAATAACTCAAATAAAGGAACTCAGGGTCATGGGATGGCCTTTCAACCACCAGCCTTTCTGTTGTACATGTTTTCTCTGATCATCTCAACCTTTGAATGATAGTGTAATTTTGTGACTTACAGTAGGTTGTTACGTAACATCTGCCACAGCTTGACGTTATCTGTCAACATTCCTCCCACTAATTTTGTTCTCTTCAGAACGACTCAACCTTGACATTCAAATCCCACACAAAAAGCTTACATGTTACTAGTTTCCTCTCTGAAAATGAATCTAAGCACCATTAGAGCATGTCAACATACCATGCCAGCATTGCTTCATTTGGGCTTCGAAGTAAGAGCTTTATCGCTCATTGAAGATGAAGAATGGGAGAGGGCAAGTGTATAACCAATCAGGAAGCACAGTGGGTTGCCATCAGTCCCCCACTACTGTGGATCTGGGTCCAAGCCACAATGCTTCTGTTTTGGCCAACTGGGAGTTGGCCAAACAAGGTGTTGGCCAATGCTTCTGTTTTGGCCAACACCTTGCACCTAGGCCTCTCCACCAGCTTCTAAACAGGATTCCTGTTTATATGGACATTAAAATGTAGGAATATGAAATGACTCAGCAGAACAGGGCTCCTAACTGGTAATGCCACATAGCCTGAGAACACTAGTTTTCTGTAGACTTGGCACAAGTTTGGATTTTAACTAAGACCAAGTGCAGGTTTAAACCCATGCATGTCATGCAGAAGATCTGTCCTTTCGCCTTTTACTAGGAGCATGTCCAGCTTTAGCCTGAGGCAGGTTCAAGATGTCACATACTAGCCATCAACTGGGGCACAATTTAAGGAACAAAAGTTGAACAGCTATCCAAAATGGGCTGAGCCTTCGGGTGCAATCCAACACCCTCTGTTTGGCCGATGCAATGTGCTTGGGTCTGCCCAACGTCACTAGCGCCAACGTGGGGGTGCCAGTGGGCACCCCTGCATCAGCGCTATAGCTCTTGGGCCGATACTAGCATGGTCGTGCCGGGCCGCCTTTGCGATAGCTGAACTCGGCTGGTGCAAGAGCGGTTTTCCCAGAGCGGGAGGAAGCAACTGGGCGGTGAGTAAGTGGGCTAGTAAGTGTGCTGGCCCAGGAAGGGGGCGGGGTTGGGATGTGGCCAGTAGGCCACATCCAAGGCTCCGTCCCCAGGCCACACAGCCCTGATTTGGACCGCGCGGCTTCCACAGCTCTGCGCCTACTATTCAGCAGGCGCAGATCCAAGGAACCCTATGGGGAGGCTGGACATGCCCTTGCCCCGGAGAGACTCCCCCAGTGTGCCTAAGGGGCACTAGATATGGCACAGACCCACCAGCCTCACCATTGCAGCGCTATTTAGGATTGCGCTCTTAATCTGGGCACTGGTCCCAAAAAAGAGAGGTGGAGAAATGCAACCAAGGATAAGAGCTGGGCCACGTCATTGCACCTATACAGTAATCTCAGCGACACATGCAAGCCAGTTAGTGCCAGAGGCAGATCTAAGGGAGGGCAAAGCTCTAAGTGTTGCAAGAAGCCTTACCCTGACATGTAAATCCCTCCTCTCCCTTGCTGCTGTAGCCAGTAAGCAACGCCAAGATGTTGCTTTTCCCTGTGAGGATTGGCTAAAACAGTGCAGGAGAGGAGTGATTTCCACTGCAAAGTAAGGCTTCTTGCAAAACTTAGAGATTTGCCCTCCCTTAGATCTGCCTCTGGTTACTGCATGGCCTTTCAGCCTGCCCTTGGATTCAGGTTGCAATATGCGCTTGTCAAATCCCATGTCTCACCCACCCACCCACCTACTGCTTGACCTCTTTTGAGTTCTCTTGGGAACTGGACGATGTGCAACAGATCTTGCCATGATTGTCATTGAATGAAAACCACCAATCAGTGCGAACAAGCTAGGCTAACGAGAGAGATTTCCAAGCACTGCTGAATTAGCGGTGAATGGGGTCCCATTTGGCCCTGATGCGGCTCCGTCCAAATCTTTCTCACAATTAGAACTGCTGCATGTTGTGCTCTGGAAAATGGTGGCTTAACTTCCTTAGGTGGCACAACTAAGCTTCAGATGAGGCTTTTCCTCTCCCCATATCCTGGACACTCAAACTATCCCCATTTGCCACCAACTGTCCTGGTTTTCTTCTAGCTATTCCTAAAATTTAATGGTTCCTGTTTTATCCCTATTTGGAAGCAATTGTGCAGATGTCTTTTCAAAATGGTCAATTTACACTACCAAAGTGAACATTCTTCAGGTTTCAGAACTCTGGCTGGAAACCCTAGAATAACATTTCTCAAAGTGTGCTCTGAAAAGCCCTGGAGTTTGCCAAAACCCGTTCAGGGGCCCCACAAGCACACCATGTGGCTCAGGGGCATAGCTGAAGAAGTGCAGGGGGATGCAACTGCACCGGGCAACAAGCTTTAAGGGTGCAACAAGCTGAGTTTGACACTAGTGGCCAAAATTGTAAAAACCTTGATATGTATGAATATATAGCGTTCAATGCTGAATTTAATGCAGAATTCAATTAAACAAAGCAGAATGTAATATCTTTATTCTATCAAACATTATGGCAAAACCCCCAGAAAAAAATACAATTGTCATGTAAAAATTGCAATTTTTATTTTTATTTATTTCATTTTGAAGAATTTATATCCCACCTTTCCCATGCCGAAGCAAATGCCCAAGGCGGCTTGCATGGGCAGGCTAATCTAAACCACCATTTTTCAATGGGGTTTTTACAAATATACAATATTCTATGATTCCGCTGGAGAAGGAAGTGGCAACCCACTCCAGTACTCTTGCCAAGAAAACCCCATGGATTACAGAACAAAAAGGCTAAACGATATGACACTGGAAGATGAGACCCTCAGGTCGGAAGGTGTCCATTATGCTACTGGGGAAGAGCAGAACACGAGTACTAGTAGCTCCAGAAAGAGTGAAGTAGCTGGGCCAAAACTGAAAGGAAGCTCAGCTGTGGATGTGTCTGGAAGTGAAAGGAAAGTGCGATGCTGCAAAGAACAATACTACATAGGAACCTGGAACGTCAGATCTATGAATCAAGGCAAGCTAGATGTGGTCAAACGTGAGATGTCAAGGCTGAACATCGACATCCTGGGAGTTAGTGAACTAAAGTGGACAGGAATGGGAGAATTTAATTCAGATGACCATTATATTTGCTACTGTGGGCAGGAATCCCTTAGAAGAAATGGAGTAGCCTTCATCGTGAACAAGAGAGTGAGAACAGCAGTACTGGGGTATAACCTCAAAAATGATAGAATGATTTCCATTCGGATCCAAGGCAAACCTTTCAACATCACAGTAATCCAAGTCTACGCCCCAACCACTGGTGCTGATGAGGAAGAAGTTGACCGCTTCTATGAAGACCTAGAACAGCTTCTAGAATTAACACCCAAAAAAGATGTCCTTCTCATCATAGGGGATTGGAATGCTAAAGTAGGCAGTCAAGAGGTAAGAGGAATAACAGGCAAGTTTGGTCTTGGAGTACAAAATGAAGCAGGGCAAAGACTGATAGAGTTCTGTCAGGAGAACACATTAGTCATTGCAAACACGCTTTTCCAGCAACACAAGCGGCGACTGTACACATGGACTTCACCAGATGGTCTACATCGAAATCAGATTGATTACATTCTTTGCAGCCAAAGATGGAGAAGTTCCATACAGGCAGTCAAAACAAGACCTGGAGCTGACTGTGGCTCAGATCATCAGCTTCTTCTTGCCAAATTCAGGCTTAAACTGAAAAAAGTAGGGAAAACCGCTAGGCCCTCCACGTATGACCTAAATCAGATCCCCTACGAATATACAGTGGAGGTGACAAATAGATTTAGGGGCTTAGATTTGGTAGACAGAGTGCCTGAAGAACTTTGGACGGAGGTCTGTAACATTGTACAGGAGGCAGCAACTAAAACCATCCCAAAGAGGAAGAAATGCAAGAAGGCAAAGTGGCTGTCTGACGAGGCTTTACAAATAGCTGAGGAAAGGAGAGAAGCCAAAAGCAAGGGAGAAAGGAAAAGATATACCCAACTGAATGCAGATTTCCAGAGAACAGCAAGGAGAGATAGGAAGGCCTTTCTAAATGAGCAATGCAAAGAAATAGAGGAAAACAACAGAATGGGGAGGACTAGAGATCTTTTCAAGAAAATTGGAGATGTCAAAGGACAATTTCATGCTAAGGTAGGCACAATAAAGGACAAAAATGGCAAGGACCTAACAGAAGCAGATGAGATTCAGAAGAGGTGGCAAGAATACACAGAGGAACTCTATAAGGCCGATCTAAATGTTCCTGATAACCACAGTGGTACAGTCACTGAGCTCGAACCTGACATCCTGGAGAGTGAAGTCAAGTGGGCTTTAGAAAGCCTCACTAACAACAAAGCTAGTGGAGGTGACAGCATTCCAGCGGAATTACTCAAAATCTTAAAAGATGATGCTGTCCAAGTGCTGCTCTCCATATGCCAGCAAATTTGGAAAACCCAACAGTGGCCACAAGATTGGAAAAGATCAGTCTACATTCCAATCCCAAAGAAGGGCAATGCCAAAGATTGCTCGAATTACCGCACCATTGCACTCATTTCACATGCTAGCAAGGTCATGCTCAAAATCCTACAAGCTCGGCTTCAGCAGTATGTGAATCGAGAACTACCAGATGTACAAGCTGGTTTCCGAAGAGGCAGAGGAACTAGAGATCAAATTGCCAACCTTCGCTGGATCATGGAGAAAGCAAGAGAGTTCCAGAAAAACATCTACCTCTGCTTCATTGATTATGCTAAAGCCTTTGACTGTGTGGATCACAACAAACTGTGGCAAGTTCTTGAAGAGATGGGAGTTCCAGACCACCTGATCTGCCTTCTGAGAAACCTTTATGCGGGTCAGGAAGCAACAGTTAGAACTGGACATGGAACAACCGACTGGTTTAAAATTGGGAAAGGAGTACGACATGGCTGTATATTGTCACCCTGCTTATTTAACTTATACGCAGAGTACATCATGAGGAAGGCAGGGCTGGATGACTCACAAGCTGGAATCAAGATTGCTGGGAGAAACATCAACAACCTCAGATATGCAGACGATACCACTCTACTGGCAGAAAGTGAGGAAGACCTAAAGAACCTTTTGATGAGGGTGAAAGAGGAAAGTGCCAAAATTGGCTTGAAGCTCAACATTAAAAAGACTAAGATCATGGCAACCACTCCCATCACTTCCTGGCAAACAGAAGGGGAAGAAATGGAAGCAGTGACAGACTTTATTTTCCTGGGCTCCAAGATCACCGCAGATGGTGACTGCAGCCATGAAATTAAAAGACGTTTACTTCTTGGGAAGAAAGCTATGGTGAACCTAGATAGCTTAATCAAAAGCCGAGACATCACCCTGCCAACAAAGGTTCGCATAGTCAAAGCGATGGTTTTCCCAGTAGCCATGTATGGCTGTGAGAGCTGGACCATAAGAAAGGCAGAGCGTCGAAGAATCGATGCTTTTGAATTATGGTGTTGGAGAAGACTCTTGAGAGTCCCCTGGACTGCAAAGAGATCCAATCGGTCAATTCTCCAGGAAGTCAAGCCTGATTGCTCCCTGGAAGGACAAATGCTGAAGCTGAAGCTCCAATACTTTGGCCACCTGATGAGAAGAGAGGACTCTTTAGAAAAGACCCTCATGCTGGGAAAGATTGAAGGCAAAAGGAGAAGGGGGCGACAGAGGATGAGATGGTTAGATAGTGTCACCGAAGCAATGAATATGAAATTGGGCGAACTCAGGAAGCTAGTGGAGGACAGGGAGGCCTGGCGTGCTGTGGTCCATGGGGTCGCGAAGAGTCGGACACGACTTAGCGACTGAACAACAAATGATTCACCGAATCCTCAGTTCCAGATGTAGCCTTCACAGTGTGGTTCTCTCCTCTAGCTGTGTGACATCGAGCTTCAGCAGGTGATTGTACATCCAGCCTGGACAGGTCCTCAAGTTTGGGCTCTGCTCTTTTGCCAGCTGGCCTTCTCACAACATTCCCACACTGGCTAATCAGCTCCACAGTGACTCCATTCTGTCACAACAGGTACTGCAGCTTGTCACAGCCTGGCATTCTGTCTCCCATCCAAAAATAGTATGAGTATTTATGAGTAATACTGTCATGTTATATACCATTCGATGTGGAATTTCAGGCAGAATGCAATGAAACAAATCAGGAGTGTAATATCCCCATTCAATCAAAAGTTATTGTCAAAAAACTAAGAAAATGAAAATACAACTGTGATGTAACTTCCTGTTTTGATGTCACTTCCAGGCTACACTTTTATTAGCTACGCCAGTGATGTGGCTACGATCTGCTTGGTGCATTGCTACTCTGTGCGTGTGCCAGTTCTCTGGGGCTCTCCAAGACATCCTTGTCTTGTGTGGCCATGTCTGTGCATGAACCCTGCAGTGCGTCACCTACCCCATTTTTTGTCCTGCAGCTTTTGAGGATCACATGGAACTTGCGATCTGTTGTGATGGGAAATCATCATTTATTTTTATTTTTTAGGCAAAGCAACAAGCACTGTTGGGGTTCTGAAAATCAGTGGCCAGCTCAGCACAGGGGAAATGAATGTCTTCTACAGAATGTGTAATAGGGGAGGCTGGGGGTGCAGGCATTGATCCCTGATGTGAGACCAGGGTTCCAGAGGGAGTAGGATTGCAAGGCCTTCGTTTAGCTGTGTCGGAGTTAGTTCCCCTCCCGGATAATTGCACCTGGTGGTGGTGGCGGCTTGAAACTCCACTTCTGCTGCTGCTGGTGTTTTTGATCCATTGCAATCATGTGACGGGTTGGGTGACCCATTTACTGAGTGACTCAGACGCTGCATGTGATTTGGCAGCCGATTGGCTAGAACTTACTCAGCTTCAGGAAACTTTGCTCTCAGAAGTAGCTTCCTTGCACAATCCAGGCAAACAAACATCTTGGGTTAAACAGATTTTATGGTTTGATAAGAATTCAGTGACTCTCAGAGGCAATGTGTGAGTGGGGGGAGGGGTCAGTGAGGGGAAGGGGATCTGCTGCTACACCTGGCTGGCCTTCGTACTATGCCGCCGCCACCGCATCTAATTAATGACTGGGCCAGGCAGTTGTCCAGGAAAGTGGAAAGATTAATTGGGACAGTTGAATCCTTGTTCAATTACGAGGCACATTGGGCGGCCCCAGGCAAGGTGCTATCTTTTAAGAGCAGAATTGTTGTGTGATGTGTGTATTTCCTCTTTTAGGAGCCAAGGGTGAAAGGCAGCAGGAGGGGCATAGCTAATAAAAGTGCAGCCTAGTGCAGAGGGCAAAATATTGCCCAGAAGGTGACATCACAACAGGAAGTGACATCACAGTTGTATTTTCATTTTGCTTGAAAAGCGGTCTGCACCAATCCAGATGGGTGCGCGTGTGTGTGCATGCACCCATGCACAGAAATGTGGTCTTTTGGCCGTAACTCTTGATAGAGTAAAGATATAACACTCTGGTTTGTTTCATGGCATTCTGCATTAAATTTCCTTTCCAAAGATATATAGCATGATGGTATTAATCATACATACCAAGGTTTTCACCATTTTGACTGCAAATTTCAAGCTCAGCTTTTTGCCCCCCTAAAGCTTGTTGCCCGGTTCGATTGCACCCCCCTGCACTTCTTTAGCTATGCCACTGGGCAGCAGGCTGAGACCAGCCACAGGGTGGCACAGGGTGGGGGAGAGTTTCAGCTTTACGGGAAAGCCCGTCAGAATGGTTGGCCTGACGCAAACATCTCAGGGCCTCTCACAATCCTCTTCTATTCCCAGGCAAACAAGAAACTTGAAACCATCAGATGACTAGCGGGGCTTGTGGGTGTTGGGACTTTTTTTCCCCCCATAACAAAACTGCACAAAAGTGGACTTTCCCAGTAACAAGTAGTTGATTGATTAAATAGTTGAGTGATTAGACCCAGCCTGCCAGGTGCGACCGCTGTTCTCCCATCTCTAATATTGTGCAGACAAGACAAGAGAAGGCTATTATTAGCTGTAGGATTAAGCAAGATTTAGCAAGGGTGGTGCCTGGAGGCTGAGCTGTAGGAATGGCGACAGTGTGCAGTGACAGTGTGAATGGTGACAGTGTGCAGTGGATTCACTGGTCTGGACTACAGCACAGGAGTCTCTCCACTCGCTGCTAAGCTGCGCAGTGGCTGTCCAGTGCTGTTGTGTGCAGGCACAGAGGGCAGCCAGCTGGTGGGATGGAAAAGGCTAACGTCATGCACAATTCCCTTCCTTGCTTCGCGTGATTAAACGTTTGCAACCTCCTTGAGCACAAGGTTTCATTTCCTGACCTCCTGATTGCAAAAAGCCATTGCTGACCTTGAGAGATAATAGATTTGGCTACTGGGAAAACAGGATTTGGGCCGCTGCCACCCCCTCCACCACCCCCACCACACGGAACATCAGGGTTCCGCTGGTCTCAGCCCTTCTATCAGGAAACTGAGGAAATCAGTGCTTTCTCGTGATGACTCCATTGTGAAACCAAAGATCACAAGTTCTCAGATGACCTTGGCTTGCCTAGTGGCACGTGAAAGAAGGCTGGATAACAAAGGAACTATCTTGACTGCTGCCGCCTAATCTGGTAACAGAGACTCCTGTGTTTTGCATTCTCCATTGCAGTGGTATTCAAACTGTGGGGCGAGACCCACTTGGTGAGTCGCAACCTGATGTCAGGTGGGTTGCAGAAAGCTGGGAGCAGCCATTTTGGAAGCTGCAGACCTTAACTCTTGCTATATTCCTGTGAGTGTTCACAGTTTGAATTTTCAAGTGAGGAGGGTTTTTAAAAACATTTTTTTTTAGTTCAGTACTTTTACATAATATTTTGACTAGTCTTGCTTTCTGTCAGAGAGGTTTCATAGTTGTGCAATTGCTGCAATCCAGGAATAACAGTTTGCATGCCAGGAATGTCATTTGATTATGTCACAATGATGGCACTTCCTGCTTGGTGGTGTCACTTCTGGCTATGACATCACTTCCGGGGGGTTCCAACATGAGTGCCATTCTAGAACATAAGAATATAAGAAGAGCCAGCAATCAGCATAAGAACATAAGAAGAGCCTTGCTGAATCAGGCCAAAGGCCCATCTAGTCCAGCTTCCTGTATCTCACAGCGGCCCAACAGGTGCCCCAGGGAGGCACGAGACACAAGACGCTTGCATCTTCTTGCCACTCCCTTGCACCCGGTACTCTGAAGTAGCCTACTACTAATGTAAGGAGGTTGCACAATCCATCATGGCCTATAGCCCACGATGGACTTTAGTTCCAGAAATCCGTCCAATCCCCTCTTAAAGGCATCTAGACCAGATGCCATCACCACCTCCTTTTTTTACATTCTAAAAAGTAGGCCCTGTTCTAAAAAGTTTGAGAAGCACCGCTCCATTGCATGCAAACTTGAGACAGTGCAGTTTAACTGAGGTTGCAATTTTCTGCCTGCTGAGCAGTTCCCCATCGGAACTCAGCATGGCACTTATTTCTTAGTGTCTCATGCACCTAGAGATGGAACACATCCAGATTCATACATGGCGGAGAGGCAACCTGCACACCTAAGGCTTGCTGCAGCTCATGCATACACAATAATCTGAATCCGGTGTCTGGGCCTCTATTGCAGAAATAGAAGCTTTGCTGCTTGCTTTAAGGTATCTGTTTAATTTTCAATTATGCACCCAGAGCATAGTGGAGTCAAATCTTTCCAGGGAGCTTCCATCCAAAGAACAATGAATCTCTTCAGCACAGGCCCTTGGACTTCCTACTGCTTGCAGCAATGGGGAGCCAATATAACTGTCACACGTTCCACATCTTTGTACATTGTTCATGGATCTCGATCCTGAAATACCGTATATTAAGAGCACAATCCTAAACTGGAGTTAGGCCAGCATAAAATAAGCCAGCAAAGTTTGGTCAGCACAAGGACCACCAGGCTATATCTTGTTTAATTTTATGATCCACGGGGCTGGTTGCTTGCTGTTTTATAAATTTTTAAATTGTATTTTAACATTGTTTTAAATTGTTTCTATTGTTAAATTTTGTTTTTATTGTAATGCCGCCTTGGGTGCCTTCGGGCAAAAAGGCGGGATATAAATCTAATAAATAATAATAATAATAATAATAATAATAATAATAATAATAATAATAATAATAATAATAATAAAGTATTTTTGGACCATTCTAGGAGTCAAGGAGGATGGCTCACATCTGTGTGCTGGGCTGGCCTCTCTGACTCCGAGAGTGGTCCAAACATACTTTACAGTGTCCCTTGTGCTGGCCAAACTTTGCTGCCTTAGTTTATGCCGGCCTAACTCAGTTTAGGATTGCACCAGTGATGTCCTGCAGGGGGTACGCGGGGGTACGCGAGTACCGGTTTCTAGGATTACAGTTGGCCCCGCCCATTCGCCCACCCACTCGTTGACTCCGCCCCCTGCAACATTTGAATTTCCTGCACGTTTGAGTTGCCTGCACATTCTCAGAGCCAGGCAGGCAGCGAGCGGAGCCTTGCCTTGCCTTGCCACTGAAAAATGAGCTGCTCTGGGGTTTTGGGACTGTTGGGTCACTTTAACATGATGCCAGGCCTCCTTAACATGTTCTGGGGGTGCTGTGGAATACTGTTGCAACTGTTGGGTCAGTTTAAAATCGTCTGAGGCCTCAAAAAGGGCTTTTTTCATGTCACTTCCTGCCACGACATCACTTCCGGCTTATGACGTCACTTCCGGTGGGCGGGTCCCGACATGTGCCAATCAAAAGTGAGTACCTGTTGTTAAATCATTTAGATAACACCACTGGATTGCACCCTAAAGCTGATTCACAAACAGCCTCTGCTTGAGGATATCCACATAGGAGCAAGCATGTGGCTCACAATTCAACCCGCTCAACCAGCATACTATGCTCAGCGGCCTCCATGCACATGAATCCTGCTCATCTGATCTGTCTACCCCTTTGCAAGGACTGTAGCTACAGCAGCCACAAGTCATTTATATTCTACCACACTTTTGCTAGTTTAGATGAATGCCTTTGATCAAAGGAGCCATGAAAAGTTAAATCACTGGCAATCATGAGCCCAAGTGACTGCACAGCTGTTATGCTATGTTTACGCACAAAAAGACCAACACATGACAATGGTATATATATCCATATTCACAATATTCCTATTCATTCATGTTAAGTGGGCATGGAACAGTGACACAGGCAGCTATGCTACCTGAGGCTGTGTTCATGTCTGTTCCTTATCCTGGAGCCAGATGCTACTTTTTAAAAGGAAGCACCACTACCCATATGTATTTCATCCACCTGTATAGCCTCTAGTCAAATAGGGAGAGAGTGTTTTTGAAAAACCTGCAAAGCCTGTTTGCCAAAGGCCTGTTTGCCAAAGCAAGCCATTTAACCTTATAATTATTTTTTTGCCTGCAAACTGCATTGTGAACTTTTGTTGAAAAGCAGTGTATAAATACGATTGCTTGACTAAGCTGCAAACATATCACATAGGTTTGCTTTTCAGAACTCATGATTGAGAGGTAATTTGTACCTGGGCCCAGGAGCCAAAGGATGGGACCCAGAAATTCCTGGGACCTTATATTTTCTGATCTACCCAGACACTCTGTCCTAGGAGATGCTGAGAATGCAGCTATGGACATGTGGCAGCAGCTGCTGCCACCAGTGGCGTAGCTAGGTCATTTTGCACCTGGGGCCCAAGAATGTTTTATACCCTATCCCCGGACAAAATTCGTGGACTCATCATACAGGCCCTTGGATAAGACACTTGTATTTTGGGGTATATGTTTTTGGCCATAGTTTTTGCTAGAATGTGTTACACTCTGGTTTTTTCCACTGAATTCCTGGTGAAATTCTTCATCCAACGGTATACAGCATGATGGTATCATTCCTTAAAACTGGGATTTTAAAAACTATGATTTTTACAAAAGACACTTTATTTTTGGTTTTTAGGTTCATGGCCATAACTTTTGCTAGAATAGAGACATTACACTCCGTTTTTTCAATTGAATTCCGGGTGAAATTCTGCATCCAACGGTATATAGTATGATGGTAGTATTCCGTAAATCCACAATTTTCAAAATGTGGGGTTCGGTGGTGACACCCCCCACCCCGAGGATGGCACCTGGGGTGCTGCGCCCCCCGTTCCATAGGTAGCTATGCCACTGGCTGCCACAAGCCAAGGAATGCATGCATGACACTCCTCAACACAGTGTCAAATCCGGGAGGAAACTGGCCTGCTACAGTAGCTCTTTGGCTTGTGGATCTGCATATCATGAAGGAGTGCATAGGAGCTCAGGGACTCAGCTGTAGGACTACAGCTGCTGTAGTTTTGGTACACAAAAGATACTTCCCATTCTAGTGTTAGCCTAAACATGACGATGATAGTTTTCTGCAATGATTTTCTTTTTTAAAAGATTTAAAAGCAAGTTAAGAGTGTATTTGATTTTGCATACTACTGCGTCTAACTGCTGATTGCTGTGAGAAAAAGTAGACCTGAACTTGCATCAAGACATCTGCTAGATCTGGGTTGGCTCCAGAGATTTTTTCCAGCATTTCACCCCCTCCCCTCCTGGGAAGGGGCCCAAAATAAACTTTGTAACCTCTGATAAAATTCCTCTTGGAGGCTCTGCTGCTGATCATATACAACAAGTCCCAGACACCACTTTTATTACGGTGGTTTATGGTGTCATTGAGAGGAACAGAAACGCAATGAATGACTAAGAGGTGTAAAGTTGACACTTTACCAGATTTCCTCTTCTAGGACCTGGAATTATCCAGAACTCCCAGCCTGTCAAAGGGATTCCCCCCCCAGCCTTAAAATAATTCCTTTCTGCTCAGAGTCCTCTGCCCCAATACTCCCCCATACCTAGTAGTTAGTGCTGAAAATCCCATTTTGAAAGTAGCAGCAATAAAAATGCATTTGCAAGTTTAAGTGCAGCTATGTAAAAGAAGGTGGAGCAAAGCCGTCATTCACCCTGGATGGGCAAACAGTGGTGGTACCAAGAGAAGACTGGGGACTGAGTGTTCTAATTTATGCTTGGCCGGAAAGTTAAAATGCCCCCGAATTCCCAAGCTATTTGCCCCTCTACCTTGGGTCCAGGGACCCCCAATCTAAATGGGGATTGAAGGTACAATCCTAAACCGAGTTAGGCCAACATAAACTAAGCCAGCGAAGTTTGACCGTAAAGTATGTTTGGACCACTCTCAGAGTCAGAGCCCAGCATACAGACGTGAGCCATCCTCCCTGACTCCGAGAGTAGTCCAATCACGCTTTATGGTGACCCTTGTGCTGGCCAAACTTTGCTGGCCTTATTCCAGTTTAGAATTGCGCTCTGACAGAGGAGGCATATCCATGTGCCTATTTTCAATGTCTTGAGCATTTACTTCCATGGCTTTACAATGTAATCATCAAAATTGGCCATGGATGGCAGTTTTTTTGCCTATCCCACACTGGTGAGGGAGGGATGGGCATTCAGTAGGTTTCATGATTTACACTTGTGTTCAATGACGTTAAACCCCAACCTTACTCTGGTGTCTTCCTTTGGGGTGGTGTAAGGGTAATAGGCTACCTCAGAATGTCAGGTACCTCAGAGTGGCAGTGAGATACAAGTATCTGGTTGTCTTGTGTGCTCCCTACGGCAATTACTAGTTGTCAGCAATTACTAGTCTCCTCCTCCGAAAACCTGTTGCACTCCCCAAAAACCCAGTAATTCTGAATGTTTGAAAACCCCATATTTAAAAGGCTTGTGTGTTCAGGAAAGGGATACAATTTCAAATCACCCACTTCAAGAAAGAAGACAAAGGTTAGCCTCAATTAATCATACACACTGAATCTTTTAATCCACATGTTACTCCAAATACAATCTCTCGCCGAGTTGGGTAAACAAGTTAAACAAGAAACCTAACAGCAGTAGACAGTCTCCTTCAGAGAGAGCCAGTGCAATAACCTTGCTGTCACAGCGGGCTATGCCCTTTTGAGTGTTCCTGTCCCAATTTTAAATGCCTGCGCATTTTAAAGCACAAGCAATACTTTTTCCTCCCCAGACGTTTGCAAAGTTTGAAAGTAACAAAACAAAACAAAAACATAATTCAAACACTATGAAATTTTATTCCTGAGCCAATGCTTAAAAAAAAGCTTAATCACTTAGCTGTGGATACTCTCTGGTTATTACAGCATTAGTTTCAATCGTTAAAAAAACCAACTAAAAACAAACCCCAAATGGAAATAGTGTTCGCTAAAGGCTTGGGAAAGGCTACCATCGGAAACCTGAGTGACAAGTTAGAAAACCAAAAGCAGGTCAGAGCACTTGGGCAAACCAGCACAACTGTTTGTAAACCAGACACTTCATTCATGATGGCCAAAAGAAAACCAAAACGGAACTAATGCAAGAGGAACACAACGCAGGACTGACGATTCTGATCAAGTGGTTCGTTCCAAGAAGCAGCTTCTGGAATGAAGCAAAAAAGACCTGCAACATCTTATGCACCGATGCTTGTCACTGGTCTCTTTTGCTATGTAGGATTTCCTGGGATCCGTTATGATCACTGGATTACATGACTGAAAAAGGGTTTTGTTAATAACCAAGGCACACTTGATCCATGGCCAGCTGTATTCTGTAGGAGGAAAAAAAAAAAAAGGCAGTTGTAAAAACCAAGAGTAATATCTTGCAGCACCAACATATTAAACTAAACCCCACCCAGCCAATGTAGCCATGGCAATGGAACACATGCTGCATCCTGCGTGAGTGCGTGTGTGGGGGGGAGAGATAAGAGTCCCACCCTGGGGTAAGCCTCTTCCACCCCAAAGGGTCTCCTTAGATCTGCAGAAGTTGTTTTGCTGGCACAGAACCCAAGAGACTAAGAGGAAAAGGGAGAGAAACAGGTATAGGATCTTGATGCAAATAGGCTACTTTAGAATGCCAGGCGCAAGGCAGTGGCAACAGAATGCAGGCATCTTGTTGTCTCATGTGCTCCCTGAGGCATCTGGTGGGCCACTGTGCGATACAGAAAGCCGGACTGGATGGGCCCTTGGTTTTTCTTATGTTCTTATGCAACTGCCAGGATCTGTCTGCCCCCCCTTGCCAAGACATTCCCCCATTCCCCCTATTGCCCACTCCCACGCCAGCTTACCAGCATTCCCACAGGTAGCCAACTGTGACAGTGGGCCTCCGACCCCACTATTTGTGGTGGCGGCTCCAAAATGATTGTCGGCAGCACACACCATCATAACCACAACAGCAGAACAACCCAGTTAGGAAGTGGGCTGTTAAATTTCTTTTGGGCAGGTGCAAATGATAAAATGCAAGTTTGAGACAGCAATTCTGTTAAAAAATGTTGAAGTTGACTTGCCACTTCTGCTTTAAACAAAAAGCAAAAACCCAAAATTAATCCAGGCATGACTTTACCTGTCTATGGGGTATCCCATTTCACAGATGTTGACTAAGGCATACAGCTGTCTCAGGGCGTATTCATACTGAAAGGAAGAAAGCAGAAATAAAGTCACTCCTTTTTCCCCTAAGCCAAGCTGTAGGTGTAAGCAGTAGCAATTTTTGCGTGCTGTAGTTTGTGCTAAAGTTGCTTTCACTAGTGCCAGGATTCATGGTAGCTTTTCCTGCTCTCTCCCATAAGAATATTGCATTACACTGAACAGTGCTGAGAGGGCATTACAGGGGCAGGAAGTGGGCGGCAGTGGGGATAGGGTGGGCAGATACGGTGCTGGAAAGGGGCGGGATCAGTGATGTCATTCGGGGGAACGGACCAGAACGGGCGTTCTGGATCCTAATGGGCTCCGTGGCTGGTTCCGGGTTCCCGACAAGTGCCAATCAAAAGTGAGTTCCTGTTCCTAAATCATCTGAATGACACCACTGGGCGGGATCAACGGTGGGTTCCCAGTTCTTATTTATTGAGGTGGTTGCATGAAAAAGGCCACTGCCTTAGTTGAACATCTGCATAGGACTACAGATATTGCTAAATCTCTTTCAGTTGCAACACAGTTGAAAGTAAAGAAATCCAGGTTAAAGCAGTGACCAGGGGAAGACTGGGGCCCCGTTCTGTGTAGTTTGCCCAAGCCTCTTCCCATACAGGGTATCACTACCACTGTTGGTGGCCAAGTTGACCTACAGCTTCAAGCTGCAGAGATGCTCACCAAAGGGGTGTGCCAGTTGAAGCACTGGTCTCTGAAGGAAGTCACTGCGGGCACATAGCAGTCGTGATTCTCGAGGTCCAGCCTGTCCGACAAGATTTTCTTGGTTTGTTCTTCAGAGCCCGTCACAAGCCAGACAATCTTGCGCATGGACTCCTGAATTAGCTCTTTGGCCTGTACATTAGGGGAAAAAAACCAAACCACACACATATTCAAACCCAAGGTGGTGTCCCCCGGTTAGCTCTACAGCAGTGGCCCTCACCCTTGAAGTCGGGACCCCAATGGGGCAGCAAAGCCTCAGTTGTGGGGTCACAGCAATTTATGGAAATGAAAAAGGCTGAAGACTACTGGACTAGAGCACCACCAGGTAAAGGGGAATGCATCTGGTGTACCCCTTCTGGCACCAGGAGACTGCGTCCCAGTCTTGCTTAGGTTCTTAGCAATTGAGCTAAAATCGCTTTCACTACTGCCAGACGTCGTGGTAGCTTTTTCTGTTCTCTCTTATAAGAATATTTATACAATGAATAGTGAGTGTGAACAGAACAATGAGCAGGGAGTGTGTTGCAATGGGGGGCCGGATGGGCCCCTGAGAGGGGGCGGATCGACAGCGGGGTCCCCAGCTTCGTACCTTATTTATTTATGGACTAGGGTCATGGCATGGAGAAGGCTGAAGACCCCTGCTCTACAGGACAATGGTCCCCAACCGTTACCCAAGCTATTTAGAGAGAGTGTCCTGCCCTAAAATCCTTGCGGCCAAAAAGTTTTATAAGAGGACCAGCCTGAACGACAAGCTGAAGCCAGGGCCTGCCTCCCACTTTTTGGTCCCTGGAGCCGAACAGGTTTGGAACGCAGGCACCTTTCAAACGCAAGATCAGGAGGGGGCGCGGCTTCAGCACAGTGACGACTCTCAGCCAAGCAGGAGCGCCAAACCCTGGCCTGCGGGCTGGATCTGGTGCCCCCTAGCCCGTGCCGTTCCACTAAGGGAATCGTGAAGACCCTGACTACAGTCCCTAGGAGTCTTGGCGCCGCATCTATACAGAAAGCCACACACAGGGCATGCTGGAGTGGCAGACCCTGGAAGCGGCTCTGGGGGAAGACCCCAGGGGCTGCAGTCGGGGTGTTCACGCGTGTCCTGGGCAAAATCAGGAGCTGTTTGCCATTTGTGCAGGGGACACTTTTTGCCAGCAGAGCTGTCTCCGGTTTGGAGACCGCTGGCCAAGAGTGATGGTGCAAACCAATGCCAATGCCTTTCCCCATGGAACCACCTCTAACCCCCCCCCCCAAAAAAAAACCAAATGAAAGGCACCACAGATGAGTTTAGCACATGAGCGTGGGGAGAATGTCAGCCCCATCACAGAAACAGCAAAGCAGTTTTGCAGAACTGCCTTTATATGGTATAAGAAACGCACGTCTCCATGTCCTAAAATTCCTTTCATTTTTCTGTTCAAAGCTCTGCTCAAGCCAGTGTTTGGTAATCTCAAAAAAAAAAAATGTATTTTTTGCCTAAATTGTACTCAGGTTGAAAAGGGTGGTTCCTGGATTACAGACTTTGGAAGCCCTGATAGCACCAAAGCCTAGCCCAGGGCTGTCAGACATAAAGCCCACAGGCAGAATATGGCCTGTGGAACCTCACATTACTGTTGGGCTCTCCCAGTGCAGCCCTTTCGGCGGTGCTGCTTCTGCCAAGACATCACCTCACAGCTGCTGAACTGTGAGGCAAAGCAATACCTGAGCAGAAGGAGTGCAGCTGAAAGGGCGGCCTGCACGATAACTGGGCTCTCCCTTACCTTGAAAATATGATCAAGATTTGCATATTTCTCCTCAGTCATTTGCCACTAACGAGGTCCAACATGTATTTTATTTGAAGAATTTATATACTTCGTTTCCCATGCCAAAGCAAATGCCCAAGGCGGCCTACATGGGCAAGCTAGTCTAAACCACCATTTTTCAATGAGGTTTTTACAAATCTACAGTATTGTGATGCACCAAATCCTCAGACAACAGATGTAGCCTTCACAGTGTGGTTCTCTCCTCTGTCTGTGCGACATCGAGCTTCATGAAAACAAAGTGTTTATTTCTGGCCAGTGCCTGCTTAATGATGTCACTTCTGGCCCTCAGCAGGAGCCATGAATGCTATTTGTCCCGCTGTATGAAATAAGTTTGGCACGCCTAGTCTGACATCCCTCCTCAGGGACTGAAAGAAACCACTACTGAATTCGCTGGGAAACCTCTGAGCCTGGGCTGGACAGGATGCGTACACAAGAGGGAGGCAAAATATGGACTGGAATAATTTTACACGCGTTCAGTTAACCCCTATTTACAGCTTCATTCTTACCTCCAGATATCTATTCATCTTGCTTGCGATCGCCTTCGCCTCATAAATATCGTTGGTGGCCATCAGCTTGCGCTTCAGGATCGCCAGGGGCACATCGGGGCTGGGAGTGAGGTCATAGTGGCTAACTGGCGGCAAGGAAATGGTGGTGCTGTCAGCTTTGCCTGAACCCTGGAACTGTACCACTTTCATGTGAGAGATGGTCTGAAACGGAAGCAAAAGTCCTCTACTTAGAACAGGATAGATACAGATTGAGGAGGTATAGCATTTTCTAAAGCTGGATTTGCTTGGAAAAAGAATTACTCTCTCTCTCTCTGTGTGTGTGTGTGTGTGTGTGTGTGTGTGTGTGTGTGTGTGCCGCCGCCGCCCCCCCCCCCACACACACCCCTATTGCTTTTCAAATCCATGGATGTCAAACCTGTGGAAAATGCAGGCCCACCTGTATATTCTACTGGTTAAGGGAGAGGTCTTCTGAGGCCAATTTGGTACAGAGGCTTTAAGGACACTGAATACACCTCTCCATTCCTCAAGCAGAACTGCAGGACTGTGAGGAAAGACTGTGTCTTGGCTGTTATGACCAAGACAACAGCCTCAAGATTTAAGAGTCAATTCTGTTGCCAGGGCTGTGTTGATCTGGCCTTGAAAACTGTCTGGACGAAGAACTGTAACACAAGCTATGCAGGTCGCCAAAAACTGTAACACAAGTTATGCAGCTCTTTAGGGCAGTGTTATTCAAACTGTGGGTCAGGACCCACTTGGTGGGTTGTGAAATGATGTCAGGTGGGTCACAGAGAGCTGGAAGCAGCCATCTTGGAAGCTACAGACCTTACTCTTGCTATATTCCTTTTGTGTTAACAGTTTGAATTTTCAAGGAAAGGTTTTGTTTTTTTTAAAAAGAGTTTTCAGTTCAGTGCTTTTACGTAATATTTTGTCCTAATCCTGCTTTCTAGCAGGGACGTTTCAAGGTTGTACAATGGCTGCAATCCAAGAATGCCAATTTGCATTTCAAGAGTGTCATTTTATTATGTTACAATGATAGCACTTGCTGCTTGTTGATGTCACTTCCTGCCACGACATCACTTCTAGGGTAATGACATCACTTCTGGTGGGTCCTGATGTACCATTCTAAAAAGTGTTTGAGAACCAATGCTTTAGGGAATGAGCAAGTATGTCATAACGGAATCCCCACCCAAGAATCCTGTAAAACAGAGTGATGAGAGAGAAGGCTTAGAGGAGGGCCCTGGTGTGGGCAGAAACTGGCCCGGGTTCGAACTGGCCACCATGTTTACTGCACAATCTTCAGCAACCCCCGATTTCTCAACCCAGCCTCGCTTATGAGACTCCTAGCAAGACAAAGAGGCAGGGAAAGCTTGGTCTCCTGGAAGGGCAAGAAATAATGAAATGGTCTGGAGTTCCTACTTTTTCTTTCCCATTCCAAAGCTTAGGATGCAAAAACGGGAGGCTGCCGTTTGAGGCATCCAGAGCAGGTCTTTGCCATCGCCACACCTTGGCCGACTGCAGCTGGGAAGCAACCCAGCACCCACAGCCAGCAGCGCAGCCAACTCAATGGATTGCAAGGCCTGTCTCCACAGACTGCGCCTTCGAAGCTGCCTAAGCAGAAGAACATAAGAACATAGGAAGAGCCCCGCTGGATCAGGCCAGCCAGAGGCCCATCTAGTCCAGCTTCCTGTATCTCACAGCGGCCCACCAGGTGCCCCAGGGAGGCAGGAGACTACAAGATGCTTGCATCCTGGCCAAAGCAAAGGGCCAAAGCCAAAGCTGACCACAAAACCCTTCCAAGAAGCTCAGGCTCACTTTGTTTCCGTACTGCATCACATGGCTGGTGTTGGTGTGCTTCTTCACCAACATAAACTGCTTATGGAGAGTTTCTTTCTTCAAATCCTCCTGCAAGCAAAAAAAAAAAAAAAAAAAAAA